>JACEVL010000277.1:97867-382953 GCA_020284085.1 Aporrectodea caliginosa | reverse complement strand
TTTTGAGGTTAGAATTGAACGTATCAGAACTGACTCCGGAGAGCAAACGCAGCACCAAGAGGAGCCCGTTCCAGACCGATGGGCCATCGACTGAGACGGTGCGGTTCTGTCCATTAGATGTAATGGCAAAGGACAAGGAACCCACTCAGCTCAGTTGAGCGGAGGCAGCAACGCACCAGAACACACTCAGGGCAGGGCAGCAGAGCTCGCGATGGAAGACAGAGGCAAGGCCCAGCAAGTACCGCCATACCAAAGCAGCTATACTGTACGTCATTCGTTGCCGGAGGGGGCCAGTGCAGCACGTCCAGCATATAGCCAGAGACGTTACCGAATCTAGGGATGCGTTTCAGTCTTCAATGTACTAACAAAAGACATAGCCATAATAAAATAACATTAGTGAAAACGGACATTAGTAAGTTTAACTAAATTCAAGACGTCTATCGAAAATTTAGGCATTTCTGGCTTTTTGGGTGGCCTTGGGGCACCTCAAGAAGTGCATCAAATTCAATATTATTTTACCCCAGGCTACTGTACATTTGTACACAACTTTTGCACACCCAGCCGATTTGTAAATGTTAACTTCATTTTTTCACTCCACCCTACTGTTTATTCATCAGCATATGTCGGTATGTGGCTTGATAGCGGAGCACCTCTGCGCAAACAAATTACAGTCAAGCTGTCCGAATATAATATCTATATTGCACCATAGGTTCTCAAGTTAATTTGCAGCAGATTAACGGAAAATCTTAAGTTTGACTCTTTGAATTTAGTCTTTTACAACAGGTAGCACAGAATAGAAAGTGCTGCAAGAGTCGATGTTCAATCTGAAATCTGAATACATGCTCCCAACTAAAAAGGAGAGAGCTATTATAATTATATATCATAATATATCTTCGAGCTTCAAAATGTCGAAGTGCGTACAAAGGAAACCCGGAGACGCAGAACGAAGATTTCCGCGACCAGCCAAATCTGAGATGGGACAGCAGACTGTTCACAAGTTGCCATAAGTGTTCCATAATTGGCATCACCATACCCAGACCCAGTTCCTAAATCCAATACGCTGAAAAATAGGCAGCCAACGGAACACGTTACGCATATGGTGCAATATACGCATATGGTGCAATACATGATCAAACTGATATGCCAATTTCAAGCCGGGCAGATGCACGAAGCACGCGCTCAAGCTGCCCAATGCGATCGAAGTGGTGGCCAATAATTATAAATGGCACTGCAGCAGTCGAGCCTACTATAAACAAACGCATAAACAGGAACAAGTGCAAGTAGGTTAAAATAGGTATGTCAGTAAAAATTATGTTACTGCAATTATATCATAGTTAAGTGTTTTGAGATAATTGTATTGGTTTGCCAGTTACCGAGCCAGAATTCGCCTTTTAGATCTCCAAAGCCTTTTGCATATTCAGCCCAAGTCCTAAAGAAATTCTCGCTTCCATCTTTACGTCGTTGAAAGACCTGGAGAAACACACCAAGAAAGACAATGGCTTCCAAACGCTTCTAATTGCAATTGAACATTTATATAGACTCTCTAACGCTAATTCGAGAGCAAATTAATCAAAGGCGGTCTCTACTCTAACCTGTGTGAGGCTAAATCTCAGTAGGCCTAAGAACGGGAGTATCAGTTAGCAAATCAATGTACAGAAAACTAGAAAAGTCCACAAGTGGTGGACCCACGCAAATATATGTGGAGCGCAACCAACGCTTGAAGCCAATTATGTAGACAACAGATAACAGGTCATCTATTACAAAATTATAATCACGATACAATACAATACAACTTGCATTTATAACGCGCCTTAATAAAACAGAGTCTTACTCAAAGGACGCGTTACAATGTACTTACTAATCGTAGTACTTAGGGAAAGTTTTAAGTTTAGATTTAAAAATATTAATTGAGGATGATCTTCGCATTGTTTCTGGTAAAGAGTTCCATTCACGATAGCGGATACCAAAATACATTAGCACTTTCCGTCACACCACCAATGCAGTTGTTCTAAAAAATTACACTCTTGATAAAATCTTCTGCTGCTTCCCATTAGCTACAAATCTAATCTACTATATCAGTTGTCAAAATCAGTCCATTGAAAGAACCTTTAAAATTACAGCAAACTGTTTTGTCGCGAGTTGAGAACTTTACCCGAAGCATACCCCTAGTTTTATTTTATAGAAACATGTCTTGCTACCAGGTAATTAATTATTCAACAGTTACTGCACATTTCTCTGCCGAGGTTTAATGTCCCAGGTTAGTAAATCTCACAAGCAATTCAAAATCACACGAGCCACGGTGGGAGAAACGTGGAGTCACGTCTCCTTCAACAATAACACCTACTTTATAAACGGCATGTGCTGTTTGCACCGTCAATTATCAGTAGTGTTTCATAAGGTCAACTCTGAAACATTGAATACCGAATGAACGACATTAGGTAAGACACTGTTAATCTATAACATGCCTCAGTTAACTGCATGAATTATGTTAAGGCTCGCTTTAGGTATTGATTATTGAATTGACATGCAACATATGTTACAAATGGAAATAGATATTGTGCTTGAAAGCCATTGAATTACCAGCCAGGTTTCCGAGGAATTCATGTCGCAATAGACGCTTGACGCAGTGTCACGATAGCCAGGGTTAATCAGGTACACTCCGCTTTGGACGTTACCGGATGCTCTCACATCCATACAGTCTCTCGGCCAGAATCCTGCGAATCTCGGTAAAAGCCCTGCGACGCAAGCACAACCATAAAATATATGTACAGTCGTTCATAAGACCGTAACGTGTATATTTGTTCCGTTTATGCATTTTAATAAGGCATTATGTACTGTAGCACCGTCTTATAAATCTTTTAAAGGCGAATGCCATTACACCTTTCAGAGTCCAGATTTTCTTCGTTTTCCAATCCAACTCGAAGACAACCACTGTACCATCTGATTTCCACTTTTGAATGGGTCTTTCTAAACTCAACGCAGTCATTGAAGCTCTGAAAAATTGAAAATTCTTAATATGAGGATCTGCGAAGAGTTTAATCGCAATACGATGGTCAATTCTCACGAAAAGGCAAAGCTCAATAATATTTTCAATTGCGTCCAGATTTAACTCTTACTTAATCGGTTGTCATCATTTGTTGTTTCGGACGCAGAATGGTCAATTCATTTGTAGTTGCAATCACATTTTTTATATAGCACTTCTTCAAGACAAACTCATCAGAGATGCTCCAGACATAACAACGGAAAACCAGGATTAAAAAAGTGATTTTTATGCCCTTGCGGAACAGAGGTAAGAAAGATCAAGGAGCTCATGTCGTAAGAGGCTTGCCAACCTATTGCAGAGAGTTTGACCGACTACAACTGCGAAGCTTCTATGTTGCACGTGGATCTTCTGGTTGGGGGAACAGCAAGGTCGCTTCAGATTCAAGAAATCTACGTACAATTGTACATGAATGAGATAATAGAAATACGCTCTGAGCATGGTGTCAGTTGTCTGCTTCCAACCAAACGACGGAAAACCAGGATCGAAAAAATTATTTTCATGCTCTTGTAGAATTGATATTTAAAAAATACGATCTGCATGCTTATGCGTGAATCCCCGGCGGTGTGTTCCATCTGATTTCAATGACTTGTATGTATCGGTTTCATCAATGACTAGCCATAGATTTCTATGCTCTGCTGCACAGGATGACCTGATTGTTCCTCTAACCATAACTTCCTCAGTTGTGTTTGATCTAACTTTCTGGAGTAGGCTTCCAAGCACCATACACAAATTGAGCTACGTGGTCCTTTCTTATCCTCTGTTCGGAATACGCATGAAAACCATTACGCCTGTGTTTTTCTGTCATTAGGTTTGGAGCTTCTCAACTGAGTCTGTCTTAAAGAGGTGTTAGATATCTCTGCGATTAAAACTACGAATACACATTAACTACACATCTAAACGGTCGACAGTACCCTGCTGATAGGACAGTCACCTAACAGACATAATAAGTAAACAGGCCTAAAACGTAAAAAACGAAGGGAAAGTTTCAAATACCGCATTCTGGCCCATTGCATCTCGATGTGCAATCGTTGATCTAAAAATAATTTTATACGCTCCTTTATATAATCACAGCAATGCAACTGAAGGAAGAAGCTGCAACTTAAAACAAATGAATGTGTAATTATAATATGCATAATTATAAGCAACAATTTATCAGTTTGTTAGTTTGTCTGTCTTTCTGAATGTATTAAGTCTTATCACAAAGACCTACAAACAGACAATTACCAGGTTAAGCAGGGTGATAACTACGTTATCTAATGCAAAGCCAGTATGTATGATTGTATGTATGCATGAGCACTTGTTATAGCGCCCCTTCGAGATTTCTACTCAGAGGCGCTCCCGACTACAGCGCGGACACTGAATAGGAGTTTCACGCCGAAACGCATGAGCAATTGCGAGTGAAGGACTTGCCCAGGGTCCCTACGCGGCGGCTTTGAGGTGGATTCGAACCCACAACCCTCCGGCTGTAAGGCACCGAACATACCCCTACACCACCGCGCCCAACAGTATGACGCAAAGGAAGATGATAAGATGTTTACATAGTTGCAGACTGGGCATGAAGGCATGCATCCTACTTCATCAACAGTTAATCGAATAATGAAATGATGTAATGCAATTTTGCTAATGTTATACATATTGAAAGGCTCTTATTCCAAGTTAGTTTACTCTTCAATTGCGTCAAAACGAAACTTGTAACTGCTCTATTAATAGGCCTATAAATTAATTTAATTTGATTCTTACCTGAAAGCTCTTACAGAATTCTACAATCTGGTAACCACGGGATAATTTTGATGAGCAAGTAGTGTTGTCATAGAGATTGAAGACGACGCAGTCTGGGTTGTCATCGCATAATCTTACGCATTCAAGGGTCGCGGTGTTGGTCGAAAGACGGACCTCGTCTGGCTGTCCGACTGCACACACGCGTTGGCCATCATGGTCAAACACTGCGGAAAATTCTTTGCAATTGCCCAGCATAGCAGCAGTGGCGACAAGAGCAAATAAGACCACAGTTGCTCTTCTGTTCAGCTTCTGCATTCTATTGATCAGATAAAAGACCAAGACACCAAGAGATCACAGATATTCTGCTATGCAATAGATTGGGTAAACGTGATTAAAACTTCCAGGGACAGAACAATAACAACGACTAATAAGTATCGACTTGTTTCGCCCATATTGCAGCCATTACGCTGGTTGTTCATCGAAAAATGACTCGGTTTAAAATCTATCATATAATAGTTCAGAGCTTTTTTAAATTTAAATCAGCAGACTTGCCTTTGCTTCTTGCTGATCCTTCAAATCAAACTATACTGCACGCGAATTATCATCAAATGAACTCGTTCACTTTTTTGTGCCTTGAGCCCAATACACGCAAAGGATTTTGTTTTAAGACTTTCTCAGTGGCTGGTCATTAGATTGGATTAGATAGTCCAGTGAAACAGATTCTGATCTCGAGCCATGTGTAGCAGTAGTTGTTGCAGTTGCAGTAGTAGTAGTTGTGGTAGTAGTAGTGGTTGCAGTAATAGTTTTTGCTGTTGTATTAGTTGCTGATAGTTAGTGATAGTGGTATTGGTGGTCATTAGTTATATTTGCAATAAAAATCATTGAGCTTATCAATATAGCGCGTGAATATCAATCCTAGGTCATGCGTAATAATGCACATGCACTTAATCATCTCTGCATCATACACTTTTTAATTTTGTTTGGACAGTCTTTTTCAGTGTTACCAATCCTATGTTTTTCCTCCAAGATCTATGTTTTTTTGCCTTGTCTATGTTTCTATGTTTTTTTCAAATATCTATGTTTTTTCCAATGGAAGGTTTACTTGTTAAAAAAATGTACTTTTTCAGCAATTCCTTTAAAAAATGTACTTTTTTCAGCAATTCTTATTGCGACGTGACGATTTTTTTGGATGTGATGACTTTTTTTGCTTTTTAAAATTTTTTTGTTAGATTTACCCCAAAAAATTTCAGAACTCGACTTTTTTGGACCGGCACGCTCAACAAAAGCTCTGATCATTCCTAATTTTACCTAATTCTACACGGAATTCCTGAAAAACCGTGTCTATGTTTTTCTATGTTTCTTTCAGCAGTCATCTATGTTTTTCCAAAAATGTTGAGTGGTAACACTGGTCTTTAGTCATCTATGTTTTTCCAAAAATGTTGAGTGGTAACACTGGTCTTTTTTATATTTTACATTTGCGACGTTAAGCATTGAAGCAGTAGTACTTACATTGTTCTTAGTGAAGTCGATGCGTGAGTCGCGAGAGACCAACTAAAACCAAACACTGTGTACGTTGACGACGCTTTATCTCTTCGATTCCCAGCCGTATCCATGGATCCAGTGACGTCCTGCGCCGCGAGTTATAACACGCCAGCGATTAATTAGTTCATTAGACAGAATGTCAATACTTTGACGCTAGTGCATCGCAATTGGGAGGGTGCTTGCAATTGCTATAGCTTGCAATTGTTATAGCAGGAGAGACAATCGTAGCCTCTAAAGCATCATGAAAAATTGATGTTGACGATCAACGCAGGGAGAGAGACGGTCGAGTACATCGTAGGCGATCGAATACATCGCAGGCTATGAAAGTAAGTTAGTATACTCTTCATTAAGGCGGTTGTAGAGGAGCCGCACTCCGGTATACAAACATAGCAGGACAAATGCATAATCAATAGGAGTACAGTGTTCTTGCTATTTAAATTTTTTCCTCGTGTTATTGTCTATAAGAGTCAGCTCACTTTGTGATGACGACACGCAGCTCTACACGTCAAGACCTCCATCAGCGGTTGCACAGCAGCGTCGGTGAATGAAGCTTGGTATTGAGCGGATCGCTGAGTGGGAGAGATCAAAATAATAGATGCGGCTTAACCCTAAGAAGACACTCTATGTGTTGTGCAACCAGCATACGGTGCCTCCACCTAGACACCGGCGCGCTGAGCGTCTGCGGGGCTTCGATCGCTTCGATCTGTTATTGTCTATAAGAGTCAGCTCACTTTGTGATGACGACACGCAGCTCTACACGTCAAGACCTCCATCAGCGGTTGCACAGCAGCGTCGGTGAATGAAGCTTGGTATTGAGCGGATCGCTGAGTGGGAGAGATCAAAATAATAGATGCGGCTTAACCCTAAGAAGACACTCTCTGTGGTGTGCAACCAGCATACGGTGCCTCCACCTAGACACCGGCGCGCTGAGCGTCTGCGGGGCTTCGATCGCGCCTTCGACCTCGGTGCCTGATCTCGTCGTTGTGCTGGAGTCTGACTTATCCATGAGCCGCCATGTTGTGTGGAAGGTCGGCTGTTGCTTTCGTCAGTTCCGTCTCATTATGAGCTGTATCAAGTCCTTGCCTTTCGAAGCCGCCAAAGCCGCCATAGCCGCTTTTGTCATGTCTCAAGTGGACCACTGTAACAGCTCGCTGGCTGACGCGCCTGGGTGTCTCTTGGACGGACTCCAGTCGGTGGTTAAAGCCGCGTCGAGGCTTAATTTTAATAGGAGGATATAATAATGATGACCACGTCACGCCGCTCAAACGCTTTGTCTTGCATTGGCTGCCTGTCCCGTTTCGCATCGAGTTCAGCCTTTGTCTGCTTGTATTCAAAACACTTCATGGTGTAGCGCCTGAGTATGTGGGTTACTAATGTACTGAGACTCATTCCTCTGCGTTTGGGCTGCAACTTAGATCGCTTAAGAAGACCGACCTCCGCGTACGCAGGATGAGGACGTGCTTCGGCGATCGCGCTTTCTCGGCCGCTGGTCCTAGATGCTGGAACTGTCTTCCACCCACTATCAGACTAGCCGACTCACTAGACTCCTTCAAATTTAAGCTCAAATCCTATTTGTTGGCTAAGGCTGATCGCGCTTGTTAGTTGTTTGTGAGGCGCCCTTGTAGCGGTATGGCCGCTTTACGGCGCCATATGAATTTTCTTTATTATTATAATATATGTCCTTCCGTTTGTATGTTTGTTTGTCTGTTGTCTAAAGGCTCCGAAACAGAACGCTTTAGCGATTTATAAAATTTTACAAAACATTATTACGCCACGTCTAGGTCATCGCGACTATTTTCAGCTCGCAATTTTATTTAAACGCCGATATATTATGGCCATTTTAAAGTTCTAACTCTTTCAACGAGGCTATATCTCAATACCGACCGTAGTATGGCCAAAAACGCTGTCTAAAATTAATACGCAATCTTACGTCACGCGGAGCATTTAGGTCAACGCTCTGATTCGCAACCAATCACGCGATGACCGTTGATTTCAAATCAGAAGTGGTAACGCCCACGGCAGAATTTCAATGCAACACTTTAGGGATAAGAAATTTTTAACGAACGTTTTCATTTGAATTTCTATAGAGCTCAACCCAACTTTGTATCAACTCAAAATTTACTTTAAATTCCGATATTTGGACATTTGAAGTTTCGATGTGATCATAGTTTCAATGCCATTGAATTCTAGCTATGCAGGAGTATATATTGCATAGAGTTGCTATTAAACAATTTCAAGCCAGCGCGTAAATTCGCCAGAGGGACACACGAAACATTTGCACATCGTTAAATTCAAATTCACGGGGGCTGACGAAGATGTCGTTAAATTCAAATACACGGGCGCTGAAAAACCCGGGCGAACGCCGGGTAAAACGTCTAGTTATATTAGGTACTTGTCGGTTTTACGACCCCAAAAATTCTTCATATCGTCACTTTAAAATGGAAGTTGGATTGATGAAAAAAATTGTTTCCCGCTATGGAAGTGGGATTCATGAAAACATTCCTATCTTTAAACAGAAGCTGGATTGATATAAATAATTTTTCCCGTAAATAGAAGCTGGATGGATGAAACTAAGTTTTCGATTGAATATATCCTGTATTTTAGCGTTTTTTTTATTATTTATCTTGTCTACCTGCGTAAATGGAAGTTGGATTGATGAAAATAATTCTTTGCGTAAATAGTAGTTGGATTGATGGATATGAGGAATTCTAAATCACGTAATATAATGAAGAATTTTGGGGGTCGTAAAACCGACAAGTACCTTATATTATATTATAAGAGTCAGGAGCCTGTCATGAGACTGTAGGCGAAGGACAAATGTAGTTGATATCCTTGGTGGCAGCAACTTGTGTAAAACATGCCCCAGGTTTTTAAGAACAACTGTGTATAAATCCAAAGACTTTCTCTTCGGCTGGTCATCAGATTAGATTGGATTAAATTAGATTGGTTAAGATAATCCAGTGAACTTGAGATTTTGATTCATGCGAAGCAGTAGTAGTAGTTAGAGTCGTAGTAGTAGAAGAAAAAGTCCAAATAATATTCCCTCAAGCACTGCGTGTCTTCAAAGGCTCTTAGCGAATGTTTAACAATGCGATGTTATTCTTATAGCTAAGAGACTGATTCAACGATATCGTTTCTGTCGTGATGCCTTCGACGGCTATCACGGAATGTCGTTCTGACATGGCATCGATGTTGGCCAAAAGTTGACTTAGCTCTTGAAAGGCCTACAGCGTGAGAAAAAGCTGCCCTCCCTAACGCAGTTTTGTGTGGCGCTGAGAAAATGTGGACATTTTTAAAACTGTTTTTATGTGTTAAACTTACAGCGTAATGCAATAAATCAGATTTACTTACACTGTATGTAATAAAGTCGATGTTTCTGTTGCGGAGGATTAAAATACTTACAAACGATACTAAGCAATCAACCAGTTGTAGGTCTACTTACGTTGTCCTTAGTAAAGTCGGTGTTTCCTCTGCGAGAGATCCAACGAAAAGCCGAACACAGTGTACGTTGACGACACTTTATCTCTGTTTTGTTCAGTTGTGTCCATGGTTACAGTGGCGTCCTGCGCAGCGAGTTATAAAACGACAGTGAGAAAATGGGCGCCACATAAATTTTCGAATTGAATGAATGAAAATGTTCATAGCACGGAATGTAAGCAAACATTTGTCAGGTACGACACTAAAGCGTCGCGGTACAGTGCATGCAATTATTAAGTATTGAAACTTCGCTTCTTGTTTGAACCTTTATAAAAAAAATTAGATGTTCATCACACCGAACGTAGGCAAACATTTGTCAGGATTGACACAAAGGCGTCGCGGTACAGTGCTTGCAATTATTAATTACCGGTATTCAAGCAGATAGACTGCCATTTACCGCTAATGCGCCATTCATCATTTATGCAGACTATCAATAGAGGGACCGAGGCCGAGCTCCATTGTAGGCTTTGTTATAACGGCAATAAAACAGCATATGCTCTCTCCTGCTTTGTTTTACCTAACAATGAATGGACCTGTTGCCAATAAATGGCGTTCTGTGTGTGTGTGTGTGTATGTGTGTGTGTATATATATATATGTGTGTGTGTGTGTGTGTGTGTGTGTGTGTGTGCATTTAGCGGTTTTGTGTGTAGACATCTAACGTTTTTATAGATCCATGATGGCGGAAGTTCTACCGTACGTATAATTGGTTCTCATTGGCCTTCTTGCTCCCTGGGCCAGGTAGAACCGCCAGACATGGAAGCTGCAATGATCAAATCTGTCGGTTTTCGTCTCGCGGGTTTTCCGGCGGTGAAAGAGCCCCTCGTGCTTTGCAGAACAAATTATAAAAGACCCGACCACCTAACTCTCATTCCATGTGGACGGACCGTGCTCTGATGTGGGATGACACAGTTACAAACCCTCTGGCCGCATCTTAACTTCCATCCAGTTCGACCTTAGCTGTCGTGGTCAGCCGAATTGGCAGGAGATATGAAGTGGGTGAACTACAGAATACTCGCATAAAACTTCTACTTTGTCCCGTTGGCGTTTGAGGCTCTTCCGGGCAATTAACAACAGCCGCCTACGGAAATCATAGAGTTTAGGCGCTGTTTAACCAGTGACACGGTGAAACCAGCTATCTCCTTCAGCGCATTCACAACTACTAAAATTAATATTTGCTACTGATACATTTAATAAAAGTTAATTCACTACTCCAAAATTATTTGTTCCTACTAAATTCACTATAATTCATTAAACTTACTACTAAATTTATTAGAACGCCAGTCTGCAGCAGATGTACCCCTACAACTATAAGGTTCTATGTCCACATTTTGCGAAAACGAGAAAAACGATTTTTAAGATTTTTTGACAAAAGATTTTTACTCTGTTTCATTGATGGCAATTAAATTAAAATTTTTGGAAAACAGTGTTTACTCTTAGTATGATTATATTTGCATTTGGATCATAATTTAAACCGACTATGAGTAATTTGGCTATAATTATAGTAGGGGTGACTATTTTTGGACATAGTGCTGTACGTATAACATTATTGATTGCTGTAGGTTACAAGTCCAAAACACGTGTTAAGATCTCTAACAGTATTGGCTATGGAGATAACGCCGTATAATTCTTTTTTCATATAGCGTTAGGTTGATTTTTTAACAAGTGGACATAGAACCTTATAATTCTAGGGGTACGAAATCTATGCTTCGAATCTCTCTGTGATTGGCTGCATATGGCAGCGTTGTCGTCCCTCGGGCTAGGTCGTCCACTACCCATCACACATAATTTTTGTTTGTTCTGTATCCTGGAATAGTCTTATTTTTAATATCAGGATGAGCTAATCAGTCTGTCATCTTCCTTGTTCCGCATGTGCTTGAAGTTTGTTCTGTTTGATCGTGGGAGCTCCCTGCTTGATCGGAGGCGCTGGTGGTGAGTGTTTTTCTTGAAGATGTACTTTACAAGTTTTCACTTATGCTATGTTTATGAGGCAGCCTCGAACGAAATGACATAAGCGACTTAGCGGAACTGACAGATACAGGGAGAGTTTCAAAATCTAGGTCCAGCAACCGATGAAGCTCGTTCACCAAGAACAATTCTAATCTTAAGTCTGACCAGAGAAGGACAATTATTAAATAAACTCGTTGAAAATGGTAAGTCTGGGGAATCAAGACTAATTTTAATACTTTGGTTGATAACAGTTCAGTGTTTCTGGTTTGCCAGAGTTAAGTTTTCTAGCTAAACTTGCTCAACGATACAAGTCCACCGTATTTCTCAACAGTTGTTATATACTAAAGACTACTTTAACATTGTTTTGGCTTTCCATTTGCCTTTACAGCTAAATAACGATCAAACCTACATTACCTCGGTCAGTGTATTTATAAAAACCTGTCGACACGAAGACTACGCAGGTGAGTACTACACTATTAATAAATAATGTTTGTGAGATTCTAGTTGCACTTGGCGATTGTAATTCAGTCTAATCAGAATAATTATCTTGGAGGACGCGAAACAGTATAGGAAACGCTTTTATCATCCTTCGAATGATGAAAGACACCTGGTCAATATTGTCTTCGTAATACGTCTTGACCTCGAGAGATTCTATAGAGAGGCTATTTTTCTCTCTCTTAGACTAATCTTCTCGCCTTCTGTATTCGCCATGTCTCCCGTCTTCTCTAACATTTAGAAATCTCCTAAACTTGTCCGTTTATCCTCTCGTTCCTTCTTCCCCTCAACAATTTGGCTTTCAATCTACCCTCCTATTGTCTAAGCTCCTCTTTTCTACCTGCTGTCCAGCACCTACAATACATACATAGCTCCACAATCAACAACGCACAATGATGACGATTTTGGTGACACGAGAGTTAAAAAGAAAGCCTTCCTAATTATATGCTGGTGCACGTCGGCAGACAAACCCTCCTCAGAAGGTTAATCTTAAACTTCAACTTTCCTCGACGGTGAGTCAGTAGAATGTGTCCTTCACATACTCTGACATAATTATGAGATAGCTTCGCAAGTTGGACATCAGCCTGGTGGTACATCTGAGGATGGGATCTGTGACAGTATTAAAATAAATAAGTGCAGAAAAAATATTCAAATTATGGATTGAATGGCTTAGTTTTGGTTTCGCATATTTACTCTGTCACTCGTATATTTTCTGTCCCGAAGAGAACTTTGTGATAGCACTGGTATGTAGAGTGGGAAGCAACATCCAAACCCAAAAGACCACAGACCCTCTCAGTAGGATCGTGTGTTAAACTTTCAATGACCGATGCATATAATTGCATAGCTTGACGATCAATCTAACGGTGTAACCAAAAATTAACCAAACACAACTAAGAATACAGAATTGAAACTTCTGACGCAAAATGATGAACAGATAATGTGATAAACAAAACTTGCACCTCTATCCTTTATACCGAATGAACTGACATTTATTATTAAAAACTGAAACAGGTTAAATGAAAGCACATGTGCATTTGAAAAGACGGTTCAATTTTGTTATTAGTAGCGTAGAATTTGGAATTGCCTGCAACGACATGAATAATGTTTCTGAAACAGTTGCTTTGTAAAGTGCACTCAAACTTTGATGGCTTTCGTAAACAATTTCAGAAATACATTTTGCAGTCTGGAAAAACGACAGACTGAACTTATAAAGCATACATGGTGAGGAAGCAGCAAGTTCTCAATTTCACTTTGTGGCTAAAGATCGTTTCACTAAGAGAATCACAAACATGGAAAGGTAAAGAATTCTAATTGGTACAACCAGGATCAGTTACTATATGGCTCCTAGTTATAATTAGACCCATATGTCGTGAGATGAGCCCTTTTCTGGGTTCAAAAATGCTTTAGGCTGATTACCACTTCTATTATAGCCTATAAGCTAGATATATATCAAAACCGTAATCATGGCAAGTGATTAAAGCTCTGAAGTTTATTGATTTAAAAAACTTCATAGTTTATGACAAGTGTTCAACATGATTCAGTATTTTTAAAATTGCACTCTTCAACTGGTAAATGCTAATAATTATATTGATGTTGAATTATTTCAATATTATGCAATACAGTTATGCAGCGGATAATTAAATAAAATTAATGTAAACCATATGACGCCGAAGATGAACACTGGTCATTGCCACAGGAGAGCTGCGTCCAGTGTGAATTCAATGCTTAAATTCTAGTGCAGTGAAAGTGCTAGAGAATAAGATAACGAGACAATGAGAACAATAACACGATAAAGATGATACTACAAAAACACTAACAAAAACTACGGATATTGGCTCACAATAATGGTTGTTAGCTGTTGGTGTTAAACTGCAGGTATGCATCAAAACAGAGTTCACGACTTCCTCTCTTGAATGTGCTTAGTGATTTGGTTTCAGCTACAGTCGGAAGGGGTTCATTTCAGATATTTGTAATACAAATACACCAGAGGTTTACAAAGTGTGAAGACTTGGCCCCGAGTAAGTTTATAGCAAGTGATGAGGTCAAGTTGATTCCTTGGCTCCAGAGATTCTAAATCCAGAAAAGCCAGAGTTGTGCGTAGGTCAAATTAAGCAATCCAGCAATGCGCTTAGTGAAGCGACATTAAAATGTTTCGGTCAATTTTCTTCATATTAGCGGTGACAAGACAGATGGACATTGGTCGAACAAAGATAATGAAGTATCTAGTAACAGCTGTTGGGTTCTTTGAAAGAAATGGACTAGGAATTAAGTTGGCTGTGATCAGTGGCAAAACGAATTGTCGCAGCACCCATGGGCAAGATTTTATGACTGCACCCTTTTTCAATTTTCTTGTTGACTTTTAACCGTTCTTGTCATAGTACTGTGTACCACTGAAAGCTAAGTTTGCGCCTCCTTGTGCTGTGGTTGCCCCCCTATGCCCTTCGTTACGCCACTAGCTGTGATATAAGTTGTGTGGGATTATTAGGGTTAATATCTTTTAAATGAAAACAGCATTCATCTTGAATTTCAGTAAACAAAACTTTAAAGCAGTTAGATTTCATCGTCGACATAAATATCAATATTTGGGTCAAAATTCAAAACGGATTAAATTTTTCCTGCGACAGAAAAATGAGCAGGTTTCTTTAGACGGTTTGATCGAGTTTTTCAAGTTAATACAGATTGACCAGTGTGAAAGCTGCTATTGAAAACTTGTGAATCAGTTAAAAGGACAACAAAGACCATAAGAAATTGTTACAAATCTTGTATTTAGAACGCATATGTTGCTTGGATACAAGAAGTGGATTAAAATAAAACATAGATATTGAATAAGTGATTAAACATTACATCTATATGTTTTCTATACATGTACTTAGAATGTCCGTTAATTATGAGCAGCAGGTTAAGAGATGATCATTTGTATAAACTGAATATGGATATGCCATGCGTTATATTTAAAACCTACAGATCCTTGAGGAAAAATTCGACTAAGATGTTACTCATCACCTGTTAACAGTACTAAATGCCCAATATTTACTTATCAGACATAAGACATCACTTTATCACTTTAGCAACGAGATAGAAAAGCAACTGAGTAAGAGTCAGAGACTGACGACATTTTATTGCGATGTTAACCTATTCCGACTGAATTTGAACTGTTGGATACAGTCCTGTTAACCAAATTGGCAACAGCTTTAGTTTAATTTTCCGTGAAAACAATTTGGTTTAAATATGTCAAACTTTTTCAAGCCCGTGATTGGTCTTGACTGATGAAGTCGATCATGATTTGCGATTAGTGTAGCTAGCACCATATGCAATTATTCCAACCAGAGAAGCCGAATAATATTTGAGCCCTTTAGAATACGGTAACAGTGGTCCAAGTCCTTATTTAATCCTATGAACTGGTCCACTGTTTTTCTAAGGGGCTCATTTGCAATCACCGTTTAGCATGGAGAGCTCTAGTCTAGCGTTTCTTCAAATGAAACGGAAGCGCGTGGTGTAGGTGGGGCGCGGTGGTGTAGGCGTCGTAGGGAGGTATGTTCGGTGCCTTTGCAGCCGGAACGTTGCAGGTTCGAATCCACCTCAAGCCGCCGCGTAGGAGGACCCTGGGCAAGTCCTTCACTCGAGATTGCTCATGCGCTTCGGCGTGAAACTCCGATTCAGTGTCCGCGCTGTATATTCGGGTGCGCCTCTGAGTAGAAATCTTGAAGGGGCGCTATAACAAGTGCTCATACATAACATAACATAACTAAGGTCAACCCGTCGAGAGATCGATGTTCAATCTTACATCTCGCTCCATAGCTATCTCTGCTTCTGTCTATTTCTCTATCTTTCCCCAAACTCCATTCCTGCCCCTCTCTCCATATGCCGAGGCTAAGAAAATGAAGTATCTAAGACTTCACACCCATGCATGGCTGCCTCATGGCTAGCTTAAGGAACTTTTCTTCTTCTTGTTCTACTTGTTCTTCTTGTTCCTGTTTTCTTGTACCTGTTCTTCTTGTTCTTCTTCCTCTTGTTCTTCTTGTTCTCTGCACTGAATCTTGTAAACTATGTTGTCATCGTTTTAGCAGCAGTTTCGTTATACTGCTCTAACGACCTACAACGTCTTACCTTTTCTAAATATTTGCAGTCTCTTCCAACTTCTTCGGCTGTGTAGCAGTTGACGATGCAACAACGAGACCAACTTCTGAAGCGGAACACACTTAGCATTGCCTTCTCGCCGATATTTGTAAGAGGTCTCGAGACAACGAAAAGAGTCACTTGGCCCACCTGTTAATAAACAGGAACTTGTCAAAGGAGGAAGCTGGTTTCATAGTGTAGTGCCAATGAAGGCAAAGGCTCGCGTTTTACTCTTAGCAGTTCTCGCTCGCGGGACAAAGCGATCATTCCGATTTAATGAGCGTAGCGGACGAAGAGAATTATAGCCGAGGACGGTGTCACGAACTATACTATCCCCCATACATGAGGATTCCCCTTAGCGAAATAGAGTATTAGGTTTAGTTTGCATTTTTGGCGGCTTCTAAGTGTATTCAGTACTGTTTGGATTTAATGTACACATAACATTTTTAAATTGTGCATATTTCGTTTTTGGTGGTTTTGTCTGGATTTTCGTCGAAGCTATCGTGATGCGTATGACGATGGGGATGGAATGGTTTATCCCCCCCGGATACTCTAAACCGGTTTATTCCATCCGGGATAAATTCATACATCCCCGGATAGTCTTAGGACGGATACTCTATTTCGTGATACCGGCAGGGAAGATGGGTAGCGGGCGAAGAGAAGTAACCGAGGGCGGCAGCCGGATAAGATCACATAGATACTTTGGAACTCGGCCAGTATACGACCGGTAGATTAATGAAAGTACCTTGAGCTGAACCCGAGCAGTAAGAGGGAGCCAATGAAGGTAGTCAAACATGAAAGCAGAGATGTGGGATGAGCGAGAAAGTCGGGCTATTAGTCTGGCCGCACCATTTAGAACAGACTGAAGAGGAGAGGGAGAGTATCTATCGTACATGCACCTAAATCGCTAGTCCTTTAAATCTAGTCAAATACGGTCGATCGTTCAAGTCAATCCCGCGGATCGTAAGTCCCTATCGTCATCAGAGTATCTTAGTCTCAGTCTCAATTAATCTAATCTGAATAATCTGAATCAATCTAAGTTGAATCAATCTAATCTGAATCAATCTAAGGTGAATCAATCTAATCTGATTCAATCTAATCTGAATCAATCTAATCTGAATCAATCTAATCTGAATCAATCTAAGTTGAATCAATCTAATCTGAATCAATCTAAGGTGAATCAATCTAATCTGATTCAATCTAATCTGAATCAATCTAATTTGAATCAATCTAATCTGAATCAATCTAATCTGAATCAATCTAACCTGAATCAATCTAATGTGAATCAATCTGAAGCAATCTAATCTGAATCAATCTAATCTGAATCAATCTAATCTTAATCAATCTAATCTGAATCAATCTAATCTGAATTTATATAATCTGATTCAATCTAAGGTGAATCAATTAATCTGACGCTGGGAATCCGCAGCGATGTTTCTCGAATGTCGTGTCAAGTCGCCGCAATAAATCTCAATCCAGGGTCGCCTTCCGATTTCTGACCCTTCGTCCTATGGCTGGGTCAAATATGATGTTGACGTGCTTTCCTTGGGTCAATCGTTCAATCAATTTCGTTTATTCTCAATATCAAGGCTAATCAAGCTGACAGGTCGCAACATGTAAGTTGTTGATTTGGGGTCAAGATTCATCCACTAACAAGGATCTTGATTTTGTGCCTAGTACAGCGAGGCGCAGAGGTTACGGTCGTTTAGGTCAGAGGTTCTTAACAGGTGTGTCGCGACACACTAGTGTGTCGCGAATCGACCGGCAGTGTGTCGCGTAAACATGGTGTGTCGTTGGTGTGTCGCGAGAAATTGGTGTCGCGAATTCTCACAACATTGGCCTACGTCCTTCATTCTTGCATTACACTGACATACCGACTTTAGCAGTTTAGCATCTCTTTAGCCGCAAGTTTAGCAGACGTGGGCTATGAGAATTCCTAGCACTCTGTTTATCTAGAATTCTAGATTCTATTCTACAAGCAATCCTCAAGAACTCAGTTCTGGACAAATACCGGTAGTCGGTACTTATAAAAAATAACATTACAAAAGGCTTGTGAGCATTGCAATCAAAGAGTTGGTTTCATATCATAGTTCTGACTTATCTGGGCCAGGGTTTCTCAGATGATCAACTTAAAGAACAACAAAAAACGGAACAATCTGGTCGGAGGAGCCCTTTCAGCTTGCTTACGTATTGCACTTACCAGCACTTTGGATCCTTGTCTTAATAATTATAATCCAAAGAAAAATCCAGTAACAAAAATTCCTTTAACTAGACTACATGTTTGACTTACTAGGCTACTAAGTTAACGTAGAGTTGTAGAAACGACATAGAATCATAGAGTTGAAAAGTAGAATTTAGGATTTTACAATCATTAGAAACTGGAAAGCATTGAATATAACAATTTTCATTCATGAAAAATGTTAACACTTTAAAATTTTAAATAAATAAATAAATTAGTTCAACTTATCCATTGTTTTTTATTTTAACGGTATTCACACATGACGATTGCATGGGGTGTCGCCAAATTTGGTTGCAGGTTTAGGTGTGTCGTGTGCCAAAAAAGGTTAAGAACCTCTGGTTTAGGTGCGTGGGTCACGAGATGTGGGTCGGCGGGGGTGTTGATTTAGGCCGCGATAGCAACCCGGGGTCATCGACGGCTCCAACTAGGCTATCCGATCCGTCGGTGTAAAGCGTCAAGCTCCATCTTGAAAATTATACTATATAGGGTCTACGTTCAAAACCGCGATCACAAAACCGCGATCGTCAAAACCGCGATCACAAAATAGCGATGCACAAAACAGCGACTGCATAAAATAGCGATCATCAAAACAGCGATTAACTTCGAAGATTGACTTATTTAATGTACGTTGATTGGTCCTGATTGCGAACTTAATTAGCGTTTTGGTAGTAGAGGCCTACAACTAAAATGGTTCCATAGCTACCTCAGTGAACGTACACAAAGAGTCTTATGTAACGGATCACTATTGCCTTTGGGACACATTGCATATGAAGTCCCACAGGGGTCAAATCTCGGACCACTCCTATTCTTACTGTATATTAATGACCTGGCTAATGTATCTACAATTTTGCACTTTATCCTGTTCGCAGACGATACTAATATATTTTACTCTAATCGCTCCTGCACCTCCCTTATGGAAATCGTCAACATCGAATCAACCCTAATTAGTAAATGGTTCGTTGCTAATAGACTTACACTAAACGTAGAAAAAAACAACTTTATAAACTTTAAATCTCATAGGAAAATTAAACCAATAAACTTGGCTCTAACTCTTGAAGGAAGTATTATCCGTCAAGTTGACTCCACCAAGTTTCTAGGGTGTTTCTCGATCAACACTTGTCATGGAAAACACATATTAACTACATCTCTCAAAAGATAGCTAAAAACATAGAAATAATATCAAGAATCTCGTATCTACTCCTCAAAGCAATTAGGCTAAATTTATATTACTCACTAATTCTCCCATATCTAAATTATTGCAACTTAATCTGGGCCTCAAATTATGAATCTCGACTCCATAAATTAACAATCCTCCAAAAAAAGGCAATTCGATTAATCCAGGGAGCCAGCAAAGACGCTCATACCGCCCCCATTTTCAGGGACTTGAACTTGCTAAATCTAAAACAGATCAGAAATTTGCAAATAGGAGAATTTATTTATCGATTCGAACACAAGCTATTACCCGATTCATTTGCAGGGTACTTCACTCTCGGATCCCAGATTCACGGTCACTTCACGAGGAGGGCTTCATCATATCGTCCAGTAAAAGCAAGGACTAACACAAGAGAATTTAGCATTAGAGCTACCGGACCATTACTCTGGAACTCCATTCCATTAGAAATTCGATTATCAAAGACTCGACATGAATTAAAAAAAGGCTACGTTGTTTTCTCGCAGAGGAATAACAATTGTAATTATGAAAAACTATATCATGTATTAAATATGTGTACAATTCAACTGACGCCTGTTTGCACGACGCACTGATCCTCGAGCTATTTAGTTAAGCTATATTAGATAAGTTTAGTTAAGTTACCTAATTTACTGCCTTGCTTCCTTCTGTCTATGCCATCTACTGAACCTATGTTATTGGACGTACTTGGGTGTCTCCAACTAGCGGGATGTCAATCCCTTAGGAGCCACCCATTGCTCCCGTTAGCTACTCCTCTTTAGTCGCTCGCAATTTAACTGTTATGTGACATTACCGTTCTTATTACAATTACGTTGTTACGTTGTTACTGATTGTCATAAATGTATTCTTTTGAGTTGTTGTTACCGGTTGCAATAAAAAATATTGATTGATTGATTGATTGATTGATTTATTATTTTACTAAATCATTTGAAGTTGTTGGATTGAGAGCGGAAATGACAGAGTTAATTGGTCCTGATTGCGAACTTAATTGAACTTAAAATTTTGTAGTTAAGTAGGCTACATCGCAGGACAAATACCAAATCCATCTCGAAGAATCTACAGAGAAACTGCAGACAAAATAAAAAGTATCGTCGGCGATTACACTAATCGACCTATATTGGACTACCTTCGTGGAATTGGACATAATTTAAGTCTTCACATTTTAAATTACACATTTGTTATAATATTATTTATACTTCGTGATACATTTAAAACTTTCTATAATAATCGGTGAAATCGCTGTTTTGATGATCGCTATTTTATGCAGTCGCTGTTTTGTGCATCGCTATTTTCAATAGTATTTTGTGATCGCGGTTTTGACGATCGCTGTTTTGTGATCGCGGTTTTGAACGTAAACCAGGGAGAAGACAGGCCCGAGCTTTTCCGCGGTTCTCATAAAATGTTCTGCAACGGCAGTCATTCCACCACCACGGAGAATCGCGCCGAAAAATGGAAAAACTGGAAGCGAAGGTGGACATCGCTTTCCATCATCTTTGATTCCGTTCTGCTTGAATCGTCGCAGGAGTAGGAAGGCAGCAACAATTAGAAAGGATGCTGCAAAAACCTGAATCTCTACTCCGTCAAACATCTGTGATAAAGAAACATGCTTTTCACGACTAAGACGTCTACAGCATATGTATAAAGATGTCAACACTAAATCTGTGCATGTTCATGCATATGTCGACAACCCCAATCAATCAATCAATCAATCAATCAATCAATCAATCGAAACGTTTTATTGCCACCGTTTCAAAATTTACAAGTATACAATTTTCCAGGCTCTGATTAGAAACGCAACAATAGGAGACTCAGAAGGGATCTAGATCCCGCTAACTAGGGACAACTAGATGAATGTTGTCGCGACCGTGGCGCCGCTTGGCGACCACGCGCGCTGTTGAGAGGACAGGGTGTCTAGCCTACTGAGGTCTTGGGTAAGGGTTTCCGGGTTTGAACTCAGGTCACGGGCATAACGGCTAGTGGCTTCTCTCTCGGAGAGGAGGGATCCATAGGCGCCCCGTTAGGCAATTTATATAGTTCCTTCTCCTTTGGGATTTGTGTTTCCGCTTCTCTATGGCCTGTTGAGATACTCCCAAGATGGCGTGTGTGGCCGACCACGGCTACCCGGTCGGGGGCAGTGACCCTCCTAGGTTCACTTGGGCCCTTTTCCTCTCAACAGAATTGTTCTTCATTTCAGGCGCTACAGAAGCGAATCTCCTTCCTCGAGAGAGTGATTTTAGAAATGCTTGCATGGACAAGAACTGAGTAGTTTGAAATTGTATTAACTTGTCTGAAACTTCAGTGACTTCATCATTGTTATCAAAATCATTACAAAAGGTGGACATCTTGCTTAATTTTGTTGCGCCAAATAAATAGCTCACAAACAGGATTGATTGTCATGCAATTAAACTTTAGAG
Source organism: Aporrectodea caliginosa (assembly GCA_020284085.1). Taxonomy (NCBI): domain Eukaryota; kingdom Metazoa; phylum Annelida; class Clitellata; order Crassiclitellata; family Lumbricidae; genus Aporrectodea; species Aporrectodea caliginosa. The sequence goes on along the minus strand of JACEVL010000277.1, from coordinate 360,771 downwards.
TCTCTTTTCCAGCCTAAATTATTCAGTTACATCTAATTGGTGTGATCGCTTTACACAGTCCACTTAGCACTAAAACCAACAAAATTTCTTGGTATTTAAGCAATAATCAAACAAAGATAGTCTACGAGTAAATAATTATGAAAACTGAGAAAATGGGATCCTACCTTCTGTTATTAATAGTGATTTGAGATCTCAACGTCTGTGCACGACCAGCTATGTCTGCAGAAATTCTAACTGACTTTGCATTGCATATAAACAGACCGACGAATGGAAATAACAAGAAGAGATCTATTGCCTCTGGGCGAGAAGAAGGTCAAAAGACTATTAGTGTTACTCTTAACATTTTGAGTAGACAGTGAAATTTATTAAGCCGCTCTCATAATGTCATTGTGTAGCCTAAGTATCTGGCAGAAAGCTACTGACGCTATCTCTATGCAGGCATGTATATGCACCTGTACGTATTTATGTATATATGTATGTCTATATGTATGCATTTGTGTATGTATGTATGTACGTATGTAAGTATGTATGTATGTATGTATGTATGTATGTATGTATGTATGTATGTATGTATGTATGTAACTATGTATGTATGTATGTATGTATGTATGTATGTATGTATGTATGTTTAGTTTGTATGAATGTATGGATTTACGTGAACGTTTATATTGCTCCTATGCAGTACTGTCAAAAGCACTGAAACTTGGCTTTCTTTGATGTCGTCAACAGCTTTCATTCTTATGCTCGTTAATAGACACATTAAGAATTATTTGTATTTTGTTCGCAGTGTCAATACAAATATGGCTTCCAAATGTACCGTATGGAATTATTTTTTACTGAAGGAGACTACAACACGCATTCTAAGCAATATCTCTGAATATTCAGTGGTTTAATATATCGATAGGTCACGTTTAAAACAGGTTTATACTATTCTCAAAAGGATCAACCAACCAAGACTTCGAAGCAAGGCAGCGACTAACTAGACTTCGCTTTTCGCATGCAAATAAAATACGAACGAGTCTAAGAATTCGCGACAGCGGAGGTCATCTTCAATCATGCAAGTTAACCCTGTGCCTTGATCAGACACGCGATGATATAATACGTCTGCCACTGCGTGTGCAGCACAACTGCTCGAAAAGATAGATTTACGCCCGTTGTACGTCCTATGGGCGTCATGCCTAAATATCGTTATGTGCTTACACTGTTGTATGACCGTGGAGCATAAGTGCATGCAGGATGTCAGTTTCAGTTTTTAGTGTGTACGCAATTTATTACATCAGTCTTTTCAGTTTTCAAGGTTCGAAAATAAATGCTCATAATATTATATGCAAACATTGGCCTACGTAATGCATGCATACATACAGGGTGGCTCAAAATAAAATGTCCCACCGGATAAATGCAATTTCTCCGCAACCAATTGAGATTTTTATACCAAACTTTCACCATTTACAGAGGAATGATATTTGAACAATCCATGAAAATTTTACTAAATAATTTCCATAACTTCAAAAGTTACAGCTGTTTTAATATTAAATTCAATTTTTTCAAATTTCCGCAGATGAACGGTTCAATAATGGTTATTTCTTTAAGATTTTTTCACAGAGAAATTGTTTTGTAACACCCAAATAATCATGACGTCATATGACTTCATTACAAGTTGTAAAGAAAGAATTTATGAAGCAAACAGTTAATAATTGCAGATATTTTAAAATAATATTAAGCGCTCAATTTGTTAATCTTTTACTGACGGTGCGCCTGCTCACACGGCAAGGTTGGCTCAAGGCTTCATTGCCACCAACTGCAGTGAATTCATTGGCAAAGATGAATGGCCACCAAACTCTCCAGACCTTAGCCCTCTTGATTATCACGTCTGGGGAGCTATGCTTGAACGTTACAAGACATTTCATCCGAAGCCGAAGAACATTGACGAGCTGAAAAAGTCTTGCAGCTAATATGGAATCAGCTGCCGCAGGACTCAATCAACAAGGCCATACTGAGCTTCACAAAAGACTTCGAGCTTGTGTGAAAGCTAGGGGTGGACACTTCGAACATGCCTTGAGATAAACTGCTCAACAGATTCTGATTTCGTAATGAAAGACGATTTTATTTGACATTGAAAATTGTAAATAACTGTCAATTTTTCTTCGGAAATGTGAAAAAATAAAATTTAATATTAAAACAGCTGTAACTTTTGAAGTTATGGAAATTATTTAGTAAAATTTTCATGGATTGTTGAAAAATCATTCCTCTGTAAATGGTGAAAGTTTGGTATAAAAATCTCAATTGGTTGCGGAGAAATTGCATTTTATCCGGTGGGACATTTTATTTTGAGCCACCCTGTACATACTCTACTATGGAATAACCTACCTCCTAGTATCCGTACTTGCAGCACCCTTCCATGGTTTAAGCGTCTGTTACGAGCACACACACTGGAGCTTGTATTATAGTCTTTTTAGTTAAGTCCTTATTCACTATTGTAAACCTTTTTCACTTTTTCTTTACCGCCTCTAACACACAAGTCAGTGTTCCCCTTATTTCTGTTTATCAATAACCTCCGTCATCTTTCAATTATTTTACTGTACTATCTTAGGCCCCCTCTTAGCGGGACTCGTCCCTTTGGGGTGCCTATTTGCTCCCACTCCACTCTACTCGTGCTAGCTCTTTGTAACTTATCTTGACTTGTGTTTAACTGGTTTTACTTTTCGTTGATCATTTTACTTCTTCATTTCTCATACATGCTGTACCTTTTAACTATGTTAGAGCTGTGTTTAATCATTATGTTTGTTATGTTGTCTCTTATTGTTGGGAACAATAAATTGAATTGAATACATATATATAGATAAATACATAGTCTGTGTGTACTGTAATATATATATATATATATATATATATATATATATATATATATATATAGAGGATGCTTAGTCGTATATATATATGCATGTAATGTATGTATGTGTTTATATATAATATATATTCATTACAATTGCTTCACTCATTGGTCAAAGCCTATCGGAAAATGACGTGACGCCCATGAGTAATTGTGTGCTATTATCCGACTGACAGCCGCAGAGTGTATGCATGTATACATGTGTATACATTTTAGTAACATATCGTATACGGTAGTATATGCATAACAATGGCTACAAAGACATATTTTATTGTAATGTAATGCCTAAGAAATATAGTACTTTAGATTATAATACAGATACGTTGCTATGTCATGAAGCGTAATTCAAACTGACGTAACACAATGCTGGTCTAATGTAATTTAATATATTTTCATTTAATAACATGCATTAATACAGCGCCTTTCCAAGCATCTTTTGCCAACCAGGGCCATTGATGGCGACCCAATGCGATAGACTACGAATGGTATCTGGGCGATCTTTGTACTTTATGTTAAGCGGCATTTCTTTCATAACAGAGATGATAAGCGGCGACCTCCTTCATTATCCAAGAGTGGCAGTGACGGGCATCACCCCTTAAATAATAAGTGTCTGAGTTCGGCGGGGAAACACCATTGACATATAATATATGTATAATATATAATATAATAATATTATAAAATATAATATTTAAAATGGGAGTTTTTTAGAGGCATGTCATTGAAGCTGTGGAGAATCACGTGTCAGAGTTGACGTGTATATTTTAATGTTGCGTAATGGCTGATCGTTTTTTTCCCCTCTGGTGGTTGGATATCGAACAGATGCAACATAAAGCAATAGCAACTAATTATAGCTTAATGTCATGAAGTGCTTTGTAAATAAGACGCAAGGCAAAGCGACCATTCTCCTGTTCAGTCTTAGCCCTGAGCTGTTTTCACTCGGGGTAGCAGACGAACTTCGAAGTGTGTTGGGACCGTTGTAAAAACGCTGTGTTCCTTCACACTGATCGTTTTCTGGCCCTCTGGTGGTCGGATATCGAAACGTTGGACGAGACTAGTGAGAAAGAGAAAGATGCTAGGGCGACCTATTATCTCTCCCAAACAGGAGCGTTTTCCTACAGCATAATTATTAAACAGATCACATTCATTAACGTAAATTAACAATCGGTGGTTCAAGATTTGAAGTGGATAGCATGAGAGACTGTCAATCAAGAACCCAGAAAAAGGGATTCATATCTTCGCTATGTTTCGAACAATGTGGCTGTTCCAAAGATATCTGCTATACGTACGGCCTCTATCGAACTCAGCAACAGAATGAAAGGCTGGTAAATAAACGGCGAGGTAAAGGAATGGTCGATGCTATGAAAAACGATGTCGCTAGCATTACATACCCGTGATTTCATGTTAATTTCAACTTGATTTTGGGCTCTATTCAGTATAGTAACAATACATTGCGTTAAAATAAGTTGAAATGAATATACCTGGTTCCGCGTTGTTCTAGTTTCAAGTCTAAATGATATTCACATAATTATTCACGCAGTCTATTCTTGCAATAAAATGCAGCAGTGGGGTGGGGGAACCGATCAGACACCAGCGGAATACTTTTGTTCAAGCGGGGTTTAACATTTGATGTCAATCATCACTGATGCGCCAATCTCTCAAATGGCGCTTTTCAAATGTCAGATTAGAATTGTAAAGTGTTATTTCCGTTAATTGTATTAGACATCTGAGACTGATATTGATATTGAGTCTCCATAGCATACCCAATCCGAATGGAATCACTCTCCGACTATCGATGACCTTGTTGTCTGTATCCAGGAATCTTTCTGGTCTGAAGTTCTCCGGATCTTTCCAGAATTTCTTATCCATGTGAGCGCTGTAGGCATTCGGTATGACCTGAATCAAAATTTGTGTTATGCAGGGTTATGTTTTATGTTAGGGATCGATAGTGATTAAAGATGGAGATTAATTATGTGAAAGTTAAAAAATTATCTCGCAAACACAAGGACACAGAGACAGAGACAGAGACAGAGGCATACTTAGCGATCTGCCGCTACTCGTCAAATTATCGATTACCGTAGGACGGAAGAAGCATTAGGCTAATCTCCAACCGGATTTATCTATGTATGTGCGAGGATGTTATAAAAAGAAACAACTTCAAAGGCCATGGTCCATACACGTGGAGCCAACCAACAGATCCCTGTCGTCAGTTGACAGAAAACAGAAGGCTACTGCGACGCCAAGACATGCTTATTTGGACAATGGCCTTAAGCCAACGACGTCGTCCGTGTTTTGAAGCGTAGAACCACCTGCAGGAACTCATTTTGATTCCGTTAAGCTTAGAGTCCACTTTAACTACAGATGTAGCTGTATTGGAAAAATAAAATCAGCGCTCCAAAAATTTACATTGAACTTGGAGACAGAGTTGTAAGCCTTCTGTCAACATAATTATCGTATGTAGCAGAAGCCTATGCTCGAAGTGGCCTTGCTGTAGAGTATCAAATTACAGTCTGACATGTTCTTTACTTTCTCTGGCCTCTTCTCAACCTAACCTGAACTTACCATGGAAAAATAGCGCAGTCGATACTTACCATGCATCCTTTAGGTACGTCGTACTCAAGTACTTTGGTGTCTTTCAGAGCTGCATGCGGAACGAAAAACGGTACCACAGTACGTCGTCTCATGATTTCCAGGATCACAGCTTCCGTGTAGGGTAGACGTGGTTTATCATCGAGTGATGGAAGTCTGTCTCCTGGCACCATTTCATCGATCTCCCTCTGAAAGCGGTTCTGAATCTCTGGATGGTTGGCCAATTCCACCATTGCCCACTGCAACGTTGTCGACATCGTATCGGTACTACCGAAGGACAGATCTCGCAGCACGTAGAGTAGTTCCTCGTGGTTGTAGGCGGTACCCTGCATTTCCACAAATCTTCCAACAAACGTGGGCTCGGAACTCTTGGATTTATTGAACTTTATTCCCACTTCTATGCCCTTCAACAACATCTCACTTGACGTTCGCAAACGTTCGATCCTCTTCACAAACATTGGCAGAAACCGAAGAAATGGTGCCATGTTAAGAGTCATATCAATGGTTGCCATGCACTCTACGGAACTCTCAACGATTCTAGCATGTTCCTTCGGCAAAGACTGTTGAAAGTTCTTGCCGAAAAGAATGCTTAGTATGAAATTTGAAGTGGAGAAAATAGTCAACCATTTTGGATCGAATGGACGGCCATTTTGTTTCAGAATGTCGTCATTCATTGACTCCACTTCTTGCAGAATTCGAGTCTCAGAGACCCTCTGGACACCAACTCCAAACTCTTTCAGAATAGACAGAGAGAGTTTATGGTACTTCTTATACGCATCGTTGAAGTGTGAGAAAATTATACCTAGTACAGTAATAAAAACAATATAAGGAAGATTTATCGAGTTAAATATTTTTACCTTTCCTCACATGGCGGGTAATAAAACCTAAAAACGCTCCACAGGTTCTCAGCGTACTCTAACCGACAAATCTAAATGAGATTTCTAAACTATAAATGACATACGTTATCCCGTTTTGTCATCTCCTCACAAGCAATGTGCGCTAGGTTAATATTACAAACGACCCTACAATTATAGAGTTTTAAAATATTTTTACCCAGTTATCACACCCATCATCAACTTCTCTCTCACAACCAGCTTGACTATGCTTTAAATCCAACTCTTTCTTATTGAGCTTTCGCCTCATAGCCACTAACAATATTATTTCATTTATAAAAGCTCTGAAACGTAGTTGTCAATCGTCTGACCTATTAATTTTCATCCCATAACCTCTGCCTTCCTTTCTAGCCTGCCTACCACTTATACCACTCGGTTGAAACCGCACTATTTTCAGTTCTCAATAGCAAAATTATCTCATTAAATGAAATTACTGAGCAATAGTCGGGGTTTTCTGCTCCTGTTCTTGCATAATTCACATTGTACTTAAACCATCAATCGGTTAGTATAAATCAATTCATTTCGGCGCTAGCTATCTCAAACTGTGGTGTCCCGCAGGGTTCTTCACCGAGCCTGCGCTGCTTACAATAAACACTCTACCATTTGGTCAACTATTTACTGAGAGACTCTAAACAGGGGTAGCACAGGGGGCAGCACAAGTTGTGACCTGTCAGCTTGATGTCAAGAATAAACGAAATTGATTGATTGATAGATTGAACTCATGAGAGGGCGCAAATTTTGAGACGGGACGATTTAGTTATTAATTACTTCATCTTGAAATATGATATATCCATCATAAATTATATAAATGTAATAGAATTAAATAATAACAATTTACCAAATCTGTCATAGACCGAAATTGGCGCAGAAGCCAAATAGAGCGATTGGTAGAAATCTATGCAGGGAAAAGGGCGCATCGGAAAAATGCAAAGGTCATCCTTGTCGCACTCCTTTCACATTCCGAAACCATTCTCAAACCTCTCCTCCATATCTTACAGCGCATCGGCTGCAATCTTAAAATTTTCGGATGATGTCAATTATTTAATGGGATTCCACAACTTTTCATTGTCTTCCATAGCGTTTCTGTGTGCACGCTATCAAAGGCATTTTTAAAGTCAATAAAGTTGATCAGTACAGATTTTTCGTAGGCTATATTAAAGATTTTTCTATTATTATTATTATTATTATTATTATTATTATTATTATTATTATTATTATTATTATTATTATTATTATTATTATTATTATTATTATTATTATTATCATCATCATCATCATCATCATCATCATCATCATCATCATCATCATCATCATCATCATCATCATCATCATCATCATCATCATCATCATCATCATCATTATCATTATTATTATTATTATTATTATTATTATTATTATTATTATTATTATTATTATTATTATTATTATTATTATTATTATTATTATTATTATTATTATTATTATTATTATTATTATTATTATTATTATCATTATTATTATTATTATCATTATTATTATTACTACTACTACTATTATTATTATTATTATTATTATTATTATTATTATTATTATTATTATTATTATTATTATTTTGCCTAAGTCTGAAAATTTGCTCACAACAGGATCTTCCATGTCTGAAACTCGGCTGTTCTTGCCGCAGCCGTTCATCTACTGCGTAACAGAAGATCTCATATAATTCATAGCCTATCACTATAATAATGGTCACATCTTTTCTCGGTATTGACAATAGAGTTATTCCCCTCCAACTGTTGCAATATCTTAGATCTCCCTTTTTTGGAATTGGGATGATACCCTTCTTTCAAGTTTCACCTAGTTTCACGAGGCGCTATATGTATGTAATGCTGATATTTTGATCAGATTTGTGTCAGCGGCTGAACTGACCTCTCAGATCGTGATTGATGACTTTCTCTTCAGTGAAGAGAGCATCTCGGTCGGCGAAAGCCACTGCATGTCTTGACATGGCATCGAAAATTGCGTCATAGCCATTCAGAACCACCACCACGCTGAAGACATTACAAAAAGAGTGGCATCGTAAGATTATCAGAAAGGGAGTGCTGTGATGGTGCTGATGGTGATAACGACGACGATGAGAATGATGAGAATGATGATCAATCCAGATGGATGTAGTGCAAAGTCATGTTTACCGCTCTTGGGAACCACAAGAATAAGTTATACAAACAGACATACACGCATATGCATACATACATACGCAGATACTTACATATCCTCATCCATTGCGCCATCGTATATCCAACATCGACGAGAGAGAAATTTTTAGTTATAATTATATTGAGGTGGTTGTTAGCTGGTGGTGAATGTGAAAATGACGATGGCGATCATGACGTTGAAAATGACGACAATGAATATGATCGAAAGACTGACTGCGGTGATGAACACGATAAATAAAATAATTAGAAAAACGACAGAGTTAAATATAACTCTTTCACGAGCTGCGACTTCCCCACCGTTTTCCCATTGTACAGAAGAAGACAGGTCCAAGTTTTTCCGCCGATTTCATAAAGTGTTCAGGAACCGCAGTCATTCCTCCACGTATAATCGCGCCAAGAACTGGTAGAACTGGAATCGATGGCGGATAACGTTTTCCATCGTCTTTGACCCCGTTCTGCTTGAAGCGATACCAGTGAAATAAGGCAGCAACGAGTGTAAAGGATACTGCAAAAACTGATATCTCTCCTCCGTCAAACATCTGTGCAGAATAAACATATGTTCCACAATTAAGTAGTCGGCAACATTTTAATAAAATCAATACGCTGTATCTATGCATGTTCATGCCAATCCAGACTCCTGCAAATAATTCACTTTGCCTGATAATAGTGACCACAAAAACAAACTGCCTTCAAGCTACTCAGAATGCTGTCGCTCATGTTGCAATTGAAACTCCCAAACGCCATCGCTCTGCGATTGCTTTCATGACACTCAACTGATTTTAACACCAGACCAAATAGAATATATAGGTTCTGTCTCCTACCTACAACACACTCCAATTATGCCAGTCACTAAACCTTCGTCACTCAAACTTCGACACTCATTTAGAATGAAACTCCTCTGTACCAAGGCTTCCTCCTCCTTAACACGCATCTACCCTTCCATTACCTCATCCTTGACATTTTAAAATTGTTGTTAATTTAAAACGCTCCATATAGCTATAGCTGTTTCGGCGATCTGGAACTACGACGATCATCTGATCCGTCCCTATACTTTCTACAATAATCTGCCCACGTACTTCAATCACGACTGAAAACATTCATTTTCGATCAAATATAACCTGATCCCTCCTTTCGTCCTTAGGGGCCGTCCATAAATGACGTCACGCTATTTTGGCCGATTTTAACCCCTCCCCCTCGTCACACTTCGTCACAAAAAGTAAGACCCCCCCTCTGAAAATGACGTCACAAAGCTCTGACCCCCTAAAACCACATTTCCATGGCAAATGAAAATGCTCTTTCATGGAACACAATAGCGAAAACATGAATATTTTAAAATCTAACGGTGACCAAATATTGAAATAATTAGAAAATTATTAATAATGGTGCCCGTAAACATTAAAACAATTAAAAAAAAAGTAATGAAAATTTAATCCTCAAAATTAGTGTTGTTATTATTAAAGTTAAATTGTTGTTAATTGTTAAATTTAACAACATAGACCTGGTGTGACGTCACACTACTCAGACCCCCCCCACCCCCATGTCACACATCGTCACAAATTTCCGACCCCCTCCCCCTAGGTGCGTGACGTCATTTATGGACGGCCCCTTACCTCTCTCGATGTTCCAATTCTAAACATCATCCACCGTAGCTATCTAACTGTCTCTATGCATTACTCAAGGATCTTAACCTGAAACCGAATCTGAACTGACCTGCCTTTCGATTTTGTTTCGACTGAGCGGCTTTGAATAAACAGGTTCCAGCGACTTAGTTTTTTTGAGGATGCTGTAGAATTATCCGGATTACAATGACGATTACAATTACTATAATTAATGCATCAAGCGATGATTGCTTTACACAAAACGTATAGGCCTAATTCAAGAACGATAATAATGCGCTAGAGAAACCCTGTTGAAGTATGATAGGTCATGAATATAAGAAGTTAGACTACAGCTTACCGTTATAAACGTATTTCAACGCACACTGTAGGCCTACCTCACAAGTTTTCACTAATCTACTTTTCTGCGCGAGCCTGCTTATAAAGTGAGCCTACATGTACATAGTTTGCTCTCAAGGTGACTGATGTGTGCGTCATCCAATATAAAGTAGCCTGCTAATTTAAAACACGCGTCTGCGTCAGCCATCTAGGAAATTTTCAGCACGGCCCAGAAAATTTGAGACTTTAACAGCCACTTCCCTACACCTTTCTTTTCCAAAAACAAGTCTGAAACCAATTAGTCTACTATGTTGGACAGTTCAAAGTTTTTCTCTCTGAAAAGTCCAAGTGAGAAAAAAAATCAGACTGTGCGACTCTTAAATCACAGACTGTAGGCCTATGTCCAGAGTTCGGGCTTTCGAATGCGATACTGCAGTGTGATTTTCGTTAACGATAACGATAACGAAAATGTTCGTTAACGAAAATAAAATGATTTCGTTAACGATAACTATAACTATAACTAAAAAATATCATTAACTATAACTATAACTATAACGAAAATAACACTAACGAAAATTCATCTTTATTTTCGTTAATACAAAAAATAAAAATAGGAAGTGCAATATGGACGATACGACATAAATGAGAACGAAAAATGCGAAATTTTTATTGTGAAATTTGTCAGTTACTTTGGAAACTCGTGTAATGATGAAGCTGAATGTATCCATGCTTCAAAGGTTTTCATAGCTCTGAGTAAATTGTGAAACAGCGTATTAATACGCACAATTTTGCTTATAGACTTAATTATTGTAACTAAGTAGTAACTAAAATTAACTAAAATAAAAAATCCATTAACTATAACTATAACTATAACTAAAAAATAATACTAACTATAACTATAACTATAACTAAAATAAAAAATCATTAACTATAACTATAACTATAACTAAAATAAAACCTGTAAGGAAAATCACACTGCGATACTGGAACCCAAATCGTAGAATCGTTTGCGTACGAGTTTTTTGTTCATATAATTTGGTTGCAGTTAGGTAATTGTTCGTTTTATTTTCCTCTATCAACATTCGTTCGAAGACTTAGCACAATACTACACAATAAAATGCAATGCAGTCGAAAGTCACCCTCCCGATGGTCAATCGAGCTCTGACCAGCTCTATCATCGACTATTGAAAATGCCTCGACGAACCATGCCCTGTGCAATTAAACAGGGATAGATAACCGCGGCTAACTCTGGCGGCCCCTGTGCAATTAAACATGGATAGATAACCGGCTAACTATGGTGGCCCCTGTGCAATTAAACAGGGATGTATACCTGGTTAACTCTGGCGGTTCCTGTGCCATTAAACAGGGATTGATACCTGGTAAACTCTGGCAGTCGCTGAGCCATTAAACAGGGATGGATACCTGGTACTCCGGCGGTCCCTGAGCCATTAAACAGGGATGGATACCTGGCTAACTCTGGCGGTCCCTGTGCCATTAAACAGGGATGGATACCCGGAAAACTCTGGCGGTCCCTGAGCCATTAAACAGGGATGGATACCTGTCCAATATGAAGAAAGAAAGCTCAAAACCAAGAAGAATGAAGAAAGAGGACGAGAGAAGCATAAGACAATTAATTGAGAGCATTCTTATGAAAACGTTCTAGATAAAATTTTCCGAGGACACTTATCCGCTTGATGGACAACCAAGACAGAGGAGGAGAGCATATCCAACTCCGCTGCGTGGAAACCTGCCTCCAGTCAACCCATAAATCTACCAGTCTCAACCNAGCAATAAACTCCTCAGATGACAACTCTTAATGCAGATTTTCATGACGCTATGTCGTGTGGTTTCCTGCTGCATAAATGTTTTGTTTTGTTATCAAAATTGTTGGAGGTACAAAGTGTAAAACTTAAAGCTAGGTGCTTGCAAGGTTTTAAGTTGACTTTCGGTGTTTTCTTTGCACAGTGAAGAGACGAAATCGACGAAATCTTTGAGCAAAGCAAGTGAAGAAACATGACCGACGGCAGAGACAGAGAAATGATTCTGAAAGTGACATTCAGTTTGCTGTTATTCTCTTTGTTAGAACAGGGTGGGTACATTTTCTATTGTCATCAGAACATCCCTTAATTCAGCCGCCACCTTGCACTAAATGCACGGCTTGCATTAGAGTCGTTCTATGCAAATCTGACTTGTGTATGTTAGATAGGAAAGACAACGCGTATTCTTCAGTTAGTCTATCAAAATCGTCGATACGGAAACCTTTGAATTGGCATCGTTTTCTACAAAGAGTAGGTTTGCAATCTCCAATTTCACCAAAGTGCATTCGCAACTTCTGGCAGCAATCAAGTGACTGTGGGCCTGAAAGCTGCAAGGTTTTTATGACTCACTTTCAATTCTTTTTATTTTATTGCTTATTTTCAGTTAATCGCGCGCAATTAGGTAAATCTAAATCTGAGGCATAAAACGAGTGAGTCTACGAGTGGATGGCTTGTAAGTAAGTAAGTAAGTATTTCCTTTATTGAGAAACACTAGCAAACGCACAGCACTGTACATAGCAAGATTAATACATTCAAACAAATAAACAAAAATTTATATCTACAACCAAAGAATTGAATGAGAGGCTTTATTGTACAGAGGAAGAAGAGCTAGAGCTAGTCATAGGGGGAAATGAAGGGTTTAAATAGCCAGATCTAGGGAAACAGTTTATTTGTATAGCATCCGGGCAAGGAAGCATTTCTGAGACAGGTTGTCAAACATGGGAAGCTCACGGTTATGGGACCGTGACCGCAGGGAGTAGCACGATTGCTTGATCGGCGGTAACAATGTATGCAATACATGACAAGGATTGTGCAGAATACAGGCAACGAGTCTAGTATCCGCATTGCTGCAGAGAGTCTCAGATGAGGGAGAAGATGGAGGTAAGTACCTCTGGCGTACCAACCTTCGGATAATTCCCCCAAGTGCCTCTCGTTCCTGCACTCTGGCAAAGCCCCACCACACAGGCGAGCAATACATCAAATAAACACGAACTACATCAAATAAACTGTCCCCCGAGAGCCCATGCGACTTCAGGATCCGAATTGCATAAAAGGACTTCCTTGCTTTTATGGTCAAACGTTTAATGTGACTGGAGAACCCAAATTTCGCTGTAAGCTCAACACCCAGAATATTTAGGGTTTGCACTCTTGCGATACCTTTTTTGTAACACGGAGTTAACTCAAAGGGGTTTGAAACAACGACGCTTGGCTTAATTGCTCAGCGCTCTACTGAATAGAACAGAGCAACAAGCCAAACAACCTGCGATTATATGTTGTAATGTTATTGTCAGCTGATTTTCTTTGGAACAACCCAATGTAATGATCGTTTTATTATTGGTGAGGATGGGTAGATCGTAGTTGTATGGGATTCTTTTTGATGATGTTTGAGTGTAAAGAAGGTCAGAAGACGTGATTCGACTGGCTTTTAACATAAGTGCTTTATGTTAATTCGCGGTACTGCTGATTGCTAACCTGTGTTAAGGATTGATATATACGACGTTTCCTGGATAATTTGCAACAGAAGTCTTTTAGACAAAATGTCACACATGCATACAAAGAAGACGAACACTGTTTCCTTTTCAACTCACGACTGCAGTCCTGAATGATAATTGGATAATTATGAATCCCACATTCGCACATTCAACTGAAATGTGACTTGCAAATTGAAGCCTGGCAACAAGTAGGCCTAAATTGGTTGTACGTCATTTAGTGCTTTTGTTTGGTTCTTTAAAAGCGCCACAGTAGGAGTCCGAAATATATTGGTGGCGAAGATATTCAAGATAGGCATCGAACGTTACCTAAAAGAGGATGAATCTCTATGCAAATGATACAGTTGCATAACATCATAAGCATTACACCGCTATCAGATTTTGTTTCACGGATCAGTTGCAGATTAATTCATTTTTTGGTTTAAATTAGAAAACTGGTTGCCCAGCAGAATACCGGCGGCCTGAGCACTTGCGTGGAAATGATGATGCAATATAATTTTAGTATGTAGGTCGATGTTATTACGAATAGCTTACTTCAATAACTTTTTATTCTAGGTGTCTATGGTCAGTGTTCGACGCCGCCAATAAATCTGGCTGTTTACGAGGGAATTCCGAATACGGTGATGAACTGCAATGGTCCGATAAAAGTATCTTGGTTTGTTTATCCAACTAACGATGAGCTATTTTCTGGTAAAATCACAAACTTTAGCGACACTGTATTGGCTCCGTTTACGAACATCTATGACGTCACCCAGACTAACCTGAACATAAGGATTGACCAATCGACTGCTGTATTGCCTAATATAACAACTTCTGGCATGTATGTCGCACAAAACACTACAAGTGGTTCCAACAACAAAGTCGGCGCCAAACTCGTCGTTGTTCGTAAGTAGACTAACAACTTATTTTTATCATACGGAAGATTTCAAAATCACAAATCTAGGCCTAATTGTAGCAAGCGTGATGTTGTTGGAGTGAGGGTTGCCATGTTAAATCACGGCTTTGTCTATTATCCTGCCTTACCATCCTATCTGGCTTTTATGTCACATATCTTGAGCAGTAGTTGGAAGGTACATTGAACTTTGGAAAAGCTAACAAGTTGTGGTATCTAAAACTCTGTCAATACTGTTTCTCCGTCACATATGTTATGTCAATGGTGTCAATCAAACTTCTTTGACAATCTTTGCCTCTACTACACCTTTATCTTAACCGCAGAATGTGCTTGTCAAAATGGAGAATTTGGATTCATGATATCCATTTGTGAGCTGACTTGACAGCTAAGCTTTTCTTTTCATGCCTCTTCGTGATAGGTAACTTCGATATATATTTCACTGCCCTAAAGCAAAGCGCATCTAAGGGGTTTCTTCTCTGTTATTTCTGACTGACTGTATCTTTCACAGGTCAAGGTCCAACGTGCAACTGTACACCGATCAATTCAACAAACAATAACATCACCTGTAGCGTCACTTATGCCGACGCCAGTTACAATCCGATCTATGCAAAGGTGACTTGGACAGCAGATGGCGCGTTCTACTCATCGAGTATTGTGAATCTGAGGACGAGAGTTAATAATGCGTTCACATCAACATCAACCATCACAACCAGTATCGACGATCCACGAACCTACGAATGCAATCTTATATTTATCAAACCGTCGACCATTTCGATTGCCTACCTCGCAACGAATGCGCCAGACTTCACCGCATCCTGCACTGCACCATGTGAGTTTCATGCTACTCTAACTTACTTATTTTTACAGTCTGCATACACTAATAACTGTATTGCTGAATGTTTGCATAAATTAACCAAAATTAGAGAATACGTTGCCAAATCGTTCTCAGATACTGGAAAACATTAACAAGAGATATTTGCACGAAAAAGCATACACACAGTTATTGGTTTTCTGTCTATAATTAAGTTCCACTGGAATCATTATAATTAATTTTCTCTTACGAGGGAATAAATTGTTTATCATCTTATATATATGTATATATATGCTTCGTGGATTATGAAAAAGCATTTGATAGAGTTGACTGGAGAAGGCTATTACATGCATTGAGGCGGATGGGAATAGATTGGAGAGGCAGAAGATTAATAGGAAACTTATGCATGGGACAAACGATGCGAATAAGAATAGATGGAGAGTACTCGGAACCAGGAAACGTTGGAAGAGGTGTGAGGACAAGGATGTCCACTGTCGCCATTACTATTAACATCTATATAGAAGAGCTTGTCAGAGAAGCAGTAGAGGAGATGGAGGAGGGGATAAAGGTTGGTGGAAGATGGATAAAGGCATTAAGGTTTGCAGATGATCAGGCAATGTTGGCGAGAAACCAGAAAGGACTGCAAACAATGATGGATAGGCTAAACACAACATCAACCGAATACGGGATGAAGATTAACATCAAAAAGACAAAGGTATTGAAGATAAGTAAAGGAAAGGAAACTGTAGTCAGAATACACATTGGAGGAAAACAGATAGAGCAAGTCAAAGAATTCTGCTACCTAGGGAATATGATCACGACAGATGCCAACTGCCACAGAGAAATTAAAAGAAGGATAGCAATAGGAAAGGAGGCATTCTCAAACAGAAGAGAATTACTGAGAGGAAAACTAAACAGGAATCTAAAGATAAGAATGATAAAGACACTAGTATGGAGCGTGGTGCTGTATGGATCGGAGACATGGACAATGAGAAAAGCGGATATAAGACGACTGGAAGCTTTCAAAATGTGGACATGGAGAAGAATGGAAAAAAAGTCAGCTGGACAGAACATATAACAAATGAAGAAGTGTTGGGAATAATTGGAGAAGAAAGAGTCCTTTTACGCACAATAAGAGAGAGGCAACGGAAATGGATCGCACACACGCTGAGAGGAGACTCACTACTAAGAACGGTCATCGAAGGAAAAATGAAGGGGCGGAAGACAAGAGGAAGACCAAGACAGATGATGCTGGATTGGATGATGACAAACGGCTACAGGAAACTGAAAGAAGAGGCCCAACAACGAGAGGAGTGGCGACGTCGGACATTTGAACCTGCCTAAGAGGCAGAGAACCACAAGAAGAAGAAGATCATCTTATATAATGCTAAGGTAGTCAGATGAATTTAAATATCTTTCTTTTTGTCGGATCTTACGAAGAGCTAAAGCCTAAATAATTTTAATGTTCTGGATGATTTTTAATAATTAGGTTTTCCTATCTCAATGGAGCCATCGAAAGGTCCAATGGCTGGAGGAACGAACATCACGATAATTGGTTCAGTAGCAATTGGTTATATATCGCAATACGCTGGCTCAAATAGATCTATCACAGGTGTTAGAAATGTCTACATCGGAAAGGACTTGTCTTCAACATCTGTGTCGTCAGTGCCAACTGATAGGTTACTATGCTGGAAAATAATTTAATATTTATTTGACAGAAGGCAGAGAATGAAAATATAATACAGAAGATTAACCCTCATCCTCATTTTGCTTTATGTGTATAAAGTTCCACATTCATAAAATGGAAATGCCCTGGATCTCTTATATATAATGCGTTAATGAGACAATTAATTTAATGCAAAATATGGATTAATATATGTAGAACTTATGCTAGTTTTGTGGCGGAAGGCAAAAATCACTAAAAACGTGTATTTTAATTGTTGGGTTTCAAAGTATGCAATATCGTAATTTTCATGACCAATGTGGATGAGGGTTACATAATTATTGATGCTTAAGTTGAGCGCTTGTTCTACACGTGTAGGCCTACTGTTACAGTAGGGGTATGTCTATGTGATTGATGCAAAAATATACTACCATTTAATGCGATATGATCAAATCTCCTCTCACCTGATTCTGGCTGTGTTTTATCACTATCCTTTAGATGTTATATAAAGTCAGATGTACTATATGTGATGTGATATCCTATTTTTGTGAACTTTAGCAAACCATAAAATTGCATTGTTTTCTTGGAATTAGTAAACAAACATTTGTTTTCAACTCTAGCTCAAAATTCAAACTCGTGGCTGTTACTCCAAACTCTACAGAAGCATCAATCGGACAACTTCTGCTCATTACAATTGAATTCTCGCCAACTCCGTACAACATGACTTTCAACAGAGCTTTCACTTATCTGGCGAACCCAGAAATTACATCCCTATATCCAAACACCTTCATTATTAGGTACGTATGGCTTTATAAGAAGACAAGCCTTTTCTAAAATAGTTCGTTTTTCAATACTGATGGATTTTCCCGAATAGAAGGATTATTGCAGCCACCATCTTACGACAACTTCGTTTGAGCACGCTGAGCAGTTGAGTTGAGCCTCCATTCAGGCTACTTGCCGCCTAAGGTGGTCCATCTTAGGCGGATGTGAACCAGCCTGCTCAGCATTACAATATGGTGGACATTAGTGGTGGACTGGTGGTCGTCGTAGTGGTGATGGTTGTCGTGATGATAATGGCAACGATGATATAATAAGGACGGCGGTTGTAAATGGCACTGGTGATAACGATTAGCCATTATATGTTTCTGGAAATTCTGTTCTCTTCCACAGTCTGTGATCTTGAAGTTATCCGAGATCTCTCCTTGTCTAGTCATCCTAACAGTGTCTGCCACTCGTGTTTTGACCAAATCGTGCAGGACCGCACTCTCGGCCGCGGCTTCTAATTTTATGCCGCCTATACTTTAATTCACACCTTTGCTGGATTTTGACTAGACAATAATTGGAAGCAGGCAGGTGCAAAAAGGTGAATAATGTCGAATAAAGTGGTTGTTAGAATGAATGGCTGAATATGGAAGACCACGCCTTTGTTGTCCTCAAAGTCTATATACTTATAGGATTGGTCAATATGTAGCAATGTAAGTTGGTTGGTCTTCGTGATCTTTGTTTAGAAAACGACTCAGCTACTTTTGAGGAGTATCTCATGCAAAACAAATGCATTTTTCTTTTCGCTACAGCGGTGGTACTCTGTTGGACGTAACTGGGAGAAGTCTGTCATCCGTCGCTAAACCAATTATCCAGCTGACTGTCATCATAACTCGAGCAGCTGCGAACAACTCATCGTCAACTACATCAACCTCATCAACGTCAAGGGTAATCACCGTTTCAGTTAAGAGCTCTCTTAAGGCATAAAGCTATTACTAATTTCACTTATGTATCTTATGGGCATTGCATAATTACGTAACGCTCCAGGGTGAGTGGGTGGGGTCCTTGAAAACGTTACGAAACGTTACGAGGGTGGGTGGGTGGGTCGAGCTGAACGTTACGTAACGCTTTTACCAACAGTTTAGTTATAAATGAATTTTAAATTAAAATCGAATGACACCTTAGACACGATGCGATCGAAGTTCAAACTTCGTGCTATTGATTTAAAACTTAGATCTAACTAAAACATGCAATAGTATAACTCAAAACTAAGTTAGTGTTTAATAAACTGCCGCCGAAGGATCCAATACCGACAGATTCCGAAGTAGCCGAAGAAGGACCGGTAGCAGGCACCAGCGGAAGTTCAGATCATCATATCTGTTCTCCCGTTTGTGTAAACAGGAAATCGCTGTTCGAATTGTTTGGATCTTTCATAATTTTACCGTCGGAACAACGTGGTAATTCTCCTTGGATTTCTGACCTCGAACAACCACTTTAAAGCATATTTTACTTCGTGGACACGAATTTCAAACATTTAAAATTGATGCCCGGCAAAAACTGGGTGATATTTGTATTAGTAGGTCTAATTATATCGAAGTTCTAAGACTAAGCAAATAATTAGTTAATCTTACTTTTGATTAATTATTAATAAGCAATTTAGTCCATGACATTTTTCAGCAGTGTGTAAAACTTTTAACTCTTAACGTAACACTTAAAAACAAGATTGCATTTCAAACATTACTGTCATTTATATAAATAAAACATTTTGTATATTTTAGGCTTACTGTCAAATTCACATGTGCAAAATTCGCTATAAAATATGAATTATTTGCGCTTTCACACAGTA
Source organism: Aporrectodea caliginosa (assembly GCA_020284085.1). NCBI lineage: Eukaryota > Metazoa > Annelida > Clitellata > Crassiclitellata > Lumbricidae > Aporrectodea > Aporrectodea caliginosa. The sequence goes on along the minus strand of JACEVL010000277.1, from coordinate 340,779 downwards.
AATCTATAATGATTTCTCGTACCAATAATTACGTAACGCTGGGGAGGGTGGGTGGGTGGGTCTAGGAAACGTTACGAAGCGTTACAGGGTGGGTTGGTGGGTCCAAAACGGTCATTTTCGGCGTTACGTAATTATGCAATGACCCCTTAATAATACGCGATATCGATTGGATGTAACAAATAGTTAAGTGACACTAACCATGATATCAATTAAATTTTATCACACGGAATTCGGAACAAATATACGTCTGGTCATTATGACGCAAATTAATTTTGCTCCATCTTTTTAAATTCAGCTTTTCTATGTGACATTCAGACTTCTAAATTAGGGCCTACTTAGAATTTCGTTAATCCTTCAGATCTGCTGTACACAGCAATTTACTATGAAGTCACATTCTAGCCTTTGCATTGCAGGTTTGTGAAGTTCAACCAGGGAATGATACCTATATGCAGTGTCCAATGCCTCCTCTGAATCTCCCAGATGATTTTCTCGAGGTCCTAAACTCACAGTACAACACCAATACAAGCAATAGTTATATTCGTTTATTGAGAAGAAGAAAGCGAAGCATAAATCCAAGTAAACTGTTTACTGCAGACTCTCATAGTCTTCTCTCTCGAATGAAACGCGATAACTCCATAAACTGTGTACTATCAGTGGTTGGACCAAATGGCACGGATCGAGCCGACATTTGTCTTGGATTCATCTTCGACGGATACAAGGCATATGAGAATATCAATTATCGTCTTCCAGACACAAAGTTCATCTTCTATTCGGCTCCGGAAATAACTTCCTCTAATCCACTTCTTGAATTCAATCCGTCCGATGAAGAATTTATTTACGTGAAGGTAGTTTGTGTTATTTAGTTAACAATCTTTAAATACAATTCGCATGTCTTCATGGATACAAGCGTAAGTTGGCATACGATGACTGAGATCTACAAGTAGGTGTTATGGAGGGTATAACTCATGGCCTGTGCAAAAAGCGTTGGAGGCATTGATGATGACTAAAAGTGGGGAGAGGTGTACGCTGGCGCATTATTGGCTTCATGAATATTATTAAGGCTGTGTGATACTGTGATAGGGACCTGGTCATATGAGTTTAAAAGGCGCCTGAGTCGGTGCTTAGACTGTGTAAGGACAAAGACGTTGGTGCTATTTTATTGAAATTTTCTTTTATTTAATGAATAGCTAAAACTTAAAAACTGAGTTTCTTGTCCCGAGGTTTGTTACTCCACTGATTTGACTAATCGACAGTTGGAATCCCGATGTTCGAGAAATTCGAAAAGTCGATTGACAATGAAATAATGATGGTTACGTGCATTTACTCTGCTGCGTCCCTGGATATGTACACCCGCCGAAAGTCTATTTTGTAGTAGAATGTCTTTTAGTCTCCTATAGTTTTAAAACTAAATCCTTTGGTAAATTTGTCGTGATTTTACGTGTAATTATTTAGACCTATGAATCTTTTCAGGATTAGTTTAATTGTAGGAATTTGTAGCCTATTCAGTTGGATCATGATATTCAGAAAACAACACAAACATAATTTTTTATCAAAACTTTGTGAAACAGTAGCCTAATTTAATTAGATGCAATGAAATGGGATATGGGTATTTGTAACTTATTCGCTTGTTGTTTGTTAGGGAAGATACATGTTGCGCGGCTGTCGCCTAAGAGATTATGTGGTCCACATTGACAATCAGATTTGTGTCAACGGCTATCTACAGGACAACCAGCTGAGCTGTCGACCACCAAAAGAAAAGCCATCGAAAACAATTAACGATTCTTTGCACTGTGATCAACACCTAAGTATTACAGTATGTCATAATTAACGACGTAGTAGGCCTATATGATGAAACGCTGTGCCAAATTTAGTGGGAAATTTGACAGCATGATCAATTTGCAAATGTGTTCTTTATATTGTATTCGCTCAATTCAGGAGAAAATACAAAGTAATCATGATTGCATCGCAACCAAATGATCTTTACATGTGGGTCAGAGATTCCTTGTTTGATTATTTATTGCAGATCTTTGTTCTTACTTTATGCTTACTCTCTCACAGCTCTGCTTTGTTATTGTATATTATGGTTTCTTGTGATTTGTGATTTTGTGATTTAACACTCTTAGATTGTTCTTATCCGATGTTCCCGCAGTGCGTTGGCAGGCGGTTTAATAAAGCACATACTTACTTACTTGCTTTATTGTCATTGTTGAATCAAGATGCCAACCAATGCCCGTTGTACTTTCTACTATGATACCATTAACTGCAACGTTACACAAGTAATTTCCTGACATCGCTGTACTTTATTTGAAAAAAATTATCATTAATAAATATTTTAAAGAGTCGATTTCACACATAGATATAATTATTATAATTACGTAGCTTTTTCTGTAGCTTGCAGGCAGATTAAATAAATGGCATTGGTCTGTAACTGCATGGTTTAAGAATACGTGGTTTAAGAATACTGTGGCTTTTGTTTGACAACATTGATTTCCATTGTCATATTTCAGATAACTCTTGGATACAAGCAGTACCAATACGCCTGTCTTATCTACAAAGATGATCATTCAGCAACAAAGACATTCGCCCTCATTGTTGGACTAACCGTAGGATTGGCTGGATTTGCTCTTATTTTAACAATAGCCATTGCTTGCATTGTCAGACGCCGTAGAAAGAAAGTAAGTCAAGAGACCAATAGACACCAAAACTCTGGAAGACAGGAAATCAGAAATCCACATTATAATACCGAAGTGGAACCAGAATCACAACAAGACTATACTACACGTATATACACGAGGCAGAATACGATATCTCTATATACGCCAAATGACGAATATTCCACTTCTATCGACGAGTTTCACAGCAACTCATAGAACCTTGCTTCTTCTGCTTCTTCTGCACTTGTATCAGGCGGAATTTCAATTCTATTTAAATTCTCCTTAAATTCGGAAGAGTTGAAATTCAGCCGCGAGCGCGAAACATGCCTCTTACATGAAACGTTTACAAATAAACTATTAAGTACTGTTTCGGCATCTATGCCACCATTGACTTCAATAGGCTACTATTGGTTACCGTTGTAACGAGATGCTTTTAATAAAAAAATAATAATTAATTAGTTTCAGTTGAGTTGCGACAGATGCTGTGTTGTGATCATTTTGAAAAAGTCGATTTTATTAAACTATTTTGTCCACGTTCTGCTACGTGGAAATTGTGTTGGCTTGGAATCAAAAGAGTTGAGTGTGAAATGTGATTGTTTCGTTAAAATCAGTAGAACGGATAGACCCGTGATTAAGATAGTACCAGGATTAAAATAGGACCAGGATTAAAATGGAACCAGGATTAAAATAGGACCCGGATTAAAATGGAACCAGGATTAAAATAGGACCAAGATTAAAATGGAACCAGGATTAAAATAGGACCTGGATTGAAAAAAGACCAGGATTAAGATAGGACAAGAATTAAAGCAGGAACATGCTTAATGTAAAATGAAAATTAAGAGAATAATTATCAGGATTAAGATAACATAATGATTAAAATAAGAACAGGATTAATATGGGAGCAGGACTTGAATAGGATCAGGATCAAGATAGGACTAGGATTAAGATAAGGCCAGGATAGTGATAGAATCAGGATTAAGATGTAACCAGGATGAAGATTATGACCAAGTTTAAGATAGGACCCTCCAAGGCAACGTGTAATATTTAGACACGTATTTTTAAAAGACGAATCATACAAAACACTAGGATGACCTGAATCCAGAGATTCAGAGTTACTCATGGTTAAAATACTAACTTAAACAGAGACGTTCAAAGCTGCGTAGTTTCTCACTTTAATGGACTCAGATCTAAATTTGTTTCCCATATTACTTCTACTAGGCCTACTTGCCGGAATTAGCATATTCTGCTCAGTTGAAGTAGCGTAATTAATTTAAAACCACTTCATCGTAAATGTAATATCAATATTTCTTCAGCGATATATTTCTATTATTATATAATAATGATAGAGCCAAAAAGGCTAAGTCGCAGGAGCCAGCTTATTAGCAATAATTGTTTAGTCAAACCATAATCGATAGGCAGGGTCAATCGATTTCAGGTCAAGATCCAAAGGGTCAGGCAGACAGACGGCTAACTAAGGTGGGTCGTGTTTAGAGTTGAAAATCGAGGCAGAGAAGGAGGAGAAGAGGAATCGGGATAGGATTTTTGAAAGAACAGAGTTTTCAATGTTGTTAATTGCTAAATTTAATTACACAGACCTGATGTCAATAATATCAATATACTTTTTATTGTTCACCATAACAGTTCAAACATAAAGGTAGACAGTCTGGTACATTCAGTGACAATGGGTAAACCCAAAAGAACCAAAGGTTCCGCTAACAGGGTCACCTAATACAAATAGTCATTAGACAATCATATACTTTCCAGTTCATCATCTTATACTATACATGTTAATTTTTTAACGCAAGTTTTGTGTTCATTATAAGAAGTCCGAAGTTATTCATTCAGGACAAACAAACAAAACAAACAAAAAGAAATCGCAGCATGCAATGCTGATGGGGACACACAATACGCACATGTCGATAACAACCAAACTCTATATGACATAATTGAAACCATAAGCTAATTAATTACAAGGCCTACTTCAATACACAGATGCACCTATAAACTGTTTCCGGTAGCTAGTGCAAAGCAAGTGTCCATAATAATTCATTCAATACACATAAATAAATAGGCACCTATTAGAGGTCTGCGGGTAGAGCATTTTTGCTACCCGACCCGTACCCGTAACACAGGACTGCTACCCGTACCCGTACCCGACCCGTACTTGAAATTACTACCCAACCCGACCCGTACCCGCGGGTATACCCGTACCCGTACAGTGTACCCGCCACGTAATTAATAGGACTTCCCATAATTCCAGTCCCTACCAGTCCAATGGTCTTACAAAGCATGTGGTAGTAATAATAATAGTCTGATGATCATGGTGATGATCACAGTAACAGTAACAGTAACAGTAACAGTAACAGTAACAGTAACAGTAACAGTAACAGTAACAGTAACAGTAATAGTAATAATAGTAATAATAGTATTAATAGTAGTAATAGTAATAATAGTAATAATAGTAGTAATAGTAGTAATAGTAGTAATAGTAGTAATAGTAGTAATAGTAATAATAGTAATAATAATAATAATAATAATAATAATAATAATAATAATAATATTACTTCGCAAGAGACAGCACGCCTCTTTCAGCGTCTTTCACTTTGCAGACAACGATTCAGCTTTTCGTTGCACGTTTACACATTTGACCGGTGAAGGTGACCTTTAACTCCAGAACGACAAAACATTTCCGATAGTTTCTTAGAGCCTGAAAGATTACACTTACCTAGGGCGATTAAAAAATAATAATAAAAATAACTTTTATTCAGCCAACCATGACACGAGAATTTGGAATAAAATATCGCTATTTGAATAGTTTATTTCTCAGAGGGAAAGGGGTGACAGACTTGGTGTTTCAACTATTCCTAGTCTCAACTACTGTAACTGCATCAACCTGTTTTAAAGAAAACACGGCTGCTGAACTGCCAAGGTCGGCGTCAGCGGCCTCTGACCCCGATTGTCGGGCCTGCAACTCGGATGAGATGAGATGATATGTAAAACACTACGATTGGATTGTGCTAATTGAAACAAGCCATTTTGTAACTTTAAATTGAGCATCTATAAATGAATGTCAAGTTCACTAAGGCGCACGGACATAGGTCAAAACAAGGATATCGTACTTAGACTGGATACCGCCATTATGATAAGTCTTTGAAGGTTGAAGACTCACAATTACATGTAACGCCAAAACTTCAGTTCGGTACGGGTAAAACCGGGTATACCCGTACCCGTAATGCTCCTACCCGTACCCGACCCGACCCGTAAAATGTCTACCCGACCCGTACCCGACCCGCGGGTACGGGTCGGGTACGGGTAAACCCACGGGTACGGGTATACCCGCAGACCCCTAGCACCTATATGCCCAATAGCAATTGTAGCAACATTTAATGCAATAACAGCTGTAGTTTTTATGCCCAATTAGACATAAAATACACCTTTAATCTGTTTTTGAACTGGTGTATTGTTGGGAGAACAGTGAGTTCGATCGGTAAGGAGTTCCAAAGCATCGGTCCATATATTCTAACACTGTGTTGCCTAATATTTGTGCGCGCGCTTTGTTGGTGGAACTTTTTATAAGAACGAGTTAGGTAGCCATGGACCTCAGAGTTTGTACGAAACCAATGACCAAAGCCTACAGGTAATAGGTGCATATGGCACTTATACATAAATAGCCCCACTTGCAATTTGTTTATGCATTCAAAGGGCAATATATCCAAGTTCAGAAATAAATTTGTAGCATGTGCTCTGAAGGGAGCCTTACAAATGATTCTCAAGGCACGTTTCTGCAGAGTTGTAAGACTGGCTAACCGAGATCGATAGGTGGATGCCCACGTAAGATTGCAGTATGACAGATAGGGATATATAAGCGAATAATATAAGTTTACAAGTATGTGACGAGGCAGGAAGTGCCGGATCCGAGAAATTATACCGATGTTTTTAGCTATTTTTTTAGAGATAACCGTAATATGTTCTTTCCAGCATAAAAGTTCATCTATATGCACCCCAAGAAATTTAGCAGACGACACTCTAGTAATACCCTGTTTGTCAATATTAACAGATATTTTATAATCATGATTAAGAGCTTTTTATGCTTCGAACAGAATAGGATGTAATTAGTTTTTTCAAGGTTTAGTGATAGCTTATTTGCTTTGAACCATTTATCCACTTTCTCCAATTCAGCGTTTAGCTTATCGACTAGTTCAGTAAGAGAGTTATTGGACATAAATACATTGGTGTCATCAGCAAACATGATGAACTGGAGTAAAGGTGAAGTATTCGAGATATCATTAACGTATATTAAAAAAAGCAATGGTCCCAATATAGAGCCCTGCGGCATGCCACATTTGATGTCTAGTATATGCGATACTTGTCCATTATATAAGACGCATTGCCTTCTGCCATTTAGATAATCTCTGAGCCAGTCTAGACAAATGCCCCTTACTCCGTAATGTTCCAATTTTTTAAATAGAATGTCATGATTAACAGTGTCGAATGCTTTTGATAGATCGAAGAAAACACCTATGGAAAAAAGGTTATTATCTCTGGCTTCAGTGATCTTGTCGCACATTTCCATAACAGCCATAAATGTCGAATGCCCTTTACGAAAACCGTACTGACCGCTGTACAAGATATTCTTCATGGTTACATATGACATTAATCTTCCATATATGATTTTTTCGAAAAATTTTGAGAAATACGGCAGAACCGATATAGGTCTATAATTGCCCAGCTGTTGCCTATCGCCATTTTTAAAAATTGGGATTACTTTGGCAATTTTTAGACTCTCAGGGACGACCCCCGAAGCAATAGAGCAATTTATTATTTCTGCTAAAGGAATCGAGATAGCGTCAATAGAAGATTTGGCAATTTTTGGGTCAATTTCATCCAGTCCCATACTGTGTGTTGTATGGAGCTCTTTAGCAATCAGTAATATCTCAGACGGCGACGTAAGTTCAATGCCTATAGAGGAGACCACAGGATTTTTTAAGTAATCCTGAAACGAGGTTTCAGTGGTAGGTATTTTCGCCGCTAATTTAGCTCCAATCTCAGTGAAAAATTCATTAAACCTATTAGCTATAAGATATTTATCTTTAACTTCAACACCGTCAATAAAAAAACTGTCTGACATGGTAGTGGACCCCTTACCGTGAAGAAGTGTTTTAATTATTCGCCATGTTTTACTCAGGTCGTTTTCACAATCGATTATTTTACGAGCATAAAATTGTCGCTCCCCCCCTCCCCGATGTCACACATCGTCACAAATTTCCGGTGAAATACCTGTGGAGAGATAGCAATAGCTGATGTTTTGGTGAGGTCGTAGTATGGATCAGATATTTGGCGCAATTCTGGAGGGAGTTTGTTGCAGAGAGGCGGAAGAGGCTATGGACGGATTTGCTAAGTTTAGTGATGAGGTGTCGGAAGGGCGGCATAGCGTTAGGGCGGGAGAGGAGCGAGTTGAGCGAAGAGGTTGGAGCGTGAACAACTGACGGAGATAGGGGGGGGGTTCAGAAGAATGAAGCGTGCTGTAGGTGAATGATAGGCCTTTATATTCTATTTGTTCGTTTATTTTAAGTCAGTGAAGTGATCTTTAAGGACAGGAGTGATGCGGTAGCGCTGGGGTTTTGCAATAGCAGGGGCGAGCGCATAAGATCAAAGCTTTTGAAATTGACTAGGAAGAATACCATTCGGTGATTTACGTGACGACAGTCCACGAATATATTGGAATGCAGCCTATTTACAGCTGTCTAAAGCTGTACCTAGGCTAAGTTACTTCCTTGTTCACTGCTGGTGAACAAGGAAGTAACTACAGGTCTAAATACAGGCAACCCGTGTAGGCCTACACTTGTACAGTTTACATTATCGAGTATGTGAAGCCTAATTTATCTTGCGTTAAATATTGTTACCCTCCTCAATTAAGTTTCATTCAGTATAAACGACGAATCATAAAACTGTTTAAGATCTGTGCAGCCATGTCCTTCACACGAGACAAAATGTTCAATTGTTTATATTATTATCAGATAAGGGTTGGTCCATGTCGCCATTTAAATGAACGCGCAGCCTCAACGGTTTCGTTGTGTATTTGACCATTCTTGCTTCTGTCTATCCATATTTCCAAGGCTGCTTTATCTCCGTCCAACTCAACTTCATCAATAGTCTTTAACAACTTCATCAACGACTGTGCTCGGTTGTATGTAATGACAATTATTCTGAAGTCAACTTCGTCTTCGTATACACAAGGCGTTCCAGTTGAGCACCTCGGAATCTGGTTATATTCAACGTATCCAGAAGGATTAAGATACTGAGAATTGTTTTGACTTTTGAAGTACACCAGAACAAACATTGCGATTAGAGCGATTGTTACACAGATGTTTCGAATCCTTATAGAACTGCAAATCGGAGGCATTGTGAATCAGCTTCCAGAGTTGAAACACTTAAATGGATGAACGAACAGACGAACAGGCAACCTGGAGAACGTCGAAATCAGAACACAACATGTAATGTAATGACGACAATTTCTATATATAGCATCGTCAGTTGTCAATCTGGAATGGCTCCGTGTGGCTCTACGCCTAATGCCTAGAACCCTTTCTACTCTAACCTCAAGACTTATCTTTAGCTAGGGTTGGGTCGGGAGCGCTCCTGAGTAGATAATCTTGAAGGACCGCTATATAAATCTCTTAAATGAATGAATGACTGAATGAGTTGCATGATACTTCAAGGATTCTTCACACACACAACATGTGACATATGCAGTAGGCCTATTCATCGAATATCGCGTGAGATCTTGTGTTTCCTCATGATGTTCACTAATAAATCTTGAAGGACCAAGTGAGAAACACAACCGTTCTAACCCGGTTCCATTTTGTTTCATTCACTGCGCCACATGTAAACAAACTGATAATGCATAATGTATAACGAAGACAGAATTGCAAGATAAGAAGTCTAGAGCAGTCTGTTAAGCTATAGCCCTGGGGCAACCATGAGTATGAAGTGATAGCGACTTCATTTTTCTTAGCCACGGCATATGGAGAGGGTGGGTGGACAGTCCTCTCTCTCCCACCGTCTTGTTTTCCCGCCAATATGACACAGGATTGGTCACTCCTTATTAAGAGTCGTGTGTCTAGTTCGACGCCTATGCACCGCAGCACCCCTGGCGATCAGGAAGTATACCGCGATTCGTTTGCATAAGAAATGCACTGACATTTCCAGGAAACTCTTTTTTATGTCTATGAAGAAATTCAAACAAATAATTAATGTCTAGTCCGAGGACAAAATACTACATAGGTCGAGTTACTCCTTATTAAACGTCGTGACTGTGACGAATTGCGATACTTTGCACGGAGCGCTCATTAGCTCTCTGCGGGTAGATGCATTTTTTGCTACCCGAAATACCTTAACACAGTTGCTACCCGTATACCCGACCCGTACTCGGAATTACAGTTAGCCCGACCCTACCCGTTACCCGTACCCGTATGTACCCGCCACGTAATTAATAGGACTACCCATAATTCCAGTCCCTACCAGTCCAATGTTCTTACAAAGCATGTAGTATAATAATAGTCTTACGATCATGTTGATGGTCACAGTAATAGTAATAGTAGTAGTAGTAGTAGTAGTAGTAGTAGTAGTAGTAGTAGTAGTAGTAATAATAATAATAATAATAATAATAACGCCAATACAAAATAATAATAATAATAATAATAATAATAATAATAATAATAATAATAATAATAATATTAATAATAACTTGTTTCGGGGGACCCGCAGGAGACAGTCACGCCTCTTCAGCGTCTTTCAATTTGCACACAACGATTCAGCGTTTCGTTGCACGTTTACACATTTGACCGGTGAAGATGACCTTTAACTCCAGAACGACAAAACACTTCCGATAGTTTCTTAGAGCCTGAAGGATTACACTTACCTATGGCGATTAAAATATAATAAATAAAAAAACTTTTATTCAGACAGCCTTAACACGGGAGTTTTGGACAAAATAGGGCCTACCGCTATTTGAATAGTTTATTTCTCAGAGGGAAAGGGGTGCTAGACTTGGTGTTTCAACTATTCCTAGCCTCAACTACTGTAACTGCATCAACCTGTTTTAAAGAAAACACGGCTGCTGAACTGCCAGGGTCGACGTCAGCGACCTCTGACCCCGATTGTCGGACCTGAAACTCGGATGAGATGAGAGGATATGTAAAACACTACGATTGGATTGTTCTAATTGAAACAAACCATTTAGTAACTTTTAATTGAGCATCTATAAATGAATGTCAAGCTCACTAAGACGCAAGGACATAGGTCAAAACAAGGATATGGTACTTAGACTGGATATCGCCATTATGATAAGTCTTTGAAGGTGCAAGACTCACAATTACATGTAACGCCAAAACTTCAGTTCGGTACGGGTAAAACCGGGTATACCCGTACCCGTAATGCTCTACCCGTACCCGACCCGACCCGTAAAATGTTTACCCGACCCGTACCCGACCCGCGGGTACGGGTCGTGTACGGGTGTCCCGCGGGTACACCCGCAGACCCCTAGCGCCCATGCTCTACATCGGAAACATGATTATTTTACACAAATCCATTCCTTTGTGCAGGAGGAACAGTTATAGTTGCAATGATATTATACTTGGTTGCTCGCTTGCCGCTTTATAACTTGTTGTTAACTTGCTTGCTATTTACTTTCTGAAGGGCAGAAAAGGAGTAAGATGTACTGAACCAATGTATTTACAACCCAAAAGCCACATAGGCTACACAAAAGAAACAGTTTCCCCGTAGGAAAAGGAAAAAATGCAAGCCTATATTTGAAAACTTGGCCACAGCTCTACGCCGCAGTACATGTATATGTAAATATTAACGTAAAATGTTCACCCTAGGATTGTGATTATTCATTTCGCCCATATATATACAATCATATAGATATGACGAGTTAAGCTAGGGCAACTATATTGCACTCATCAGCTCTTGCCCATTTTCGTGAGGACAAGTACTTACTTCGCAAGAGAGGAGATCCTTTCACGCTGCTTTCTGTTAAATCTAAACTTCTTAAAAGCAATTTTGTTAATCTATGTATCTTTAGTCATATATAGTTGTGCATGTGTGACTTTATAATCTGCTCTTGTTATAGCTTATTTTAAAATGTATGTAATCGCTGTGTACAATATAATTCATGTGCGTTTGTCAGGTGCAAATAAAGGCTACTTACTTTTACTTAGTAAATCGAATAATTTCTTGATTAGTTACTGTATTGAATCGGAATACTCAGGAGACCAGAAAACTCTAGACAAATCCGGATGTCATATTTACACAATCTCGGCCGTCTTGCCAATTGATGGGCTTGGGTCCGAATATTGAGATGAAGCTGACCTTTAAAGGGGAGGGTCACATGGGAGTGACTGTCTGAGGTCTACACGTGACTTTTGGCCACTTATGGAGATGAATTAGAAGACAAATTTGCTACGGATCTATATCTGTGTACATAGTCGACACACGACGAGAAGGTACACAGACAACCGTCTCATGACCTTTGTAGCAAGGGAAACTGTGTCTATCTGTGACTGTTTTCTGGTTGTCGGTCTACCAACGTACTAAGTAATTAAGTACTTACGCAGCTACCTATCAGTTAATCGGCGCCATCCATCTGTCTATCAATCTACCTATGTATAGTATACCTATCTATCTTTCTGTATGATAAACATTAAAGTTTCCGAACCATTTTTTATTGCCTGTGACTTTAATTACCGGTGAAAATAGTAACTTCTTTAAAAATAATAGACAATTCCAAGCGTTTTTGTTGATAGTTACATCACGTAACTTTTGTTTCTACACAGGGGGTTAAATCTTTAACCATTAATACTTTCAACTGGCTATATAGACGCTAATGGCATTTAATTGACTAAGCGAAAAACGTGAGAGGATAATATCTTAAACGGAAAATAGGCCTAGTCTAAACTAGCGGGCAAACTTCGCCCATTCTTTGCAAATCACATCCAAGGCATACAGTCATTTGGAATCACGTTTAACTAGTTTAATTAGAAAACAGGTCTAGTGTTCTGATATAGGCCTGCTTAAAACTCGAGACTTTGTCTAAAACTTTAATATGCTGTCTCAACGTTTTTTTAAATTTCACTGGACTTTTGTCTAATTTTTCACTTTATCGGGGATTTCAATTTGGATTCTTATAATTTTGGTGGTTTGTTGACAGCAAAGTGACTGGGAAGGGAAGGGTATCCAGACTGATAGATCTAGCCTTATGGTGACCACATGTCTTTTCTGCTATTTTCCGCCACAGAACAGAACATCCTCTCTAAAGTCAAATTCAAATAATAAGCTTAGTAGCTGGGCTCATGCGCAATGCCTAAACTCGTGAATAAGCTGGTACCCTGTGTTTGGCTTTCGAGTGACGCTTTAGAAGTTTGTAGATTACGATTACGAAATATATTAGTAAGATTTTATACCAAAATTAAGCATTTTATTTGTGGTTTTTTAATTAAAAAGAAAACGAGCCAAAAATATACACGCCTAGATAGTAAAGATTTGAAAAAGTGACTGGTTATAGACTCAGCCATTGTACCGTACCACACTCTTAAATTTAATTTACATTGTGCCGCGGATTTGCACATTTCCTGATGTTTATATTTTTTACTATTTAATTAGTGAAATATTAAAATAGCAAAATTAATTCTATGTAGGCTACTTAATTATAGATGCATTTCAGGACGTTTCATTGTCCCGGAAAGGATGTGTTCGGGATGCGGGACTCTTTTTTATCAATTACGGAACTGTCCCGGCCAATCAGAGATATATGTGGTCACCTAAGATAGCCTTATACTTTTCAGTACCGTACAGAAGTACTTAACTAAGAGGCGTGTAATATAGATCTATGAGCAATTAACCTTCACTACCTTGTTAATTAGGCATAAAACCCTCACAGTTTCGCCAAAGAAGACACCTCCAAGCCTTCCGATTTTTGTATACAGCGAACATACCGATTATGGTTCCACCAATGTTAGATTGTCGTAAACGCTAGTCTTCGTAGAAGTCGACAATAATTATTCTGAAAGTATGCGATATCTCCCTTCGGTTTATGACACTGCGACGATGCCTGAACTTCCCGCTTCTAGTTTTTTTAGATAATGTAAAGATATAGAATATAATCTGCTTAATTGTATAGAAAAAATAAGCCTTACTATTTCGCCCCAAACAGTTTACAGTTCAGAACTGTATCGTTTGGAATGGAAGACGTTTATAAATGCGCTGCATATTGCGCCCATCCCTTCAGCGTATCAGCGCACGTGTTTAGGCTGTGGACTTCTTTACAATGACAAGTGAACGCTCGTCGCCGCATGCGATCACAATACCGACGATGGGCAGAGAATTGTATCAGAAATGAGTCTCTGTACAGTAGATGCTATGGCCAGATGAGAGCGTCTCAAGAGGCGGCGGCAGATCCTGTTAAGTAATTGGCATTTGTGCATTCCATCATAATAAGCTAGTTCCTTCCATGCCACATTAATTAATGCTTAATTTCATGTAAACCAAAGCGCGGTTATGCAGTTGGATAAATAGTAATACAGAGTAATTATACTTACTTTACATACCCACTTGGAGCCCATAATAATAGGACCAGTATTTCAAATTGAAATTTTCAATATAAACCCCTACAGAGCCATGGGCGTATTTAGGGGTGGTCTTACGGGTTCAACCCCCCAAAGAAGTTTCCGAAAAAATTATATGCTTTAACATGCGAAATAAGAAAAAAACTTAATTTTTGCTACCATCTCCAATGGAACTCCTCCCGAAATCTTAAGTCCCCTCCGACATTTTTTCCTGGATACGCCCCTGTACAGAGCCCATACTGGTTTCATCTAATGCCCACAGAAATGCTAGCAGGTTTATTCTTATAATCAGGACTTCTGAAAATAATGTTGAAGCAGAAGTCCGTACATAGGGCCTACATGTAGCAGAATAATAATAATATTATTATTGATCAGAATAAAATTGCCATAAAACAATAGGATTTGCAATTAAAACAACGTCAACAATTGCCTCCGAATTGAACATCTATTCACAGCTGCAACACCTGTAGCCTGTGATGTTAATGGTAGGCCTACTAAAGACGAGCAGGTCGTGTTTCCACAAAGCAGAGTAATAGTAAAGTGAGCAATATGGTATTCAAATTTAACTTCTCCGTGCAAAATATAGGTCTGCAGGCGCGTTTTCTGCAAAAGACAACTCGCGTATCATATGGTTATGTTAATTCGGCGAGATCACCATGTTCGAGTGAATTTGGCTAGAACGCTGAAACAGTTCTACCAGAGGAAATTATACGAATTGCAAGGATATAAAGAAGCTCAGAGGAATTATAACCTTATTGGAGAGTTGCACTTAATTGCTATGGCCTAGGCTAGATCATAAGCGCAGTCTGCAGCCGTATGTATGTATGTATGTATGTATGTATGTATGTATATATGTATGTATGTATGTATGTATGTATGTATGTATGTATGTATGTATGCGCATGTATGTATGTATGTATGTATGTATGCCGTATGTATGTATGTATGTATGTTGTATGTATGTATGTAACTGTAACTATGTATGTATGTATGTATGTATGTATGTATGTATGTATGATGTATGTATGTATGTATGTATGTCCCGCACTTGTTATAGCATCCATTCAAGATTTCTACTCAGAGGCGCTCCCGACTACAGCGCGGACACTGAATCGGAGTTTCACGCCGAAGCGCATGAGCAATTGCGAGTGAAGGACTTGCCCAGGGTCCCTACGCGGCGGCTTGAGGTGGATTCGAACCCGCAACCCTCAAGGGTGTAAGGCACCGAACATACCCTTACACCACCGCACCCCCTGTGAAACAAAGGGAATCTAACTCACCAATTGTTTGGTGACACTGGACGCCGGACGGTACACAATGCGTCATTGCGTACGGTACCGTCCAATATTTGCATTTCCCGAGCGAGATAGAGAGCAATGGAAGACTGTGCTTTGTTGGTATTGGCCCAGTTAGCTACACTGGTTAGAGCGTAGGTTGCAACATCTCATGCGCCTCTTTGTCAGAGAGCATGCGGATTGCGGTTCGCTTCCATGCTGCTGGCTTATTTCAGAGACTTAAATCTGGGACTATATAGCACGGTCCGTATACGGAGACCTTAAATGGCGTGGCGCCCATTCAAACAGGCAAGCGGTTGTGAAGGATCTCACGGTTTTCTCACCCGATCTATTTATTAGAAAATGAACAGGGCTGAGGTCATAATTATACGGTCGCTATACATTTACATATATTGCGTTTTGTATGAGTGTCTCAAACAACATCGCCAGTTAGCCTTCTCTGCGTTTATATAGCCGACGTATGCGCCCTACATTATCCTTGCGCCATGTATAAAGAATGATGATGAGTTCTTTGTCCGAAGGCAGGTCCAGTGGCTTTTGTGCCACCCGGGGATGATATCAGTGCTACTGCCTTCTCCCTCCTCAAAATCTTCTTCTCTGTAGGGGTTTCACACTTGGAGCGCTACTGAATGGTTACTGCTGTGAGTGGTGCTATATAAATTAACAAATACAATTCAATACAATGAGTGAGGTGGTTTCCTGTTGCCTTCCTCACAGACAATAATGTGGGTGAGCAACTTGTCCAGGATCGCTACGCAGTGGCTTGAGGTAGATTCTAACCTGCAACCTTTCGGTCACACGGCGCAGAACATACGGCTACAACACTGCGTCCCTTGATTGCCTCACCCAAACGCTGAACCACGCGTGTTGGCCTAGGCTACCAACACCGCCTGGGCTGTTTGGCTCATGTCTACAGGATGCTGTGCTGAATTTGCATTATGCTACATTGTAATTTTGATATTCATTCATTCATTCATTCATTCATTCATTCATTCATTCAGAGCATTTATATAGCGCCCCTTCTTTAAACTACTCAGGAGCGCTCCCGGCCCAGCCACGACTAAAGAAAAAATTCTGACTTGAGGGACTTGTAGAACCCTGTCAGATGGCTTACAAGTAGAAAACGAAGCTTAAGTGGTAGGTCATTCCAGATGGAAGGGCTTTGAACAACCGAAAAAGCACGGCGCTGCCTAATAGCCAAGCGAGCCCGTGGAACAAGGAACTCACCCCTCGTCGCAGAGCGAAGCACCCGACGCGCTGGAACATCAGACACTGGGCGGCAAAGATCACGCAAGTAAAATGGAGCGCAGCCAAGAACACAACGAGAAACCAGAGCATGCAGCAATGCGATATGAGATCCGCTGAGACACAGGCAGCCAATGCAACACATCACGCATGTATGCAGAGACCATAAAGGTCCGGTTGAATGAAGAAAACGAAGAAAACAATATACAGTTCAATTGCATTTTATTTTGCCCTCCTTCCAAAGTTAGAAGTGCACACACTATCATATGACAAAACATCGATGACGCGGCGGAGCAATTATTATCGTTGTCACTCTATTGAGGCCATCACTTTCCAGGCAATGAACGCAATCGAGCTGCAAACTTGTCATCGTGTCGGGTGACAACATCGATTAATTCCAAAAATCAATGTAATTCTGTCTTCTTTAATTATTTTCAGCTGGCATATTAATTATGAAAAAACACGTACATGTATAGAAAAATTCTATACTCCAATAAGGCGGAGGTCAAACGCGTACTTTCCGCGTTACAGGCCGAGCGCTCTAATCTATCAGCTGCAGTGCTCGACGAAGAACGGTAGAATAGTGCTTTTAAGTCAACTTTGGAAGAGAGCCATGTGTATGAAGTTAGCAAACAATTCTCTAAACCTCGGCATATGAAAAAACCATCTACTAAAACGTAATGGTGATGGGCTTGCGTCTCTGACGTGTCAACACCGGCCAGGCTATGTACTAAAGTTTGTTCGTTTCGCCTCTGAGTAGGGATCTGGAAGGGGTGCTATATAAATTCTGATTGATTGATAATATTTTATATTCTCCAGTATATACCTTATTGGCTACCTCGTTCGTTGCCCTGACAACAAACACTGACACTAGCCTAATTCTTCTGTAGTAACTAACTGTTAGAGCAGAGATAATATTTGCTATCTCAGCCCATTTAATAACTAACTGTCAGAGCTTAGACAATTTTTCCTATCTGTTACCTGTTACAAGTTGCGACCCATCAGCTTGGTGTTGTGAATTAACGAAATTGATTGATTGATTGATTGATTGATTGGGTGAGTGGCCACTAACCACTGTCAGAACCACCGATCTCGCTCATCATCTGATCATCTAACCGATTGTGTACAGATACAGTCGATAATTATAAGCATTTAAAAGGTGAGGTCGTAAGGGGCGCAAGTAGAATGGAAATCTTGGCAATCCTGATGATGAAGTGAACCGCGATTCAACGGCGGCGCGTGGAGGGTGCAAGAGGGTGCGGTCGCACTGGACGGCCACTTGAGGGACCGGCGGCACTTTGACTATACCTGGAATATTTTTTCGGCGAGTAACTTATTGATTCGTACGGTTTAAGAGACCTTACTGAAAAGAGAGAAAGTCTTATCCCTGAAGCATTGAACACATAAATGTCAAGAATGGGACATAAACACTGACTGCCGCACACGATGAAATTAAGAACTATCTATGCTGGGGAGATTGCGCGTGATGCTGGACTGACCCCGAAAGAAAAACTGAGCAGAGTTTTGCACTCTGTTATTGATCGAATTATTGTTGAAATAAATGAACGCATTCAGCAATTATGACTTTGAACGACGTTTGAATTTATCGTGGATATCAAGTCGCTTCGAGGCGGCAGCGATTATTGTGAACAGCTGCTGAAGACACTTGTTGATTGCCTATCCAGCCGGTGTCAGAAGTTCTGAGTTGAAGGCGGAGACTGAAAATTATCGCGCCTTGTTACCTACGCATGCCTGACAGTTCACTCATTCATTCATATATTCAGACTTATATAGCGCCCCTCCAAGATAACCTACTCAGAGGCTGGAAATTCATGTACTCTGCTCGAGATGCCTATTGAGTTGCTGAGAGTCATCACTTCATTTGGCGACCGGGATGTTTTCCCGAACCTATGGCTAGAATTTTGCAGATACTGCTTACTATTGGCGTATCGGTTGATAGCTGAGAACGTTCATTTCCAAAACTTAAGCTAATTAGCACATATCTACGCAGCACCATGTCTCAAGAGAGGCTGACTAATTTGGCAATACTGTCGATTGAGATAGAAATTGCTGAGCAGATTGACTTTAGCCCAGTTATCGACGACTTTGCGCCTGCAAAAGCGAGACGAGTACAGTTTTAAACTTGTAATTTCTGACTGGAATCTACCAGTCCTATAGCTGCAGTGACGAGTGTGATGCTACATTGTTTGAACGTTGCACTAAAAATTAACTTTGCTTTATCCTTAGAAATACAGTTTGTGCTCGTAATGATTTAAATTTGTTTCAACTTTCAAGTTTCAAGAAAAATACGTAAATTACTAATGCTAAAGGTACTTTAAGTGCACAGCAAAGTACACAGTGACACTAGTAGCGGATCTGCATCATCTGCGACTGTGCTGGATACTAGGCTAATGGCTAAAGCTACTACTAACTACTATCATACACAACACAGAAAAAATTGACTAGATTACTAAACAGGCTCATTAATGAGGCCTGCCGCTTTATGGGGAGGTGGAGCCGAGGCGGCACACTGCTACTTAGCACCACCTTTGAAAAATCCACGCGCCGCCGCTGCCGCGACTTCTGCATGACTGGATATTCTGTTTGTAGGGCATAATCCTCCCGGACATTACCCCCTTCATATAATCCCCTCTGTGCAATGAGCCTATTTCTGTATTTGATGGATAAACCTTAATTGCCCAGTTTTTGTTTATTGTGTCAGCTCTTTAATGTCGTTAATTCATAGATTTAAGACTTGTTATTGTCATCTTGATCTAAAGTTAAGACTTGTTATTGTCATTTAGGTCTAAAGCTAAGACTTGCTACGCGAGATGGAACAAAATCCGATAATTTATCGTTTTTGCGTTCGAAATTATTTGTCCATTATTATTCTTGCTTAAATAGAAATTGAATTGATGAAAACATTTCTTGCTTAAGTAGAAGCTGGATTTATGAAAATAATTATCGCTCAAATAGATGCTGGATTGATTAAATAAATTTTGTTAAAGTAGAAGTTGGATTGATGAAAATAATACTTTCAATACTAACTGTTATTTTGCCGTTGCTTGTAACAGTTTTTGAAAAATTTGGGGCGACTGGTATAATAAACTTTTCCAGTGAAATCAAAAAATATTATCTGATTATATCCTAGCCTTGGGATTATGTCCTAGCTTGGGGGAATATGTCCGGGGATTTTGTCCGGGGGATTACGTCCGGGGAATTAAGTCCACAGGAATTATGTCCGTCTACAGGATATTCTACAGAGCCAACCACCGAACTAGTGCACCCCGTCAATCTTACTGTGAAGAACTCCCCAGTTCAACCTGACCTGGTTCCAATCCCTCATGGGTCGAATTCAGGCATGGGTTTCCTTGCCAAGAGGCCGATGGCATCCGCGTCCCTGGATCAATCGGGCACTCATAAATCTAAATCCAAAGCACATGCTTAGAAGCGCTCGCTGGCATTGGTTATAGACATAACGCCGTAAAATCCATTCGGACGTCAATTGGTTGAGGTTACATTGATCAGGCAAGCTATGCAATGTTACGCAAAAAACCATTGGATGTATAGACTTGTAGGTCTACCTTTAGAGTTTAAAAAGTATAGGCCTGCCGTCCAAATCCTTGGACATGCAGCAATATAATTCTCACAGACAGCGCTTAGGAAAGAGTCTACAGTACATTATAAGGCAGACCATTCAGGACAGCTCATGTCACGTTGATATAGGATATACACTCCTTGGTTCTCATAGAAATTGGCTCTAAAGCACGGTTCTAGTATAGTCGCTAATTCCATACTGTTTGTGTTTCTCACGCAGATTTTCTTGAGGACAACATGTACTGATACAAATGTCACCACGTTCGCAATTTGAAAACTACGGCGAGCCTGTAAAACGTTCCAGATTAGGTTACAATCTTTCCTGTTTTAAAAACCACATAATATAGCCTAAGTAGTATGTTTTGCATAGATGCACGTAGGTCCACATAGCAGTTAAACCACCACAAACTCGCTCAAGTAGTTTCTCGTATTTTATTAAGTGTTTCTTTGCCTGACCAGCTGTTACTGTTCGTGTTAAGCAAAAACAGACGTTTTTTGATTTCTCATAAATCTAAAAAATCAATAAAGTTTGTAAGAGTAGAAACACATATTGATGCAGAGCACAATATGTCATGTCAAAAAAATGATGTGGCTTTTGGATGCGGCTCTATCACAGTTAGTCCTACAAGATGCGGTTTGTAAAATTTACTTTACGACGCATTCATGTCAAAGATGATTTGCATAGTCCTACAAGATCAAGTAGGCCCATCATAGGCAAATCCCACAGGGATTACTATAATTACGAAAGGTACCGCATCCATTTTAATTACTATATATATATACAGTGAAGATCAGCATGAGTTCAGTTGTGCAAATTTATTTCCGAATTCACAAGATGGCGCTAGTGAAGCGATTATTTCGGCGATGTTAAACTTTGTTTCTGCCACTTTACCTTACTAGGCCGCATTCTAAATGCCTATAACTGAAATGGCCTGTACACACAAAATTACACACGCAAAATAATGAATAAGCTGAACAAAAGTAGGCTGGGATGAAATTCTCAAATGAACTCTACAGCAAAGGTTTTTGGGCGAAGTCAAGATATCAAGAGCTACATAAGCAGGCACTACACTCCTTTTCGCGTCGGTCCATTGACAACACCAGCAACTCAATCGTTTCCAACTTTTTCTGGCGAAGACCTTAGCAAAACGTGAAAATTTGCATTTACATTTAAGTCTGGCAGACTTTAATGTAAATGCAATTGTTCACGTTTTGCTGTAGCGACCATTATTACGGCCTCGATTCTGCTCATTTTAAATAAATTGATCGGGTGAGATCCTTCATCATGAAGTTACAACGGGGTAACAAGGGAGTTACAACGGGTTACAACAGGGTAACAAGGGAGTTACAACGGGTTACAACGGGGTAACAAGGGAGTTACAACGGGTTACAACAGGGTAACAAGGGAGTTACAACGGGTTACAACAGGGTAACAAGGGAGTTACAACGGGTTACAACAGGGTAACAAGGGAGCTACAACGGGTTACAACAGGGTTACAACGAGGTAACAAGGGAGTTACAACGGGTTACAACAGGGTTACAACGGAGTTACAACGAGGTAACAAGGGAGTTACAACGGGTTACAACAGGTTACAACGGAGTTACAACGAGGTAACAAGGGAGTTACAACGGGTTACAACAGGGTTACAACGAGGTAACAAGGGAGTTACAACGGGTTACAACGGAGTTACAACGAGGTAACAAGGGAGTTACAACGGGTTACAACAGGGTTACACCGCAGTTACAATGAGGTTGCAACGGAGAAGAAGAGATCGACGAATTGGAATGAGGACATAACGGAATTTCCCACAGCCAAGTCTATATTCGTTAAAAAAAGTCTGCTTCATTTGAAAATCAAATCAAATCAGACAAACGTGCCAAAAAACTCAATTTTCTGTTTGCAAAGTTGGGTCAATACGGTGTTTTAGATTGTGGTGCATCTGATCTGGAACGCTTTGGGGCCACAATGAGAAGACGCATTTGATGCATTGGTCTTCGGCTCAACCAGGTCCTTGATTGGGAGACACTGCCCCATCTGCAGGGTTGTGATGCCTGGACTGGAGACTCGGTCGAGGACCCGTCAGGGTGTTGGTAGGCGGCTATCGACTGAAGACATGCAGAGACAGCACATCGAGGGACGACTTCTGATCGGTGGTGGTCGAGAATACGGTCTTTGGCTTTTTCCACCGAGTGCTGGATCTCCGGCAAAAACGTATCCGACTGTTGGTTCCAATCCTCGTGCTTCTGCCGTTGGTGGTCGTGTACAGCTGAGGTCCTTCTGTCCCTGCGCGCAGGCCCGCCGAGAGGGGAGGGCAGGGCCGCAGGGGGGGGCAAAAACCCAGGGGCCCGGCGACTTTAAGGGGCCCGGGCTGGGCCCAGCAATCAACTTATGAAAAATATTATAATCAGTTATACAAAGTTTATGATTTATGCCTTTTAAAATATAATATTACGGACACTTGAGTAGTAGTAGTAGTAGTAGTAGCTACAATACTTGCATATATAAATATAATTTTGAAGGGTTGTACCCGCACTATCATTATTTCAGCTTGTTTTTTTAAATATTTTCTCAAAAAGTCTACGGATAATTAGGGGCTCGTGACTGCTCTGCCTAGGGGCCCGGAATTTCTATCGGCAGCCCTGCCTGCGCGTAGATAGACTGTAGCGATCGACGTCTCCATCGCGAACTCTTCAGACTCCGGTTAATCCTAAACACATACAGCGACGCCCTCGCCCCCGCCCCGAGTTCTCTGACCGAATGAAGGTCCATGGGCTTTTATGACACCCTGGGATGAGATGAGTGAGGCGGTGTCCACTTTCCAGTTGCCTTCCTCACAGACATTCCACAAGAGAGATGAGATATTGCTATTATTTTGTCAGTAACGGGACCCGTATTACTGGACACAAAGCCAACATCAATACCGGCGTATTCGGTCAACGAAAAATAAAATGAATAATTGTGAGGAATATAATATTTCATATTTGCATTCTGTATACACCGACTTTTCGGAATTTTCGGTTTTATCTTCTGTTTTGAGAATTTTCTGTTTTTTTTAAATATCGATTTCGGTGTTGGTTTTGGTTTTCTGAACATCGTGATATCGATTTGGTATTGATGAAAGCGACTCATCACTTCATATGATTACTTCATCTCATCACTTCATCTCATTAGTCCAGGGGAAGACAATCGCATGTAAACCTATCCAATTTATTATCCATGATTGCATTATATCGTAATTTAAGTCAGCTAGTAGAAGTGGTGAAAAGGAGAGAGCTAGCGACAATCCAGCCCAAAGTAGGCTACAGGTCAAAAGTCAAATGACGTCTTAATCTCTCTATTCTAACTTATTCCTAGCGACAGTTCAAAGTACAGGTGAAATGACGTCATAATCTCGATTCCAACTGAGTCCTAGCGACAGTTCAAAGTACAGGTGAAATGACGTCATAATCTCTCTATTTCAACTGAGAGTCCTAGCGACAGTTCAAAGTATGGCCTACAGGTGAAATGACGTCATAATCTCGATATCAACTGAGTCCTAGCGACAGTTCATTTGCACTGAGACTTTGTATAATAATGGTTGTTGAGACGAAAACAGGAAGGTCCGTAAGAGGGACCCGAAAAAAGTCTTGAATTGCCTGACTTTTTTCGATGTCATAGTTGCATCGTAGTTGACTGTGATCATTGCAGAATTTTGACGTATATGGAAGTTCATAACTTCATTTATAATACTAACGAAACCTGAAAGTATTAGTAACTGTGATTGTTCTCTGTGTGTGAATCAGAGCATTGTTTTTGCATAGGCTTACTCCGATAAATTGTATCCACTGCGATTGGTTTGCGACGCGAGGAAGAAATCGCGAAAAAATTGCGGCTCTGTAACTTTACTCCTGCTTCTTTTTTGACAAATCGGACTCTGTCAAATGGACAATTGATATGACGTAATATGTTACCATGGTTTGAAATCGGACCCTGTCAAATGGCAATTGATATGACGTAATATGTTACCATGGTAAACGTTCGTTTTTTAAAATCGCTTAATTGTGTGATGTCCGTAGCAAATATCAAATAGGCTACTACGATGACACCTTAGAGCAAACCGTAGACCTATGTACGCGTATTTTTGTTTACAGTATCTATTACTGACAGACGTACATTCGCAGCACAATCTTACGTAAGTAAGTAAGTACGTGCTTTATTGAATCGCCTGCAAAGGCACCAATCGTAGACATTGCTAGGGTTCACGTTTCTTTCAAACTATATTAATTCGTTTCAGATCGCGCCTAATGAAGCAGTGTTCTGAAAAATAAGTGTTCTGAAAAATAATGCTCAGCAGACTTGTTTCAACTGTTCAATTCTATCTTGACTCTTTTCACATTCAATAATTGAAATTAATTTCGCTGGGTCTGTTTGACGTGCGAGTCCCGGCGATGTGTGTGATGCTGAGGTCATCACGTATATTCCCCAGGCAGATATAAAGAGCCTGACAAACAAATGGGTCATGCATGTGAAATAAATGCCTTTATGATGTTTGTGCAAACTGTATTTGTGTAGTTTTTCATGAATCGACGCGTATTCTATCATACTGGATCGTCACAAGGGACTGTAACCTCAGCAATTCAAAGACAATATTATGTTCAGATACATATATACATACATGATCACATGCATTTATATATAAACACAATCGCCTGAATTCGCTTCACCCTACAAAAAATTGGCTCACGGCCCTGTCCACATGAGCATCTGACCGATCGATGGTACAAGCGGTACTTGATGTTATTCCCTATCTCTTCTGCCTATGGTCGACTCAATTATTAGGGTAGACCTCATGCTAAGTCTTATCGTTCTGTCTGTCTGGGGCCCGATAGCGCATTGGATAACATCTGGCGTAGAGAGCGAGAGGTACCGAGTTCGAGTCCCGTAGGGCGGACGTGTTTTGTAGGCTGCTATTAGCGCCATGTATTGCAGGCTGTCTGTTCTGTTAGTAGTTAAGATTGTTTAAATTGCATAACATGTAAATGTACAGCGCAGTGCGTTTGTCAGGCGCTTAATTAAAGAAAAAAATATTATTTTATTTATTATTGTAACTCTGCGTTGACTAAATACTAAATTACCACAGCTTTAGGCTACTGTAATCTGCTGCTGGATTTTGAAAGCATTGTATAAGTAAACCGAAGTAATGAGGAGTACGGGATCTGCGCTACACCCAAAGTGCCGGTTTCGTGCCACCTCAGTGACATTCAGACCCGTTAAAAGCTAGATCAAGCCCATAATCTCGCAACGAAGCAGACGATGAGGGTGAATTTGCTCCAGCTGGAACGATATATTGGGTAGAGCTACACGGAAGCAATTTCAGGGCAGCGCGTCCATTCGCTATGGGGCAAGGCCGCTCAGTACCAAGACATTAAATTCAAACACACGGGCAAATGTCTAGGCCAACGCCGCTATTTTTTGAGCTCGATATTATGCATACATGTATGTTGTTTAAATTCAGAGATATGGACATTTTAAAAGTTTACATAATTTGCTATGTTCAATCCCGTTGCAAATAACGACAGCAAGCTCAATATGCAAATCAAGCGCATAGTGTAGTGGTTATGTAGGCCTATACATCACTGGCGTGAACAGCAGTAGGTAGGCCTATATCGGAATCGATTCCCGCACCCTCCCAACTCCCAAAGGTCCACTGAGCCCTGACTGTGCTACACTGCAAATCAATGAGCTCCATTTGTAACAAACTTGGAACAGTCGCAGGATTGATTCCAAATGAATTGCTGTGAACAGCTGAAATTGGTCCTCTGTCTGAATGAATGCTGAGAAGCTTTTTCTAAATACATCAAGTGTGTCTGTCACCTTCGTTACATATTTAGCAGAGTTGAAAACGATGTTTAATGCTTCGGCATAATTCTTAGTGGAGTTAATTAAATTTTGTTCGAAGTGCTCGCAATGCCCTTGCATCAGTTACGAAGCCCCACTGTTGAAATTTTATTTCGAATGCTCGCATCAAATCATATGCTTCAGTTGGCCCTAATAGTAGGCCCCTAATATCTTTGCCTTGCAGCTTACCATTAAGTGTATTTATTATTTACTGAAAAGTTTAAAAATTCGAACTTTTATTCTTAAACTTTGTAGTCTTTGGCAGAGCACCGCGGGCCAGAAAAAGTCATCGGCGCGCCAGAAATGGCCCGCGAGCCTGCTCTTTGACATCACTGTGTTAGGCCCTATCTTCCAAACTCTGTTGCAGGCATGCTCTAAGCTGCTGTAAAAGTGTGTGGGCGAGATTACTGACCATATAAAATTTTATTTCCAACTCCTCGTGGCTGCCTAACTCTACCCCACTCGTAGGTTTAACGATTCAATTTGCAGACGTGTAATTGTTAAGTTGTAGGCTAAGGTGAATGCAAGATTATGTAAAGTTGGACTTGAACGGTCCTGGCAACACATTTTCTGTCGGTAAACATAGCGGTCTTCCCTCTGCAGCCTAATACTGCACGAGTTAGGATCACGATGGCCCAAACTAGGTCTGTTGCCACCATTGGGCCCTCCTCAGTGGCGTCACTAGGGGGATGAGGGGTGCGGGCCGCACCGGTTGTCACCCTCGTCTTGTTGTTTCATTGTTCGTTTTCTCTTCTGATGGTTACAGAAATAAATGATTGATTGATTGAGTTCGGAATGATATAATAACTAGGATGTAGACAAGTTGCCTAAATGCAGTCTGTGGGATCCACTTCAGAACAATGCCCAGAGTTTATCTACAGCAGAGCCCGAAAAGCGCCTGGGCATTTTATGAACACACTGTTTAGGTAGTACAGTTTTAAGTTTGTTGAGGAAGGATTCAGGTAGAGTCTCAGTGTGTAGGCGTAGGTCTAAAGGAAGGGCGTTCCAAACCACTGGGCATACCACTGAAAAGGCTCGATTCTTCATAGTTGCAGTACGAGCGAACGAAACCAAGAGAACTCCCTTTTCCGTAAAGTATTGGAGACGACGTCCTTGGATACCCGAAGTCAGACAGTTGCTCGCTTGAGTAGGCCCTAAGTTGTGATATGAGGAGGACATCGTGACGGCTTGAAGGGTGTAGGCCTACATCCGGTCCAGTCTTCAGAGCGTCTCCTGGTAGAACCGATCCAAGGCTTGTTGCGGATCGCCGGCGGCCCTGGTCGCAGAGAAATCGACACCGGCGAGGTCTCGCAGTAATGAGGCATGCTACTGCAGAGACCATTTCTTCTACGAGGTTTGGCGACTGTTCCTTCTCTGCGTGCACCTACAAATGAAATGGAAACCAATACCAGTGTTTGTCCCTCAAAATCCGCTTTTGGTTTCATATAGTCTCGTCGTTCCTCGCTGTCTTGTCTTAAACTGATTCCGACCTTACACAATGTTATGCCTATCGATTTTGTTTTGATTGAGCGCTTATCAGTTGGCTACCGCCATTTCGCTCATTTGGGAGCTATAGAAATCTCGAGATAACTATTACGAATCGTATCTCATCAATTTTAAATACCATCCACAGAAAACCATCAGCAGTTTAGATGTGCAAATCTATTCCCGAGTTCAGAAGATGGCGCTAGTGAAGCGATTATTACGGCGACGTTTGTTTCCGCCACTAGGCCTCCAAACACATTCACTACTTTACATTATTGCAAAAATTTCAAAGATAACTTCGTAATATAGGTATCGCCATCATCATCGTGGTCATCATCATCATCATCATCGTCATCATCATCATCATCATCATCATCATCATCATCATCATCATCATCATCATCATCATCATCATCATCATCATCATCATCATCATCATCATCATGACATGATGCTTATGGTGATCATCATCATCATCATCATCATGATGATGCTGACTCATCTCATCATCATCATGGTCTTCTTCTTCATCGTCATTGTCATCAACGTCATCATAAGCATCATTGTCGTCGCCATCATAATCATCACTCACTATGATGTCAATTATTATCATTATCATTAGAGTCGTCCTCGTCCATTACCTACCTCCTCATCCTCGGTATCATTTTCTGACCGAACCCATCTAGTGAGAATGTCGACTTCATCCCCTTTTACTTCTAAATCCTTCAATCTCCCAATATTGTGGTTTACAATATCTCCCAATATGATCTGTAATTCCAATCCCAATAAATTTACGAAATATCCAAATAATATTATGTCAGAGTCATTTTGGTTGACAGCCAGCTTACTTATTGACGCCGTGGGAAGAAATTAAATTGAAGAAAAAAGACGCTAACGAAGAACAAGAAATACAATAAGCACATGCCACGTATAAATTAAGACTAATAATAGAGAAGACTGAAATGATTCAAGATAAGTCATGTTCTGCAGAAATATTGCGACATTGAAAGATGCCCACGCATTAATCCGATTTATACGTCAGCACTAGAGGAATATATATATATATATATATATATATATATATTAGTGTGGTCCAAAATGACATGTAAAAAAATTTTTTTTAAATTCATGAGGCATGTTGATACATTGTTTCATATTGATCTAAAAAGGACCTGTGTGAAATTTTTAGTGAAAATTTTAATATTTAGGGGTCGCTCACGACTATCGAAATTTAACATGAGAATGGTCCAAACTATAGTGTAGCGGCATAGCTCCGAAATTTGAAGTGATTGTGCATTTTTTATACAAGCATAAAATTTGGTACAGACATTATACATACTATTAGTACAAGATCTAGATATTGGGCCATGCTGAATTATTATTTTTTGTGAAAATGGCAGCCATTTTTCAAAATGGCCGACCAAAATAGAGATATTTCAATATCCCAGCTTCTAGTTCACTTACAATTGTGATCTTGATGTCTAAATATACAGATTTATGGGCAAGTATTCTAATAGAACTAATTTTAGACACTTGTCTACACGAGATTTGCAGCCATGGACGTCAAATGGGGGCAAGTGGGGCAGTCCGGTGCAAAATATGGAACAATTGCTCATTAAATGATAGAAGCATGAAATTTTTACATAGTATGAACGTGTCCTAAAGGAAGATTCTAGCTATAGGGCCATCGCAGTTTTGCTCCTGGCCTCAGTGGCAGCCATTCTCCAAAATGGCCGACCGAAATGTAGATTTTACACTCCACAGTCAATATGAGGGATTCCTTCATCCGCAAAGTCAAAGAGAAAGATGCTTCCTTAATTCTACACTGGGATGGCAAGTTGTTACCCGACCTTACAGGAAATGGAGAGGGTGCAAAGGTTGACCGTTTGCCAATATTGATTTCAAGCCGCGTCAAAGCTGCCATAAGGTACTGGAGCTGCCATGGCCAATGCCGATGTCCGGTTCACTCGAGAATGGACGTTGGAGAAGCATGGTGAAGCACTTTCGATTGACATAAATGCTTCCAACACTGGGATCCATTCCGGATGTTGCCAACTGATCGAGTTAGAATTGGGTCGACCTCTGTTGCATTTTGTGTGTAGACTGTAGACATCACGCTACAATGCTGTAAATGAGCTTGCCATGGCGGCATTTATTACTTTCATACACCATCTCTGGTATTTAGGAAGTGACTTTGTCGGCTTCTCACTTTTCTCCGCATAACTGTCAATGGATGAGAAAAGAAAGAGATATCATGATGCAAATGAAGAAGGTGAAAAAGCTGGATCGCAAGAGGTGGATTCCTTTTAAAAAAACTTGAGAAGAAATAACAAGGAGCCTGCATGAGCGATCTTGCTTCTTTCGTATCTCCAAGGTTTCTGAAGTCTCTTCGTATCAAGGAGAAGCTCTTGGATCTTCCTCCTGAGCAACTGGAACAGGACAAAGGCTTTCAAGAGGTGAGGAGGAAGACTGAAGGACTTAAAGTCGTGAATGATGGGGCAGAAAGAGGAGTTGCCTTGATCAGCACCTTCAACGACTCATTGACGAGCGATGAAGGCGCTAAGCAAGCGGCTTTCATATGGGCATTGAACACTGGACACTGTGGACAGTCATTTAAACACTAATATCAGATGCCTAACAATAAAGTGGCAAACTGATAGATTGCAAGCACATTGCTCGTTTACTGCCGCCTCGGCCAGCCAAATCGCAGTATTTACACTGCAGTAAGTACTAAGTATACTAAAACTTTGACTGCATTGAGCGACCTGTAAATGTAGACATATCGTTTTAATATTTTGCACTGTGGGCTTCTTGTACCAGATGTACAAAATAAACAACATGCCTCTGAAATATTTCAATCTTAATTTTTTGGACCACCCTAATATATATATATATATATATATATTATATATATATGCAGTATTTGAAGGTATATGCGCATAAATAAATTATGTATATATAAATATATATAAAAGCATATGCTATATATGCATAAAGTATTGGTTTTGTGGTTCCTACATTATTTAATAGATTATAGAATATAATTATGTAGCCTATAACGTGTGTAGGTATATATATATATATATATATATATATATATGCATGTATTTTTATATGTACTTTTAGTTGACTTGACATTTTATAAATTAAATAGTTTCTTTTTCGGGACGCAATAGAGGCTTGAGTCACGTGTATGTCTGCAGAAGGCGTTTAGCGTCATAGTGTCTTTGAGGGCGTGTTCGAGTTGAAGCCATTGTAATCGGATAGTGTGTTTCTTCCGCAATAAAAGCCATACGTTTGCAATTATTAGTCGGCAGCTAGCGCAACCCATTTATTAGTAAATTGAGTTGACACAACTGAGGCTTCGGCCTATCCTACAGCTACGCGTCATTTGAGTGATCGAGGCTAGGCCTAAGCGTGTGACCTATGTCTCACAGGAGGCACCACTCTTAAGTGTTTAAGTGGAGTGCTCCTCTCGAAACAGAGCTCCACCCTTTCTCCCAGTGGAGTAGCTTCCCCTTTTCTACTGGTAATCTATCCCCTGGACAAAAACCAGATCCTGTGGCCTTAAAATTGGACAACATCCCTCTTACAAGCAATGCATAGCAATAACAGACACTACTTTGACAAGAATATGACGGGTATTTATTTTTTGGCGACATATCAGAAGCCTACCACTTGTCGTACGCAGAGTAGGCCCACTGATGCAGGACAACAATGTGTGTAACCTATGAGTCTTAAACAACGTTGTGTGTACACGATTCGAAGGATAAAGAAACAAGGGCATACCAAGACTATGCTGGATAGATAATTATAAATGAGGACAAAATATCACTAAGTCATATTTTGTCTTATATCACAAGTCTTGGATTAACACTAAGGGGAGCAATGGACTTGACAAATGACCGAGGACAATGGAGATAATTTATTCGTACACATCGCCGACAACTGGCTGGCGTCAGGAACAGTGACGATGATAATGATGATGCATAAGATACCAATATTTGCATGCATACGAACGTTGTACATCACACAGTACATGGTTTCAACTGTCAACTCCAGATGGAACGCCGTAGATATGGTGGTACGTGGGTGCAAGGGCCCGCGGGTTACCCGATCTTCAATTTTGCTGACTCTTACCGAACCATAACACATCGCATTCCAACGAGAGAAACTCAAAAAGGCGCTAGATACGTAGATAAAACCAGACAGTCAGCATAACGTTTTAATCCTAACAGGAGTGTTTGCAAGACACGAATTTTATTGCCACACGGAGCATATATACACATGGGGCACTGTGACCGATTGGTTGGATCGCTCGCTTTGTAACGTGAAGAATGCGGGTTCGAGCCTTATTTTATACGGTTACTGTGTAGTTGCTTTGGGCAGGTCCTTCACTCACACTCGCTCAGCGCCATCGATCGATGCTTGGTTAATGGATTGTCAATCGAGAGGTCGGGGGTTCAAATCCCCGTCAGGGCAGAAATTTGTTTTGAGATTTGTGCTCCACCTGCTCCCCCTAGCCAACTCAGCTAGAGTGAGTACATTGACCGTACACTGTCGGTGGGCAGATGAGACGACGAGGGAGAGGACTCGCCACCCACCCTCATATGCCAAGGCTCAGAAAATGAAGTCGGTAATACTTCATACCCATGGCTGCCTCAGGGCTAGCTTTAGTAGCTGAAGGGACTTCTTTTCTTCTTCTTCATTGGATAATGGCACTTAATAAAAGTGCGTACATAGCTTACATGTGGCACGGTGGCGTATTGGTTAGAGCAGTCGGCCTGTAACGCGGAGAGTACGAGTTCGATCCTCGTCTGAGGTGCTTACTGTGTGGAGACCGTGAGCAAGTCCTTCGCGCTCATTTGTTCTGCAATATAATTGCATCTGCGCATGGGCGTAGTCAGAAAAATATTTCGAGTGGGTTTAAGATTTCTGGGAGGGGCTTCATTGAGATTGTCGCAAAGTTAAGTTTTCTTTATTTTGCATGTAAAAGCATATAAAAAAATTTTTCGGAAACTTATTTCGGTGGGGTTTGAACCCGAAAAACCACCCCCTAAATACGCCCATGCATCTGCGTCATCGTGGCATGTGCACTTCTGAGCTTTGGAAGAAGGGCAAATAAAATGCAGTTGTATTATATTGTATTATATAGTAAACAAAACAAACAACCGTTGTGGCCACATTAACGTTGAGTGTGTAAGTAGTAGTGAATGACGGGATATCTATACAAGGCAGGCACTGCATCTCCAGTGATTATTAGACGGCCTTCCCCATCTACCTATCGGCAGATCGACCTCTAATGACCCTGCCAGGGATCGGTGCAGGGCAAGATATAGGGGTTAAGCAGAGGATACGCGTATAGCCGTCGGTGAGCTGTGACAGACTGCATACGGGGTCAGAATGAAGGGTAAGACAGTGGCCCACCCTGGTGTCTGGGCTCAGTCTGGTTACTGTGGGTGTGCACATTACCCAGATGCAGGTCTAGATACTACGTGCTGATGGGTTTGTATGACGCAGTCTCCTCTATGCACCCATGGGGTCCTGTATAGTAGGCCCTAAGAGTATTTATTATCAGACAGAGGTCCTTGATTCAGTGCATAGCCCCGAGGCGGTCTTCTAAGACGCCAGTATATAATTGATTGTACCCATATGACAATTTCAACGCAGATACGCCATTTGTCCAGATTGGCTCCAGGGAAACTCCCTCGACCTATTTTACATGTATGCATTAAAACCGTTAGATTTTCAAAGCAGCACGATAAAATCAAAAGAAACAACCGTTGTGGCCACATTAAACAACCGTTGTGGCCACAACGCAGATGGCAGCTCAACGATAAAGATATACACAGAAGAATTGGACGCGCTTCACAAGCATTTGGAATGATGAACAGGATATGGAGAAGCAGAGAATTGACAAAGAAACCCTTCTTTTATGGATCTGAATACTGGACAATGCGAAAACACTCACATTATTATGCTAATCTTTCCTCCATTTGAGATGGTTTTTGTTTTAAATTTCAAAGTACATGTACCCTCCCGGTAGTGTAAAAAAAACGGCAAACAACGACGCTGTTCGAAAGTGCAGCACAGTTTCGAGAGTGGGAGCCAGTGGCGGACGGATTCAGAAGGGAGTGGCCTTGTTTGGTCGTTAGACTGTAATACTGAGCTGTGCTGACAGTTACTGTAAGATTGACTAAACGTTGCGTGGGTGAATATGGCGATGGAGCGCATACTAGAGGAATACCAAAGCTTTGGCCGATATATAAATATTTTATATTCGTCTACATCAAACTGTCTGCCGCACAATACTAGGGAGATCGTATAGTCAGTGATATAGCGCCTATACATTTAGGTACAAGCCCGATAGCGCATTGGATAACATCTGGCACAGAGACCGAAAGGTACCGAGTTCGAGCCCCTGTTGGGCGGATATGCTTCGTAGGCTGCTATTAGCGCCGTTGTATTGCAGGCTGTCTGTTCTGTTAGTAGTTAAGATTTAAATTGCATAACATGTGAATGTACAGCGCAGTGCGTTTGTCAGGCGCTTATTAAAGAAAAGATATTATTTATTATTATTATTATTATTAGTCTTAGTAAGTAAGTATGTAAAGAAGCAGCCGTTATTTGCATCTTGCAAACCTACAGCATTACATTGTGAAGAACGATTTTATAAGCCCTATACATTATTTAAAATAGACTATACAAGAAGATCAAATAACATATAGAAATATAGACAAAACTAAAGACACATCGATTCGCAAATCCACTTGCTAACAGTGTAGATTAACAGCAGATTACATAAAAGGATTGCTTTTCTTGCGGAAGTAGAGTACTTTTCTTCAAGAGGAGGTGGTATACGAGCTGATGAATGCAATGGCCAGCAAATTACGATTTCTGGAGGAGCTGACTGTGGGCTGAAGCAACCGACTCTTCTGCAGTATAGTTATTCCCACATATTTGCCATCTGTGAGCTTCTTCATAGCTGCATTAATGCACGCAGCATCATGTGAGGTCAGAAATCCAGCAAATAGGAATGCAGATTATAAAGCATGCGTTATTTATGACAGAACGATCGCTTGACAATGGCATAAGCCTCGAGATTCATTCACTCATTAATTCGGGAATTTATATAGCGCCCTTCAAGGAAACTACTCATAGGCACTCCCGACTCCAACGCGCCCATGCACACAGAAGGGTTTTGGTGAGGAAGGTTTCAGGCAGAGTCCCAGAGGTAGCCTAGACGCAGCTCTAAAGGAGATGTATTTTGTATGTATGCATGAGCACTTGCTATAGCGGCCCTTCAAGATTTCTACTCAGAGGCGCTGCCGACTACAGCGCGGACGGTTCACCGACAAATGCGCCCGCGACAAAAGCCCCCTTCTGACAAAAGCGCCCCGACAAAAGCGCCCCGACAAATGCGCCCCGACATATGCGCCAAAAAATCACAAAAAAACCCGACAAATGCGCCCCGTCAAAAGCGCCCCAAAATAACCGACAAATGCGCCCCGTCAAAAGCGCCCCGACAGTAGCGCCCCAATATCAATAGAATTACTTGAGTTTGTTTGTGTTTATTTAGAGGTATTTAGAGATACCAGTGGCGGTCGGATTCAGAAGGGGTAACCTTGTTTAGTCATTACACTACAATACTGAGCAGTGCTGACAGTTACTGTAAGATTGACTAAACGTTGCGTGGGTGAATATGGCGATGGAGCGCGCATACTGGAGGAATACCGCAAAGCTTTGGCCGGGAGCCGAGATATAAATATATTATATTCGTCTACATCAAACTGTCTGCCGAACAATTCTAGGGAGATCGTATAGTCAGTGATATAGCGCCTTTACGTTTAGGTACAAGCATACTAGTCTAAGTAAGTATGCAAAGAAGCAGCCTTTATTTGCATCGGGCAAACATACTGCATTACATTTTAAGAACGATTTTATAAGCCCTACACATTATTTGAAATAGACTACAAGTCTACAACAAGATCAAATAACATAGAAATATAGACAAACCAAAGACACATTGATTTGCAAATCCACTTGTTAACAGTTTAGATTAACAGCAGCTTCCATAAAAGGATTGCCTTTCTTGCGGAAGGAGAGTAGGCCTACTTGTCTTCACGAGGAGGTGGTTAGAGCTGAAGCATGCAATGACCAGGACACTACGATTTCTGGAGGAGCTGCATGCCTGTGGGTTCAAGCAATCAGCTCTTCTGCAGTATAGTTATTCACACATATTTGCCATCTGTGAACTTCCTCGTCGCTGCATTAATGCGCGCAGCATCATGTGAAGTAAGAAATCCAGCATAATTATACACAGCAACACATGCAGATTATAATGCATTCGTTATTCATTACATAGCTATCTTGAGGCGTCAGCTCGAGATATGTAGGCCCATGTTTTTTTAACCGTTTGAAACGAAAATTTCACTGTTTAATTAGACTGAAATTAATTAACAAATGGTTCAAAAGAGAAAGGTATCTTTAAGATGATTCCAAGCAGTTTCGCACTCCAGCTGCTGCCAGTAAAGGTCAAAACGACAGAAAGAAAGAAGCACTGCTTCTGATATTGGATTCTCTATTATAGCCTACTGCAGAGTTCAACGTAGTTATGTCACGTAGACCTATCAATACTTCAATGACGTTTCGGAAAACAGCCGAGAGGTGTACACATTTTGTTCAGCAAAATACCTCAAACCCAACAACTGAGGCATTATTTTCATTTAGTGCAGAGTAATCTGCTCATCCACTTCAAAGTTCTATTAGGCCTACTGCAATTTATTATACTCCCAGCCAAAGAGTACTTTCGCGAACTATTCACCGCCCAGCCATCATGCTCTAAGGCTTCTAAGCCTATACCCGATCATTCTCCATCTCCCTCTCTCCATCTCCCTCTCTCTCGTCGCCAGTCACTATTCGCCTCAAGTTCTCCAAACGATCCATCATCCACATTACACCTCGGCTATGGAACAAACTCCCTCTGAATTCCGCTATTTCTCGATCAATACCACCACTGACGTATACCGTCATCTGCCTCAGGTTCCTCCATACTACTTTCATCACTCCACAGGCTTTCCACTCCAAACTGAAGTCCCACCTCTTCAAGAATTTCCATCCTAATCCATCCGACCTTCCGTCTTCCAAGCTTTTTCGTTTGTTGCTGTTTAACGACATTGTGTCATAACAAAGATGATTAGCGTCGCCCTCCTCCTTTCTCTAGGCCTGGGACTGGCATTGTCAGAGTACGAGCAACAAAACCCGCCTTATATTCAAACCGCTTTACCTTCTGGTCGTTAAACAGAAAAACTCTCTCTCTCTCTCTCTCTCTCTTCTCTCTCTCTCTCTCTCTAGCTCTCTCTCTCTCTCCTCTCTCGGGCTCTCTCTCTCTCTCCTCTGTACAACCCTTCTGACACGGCGCAGCGCTCGTGAATGAGCTGAAGCTCAGCGCTTGACTTTAGAAATTTGGAGATTAGACCTACAATTACGAATCTAAAAGAAGGGCCTGTTCAGAGCCTGTTAAAGTACGAATTAACCAGCCCCAAGCAGACCTTGGCAGCATACCGACATGGAGCCCAATTGGGACCCATTATTCATATAATAGACCCGTATAATAGAGCCCATCTGAGTTCAATCTAATGCTCATGGACATTTAAGTAGACCCTGATCTGAGACTGAGGGTGGCCCCACATTTGAAGTTATATCATTGTCTCTATGTGTGTAGACCACGACTTTGCTATTGCAACAGGGATTATGTTGATAGACCCATATCTAGTCTGCACTTTATGCATAGGTATTAGATCAGTTAAATCTGGTTGTATAGGCATAGGCGTAACTTCTATTGTGACGGTGGTGTACGGTCACCATCAACGACCTTTTATGCACACACAGACTAAAAATTAGAGGGAACATTGGTCCATCCCTTTGAAAAGAAATGGGGACAGTCGTCACCACTTTATGGCCCTGTGATGAAATAGTTCTGCATTATTTTGGTTTTAAGCAAAGATCAAGGAACGTAACTGTTGTTTAGCTATGTCAAGGTCTCAGCGTTGTCAACATTATTAACAGTTGTGATACAGGATGTAAATGTAATAAGCATTAGGCCTAAGCATGTATGCTTTGTTATCTGCTAGCAACCTTAACTTGGCGGCATAACTAACATAATATAACAAGGGTTTTAAGTGGTTCAGAAGACGTTTAGTCTGTGTTAAAACCACTGCAGTCTGTGTTTAAACCATTGCTTCCATACTTTCATACTAAACTCGTATATTATAGGGAAAGGGCGAGGGAGAAGGGAGAGGGTAGGGATAAGAGAAGGGGAGAGGGAAGCGGGAGGGCAGAGAGGAGGGGATTGGTCACCAGCGCATTGTGGGGCCAAATTACGCCCTTGGCTATAGGTCACAGTTCACGAATGAGACAAGCATTACAGTCGGTGGATAATTATACCTCTATACCAGTGGCAGTACTCAGCAGAAGACACCCATACGAAGTCACGATTGTGATTGTGTCATCGACAGCTGCTCTAGGAAATTCATCAAATAAAATGTACCGATAAATCATCATCATAAAATGTACCGATCATCATCATCATTATCATCATACTGAACTCATCATCATCATCATCAGTTCCTGACGCCAGCCATTTGGCGGCGATTGGTACGAATAAATGACTTCCATTGTCCTCGGTCATTTGTCAAGTCCATTGCTCCCCTTAGTGTCAGTCCAAGTGATGTTACTTATGTTTTCATTTGTATTTTCTATCCAGCGTAGAACTGAACTACTTTGCTCTAAAACCAGACAATTTATGCCGTGTAAGGCTTCCGGCCACCCACGTTCTGTTTGTTAAACTCAACGTAGGTGGTAGACTAAGCAAATCTACGAAGTTACTAAATACCTATCTATCCTCTGTATTTCAGTCCTATTTCTTACCAAATAAACAAGGACCATTAGAGATAATCTCAAACAAATTTCGCCGCAGCGTTATAGTTTTTCTGGATTCCACGCATACATGAGATTACTGGCTCTCATATTTTTGGAGAAAAACGAGTTCCAACTAGGGTCGACTTAAAAATAAACCCAAATTATTATCAGCGCTATAGTCAGCGCAGGCGTAGCCGCGTAGGCGACCTATTCTGAAACCAAAACTGGCGTCTTACGAGGCCGAGGAACTTCGAAGGCACGGTGTTCATTTAGTCTTCCCTGGTACATTCATACCGTTGACTAGGAGGCGAATATAGGCTACTGCAGCAGACATGTGAGTCATCTCAAAGCTATACTGCATTCCATCGGCGTAGGAAATTGTGTGGGCTGGATGTAGGTAGAGTGGTGTTT
This sequence comes from Aporrectodea caliginosa, assembly GCA_020284085.1. Classification (NCBI taxonomy): domain Eukaryota; kingdom Metazoa; phylum Annelida; class Clitellata; order Crassiclitellata; family Lumbricidae; genus Aporrectodea; species Aporrectodea caliginosa. Next base: position 301,670 of record JACEVL010000277.1, on the reverse strand, counting down.
GCCATACTGCATGGCAACACCATGCGTTGGGATCATTAGCTACGTGCTTCCAATCAATTGTGAAGTTGGGACTCAACAATTAGCCTACATTTAACGACTTCAGTTATAAGCATACACACCCAGTTTAGCCTACGTTTGGCACGAAGTCGTGTACCAAGGAACCTACATTTATTCCAGCTAGTTAGTATCTGTGCATAAGTCGGTATATAAATCTACGTGCTATAGCCACATGCACATTGGCTAGAGCGAACGTCAAGATGCCTCTGGGAGTGAGTAAGCCGGTTCGCCTGTATACCGATGTCAGAGATCCGAATCTCGGGCTAGCGCGGTCCCATTCAAACGAGCAGCGGTGGTGAAGGATATCATCTCACACGGATGAATTCATTGAAAAATAAGCAGGGTCGAGGCCATAATGGTTGCTATATAAAAAACGTGTAGCCTACATTTACATTAGAGTGTAGCTCAAAAGCTAACAGCAGCCGTCATCATCATCATCATCAGTTCCTGACGCCAGCCATTTGGCGGCGATAGGTCCGAATAAATGATCTCCATAGTCCTCAGTCATTTGTCAAATCCATTGCTTCCCACTAGTGCTAGTTCAAGTGATGTTATGTCCTCATTTGTGTCATCTATCCAGAGTAGTCTTGGTCTGCCTTTGTTTCTTTTTCCTTCAAATCTTGAGTGTAGTGAGTTGTGTGGGATTCTGTCATCTGTCATTCTCTCTACATGTCCAAACCATCGGAGTCTTCGTTGAACGACTTTGTCTAGCAGAGTTGTTTAAACACCTAATTACCGTACTGTCGTGTGTCATAGCAGATGCTGCAGCTGTGCTACAGCACAGTTATAATAGGGTAGGCCTATTTCATTCTGCCCTGACAGACGGTTTGCTGAACGTTAAAAAACTATAATTATGAGCAATGAGGCCACGACATGTGGGTGTGTTGGCGTTTGTACACACAGTCCATAGCAGATCAGCCCGTTGGAAATAGGAGATACGTTTAATGGTTGAATGCCTATTATGATGCCAGCCTCCTTTCGCCATGCAACAGGATTTATGAGCAGACTTCTATTTCAAACTGGGCTAATGGCAAACTTGCTGGTTCATAGGATGAAGTTGCCCCCAATGCCTTACCCTGTCTGCATTTGAATATATCATGTCATTCAAAGATAAGGGTGAGCATATGTATGTGTGTATATGTATGTAATTAAGTATGCATGACCCAGTTCCATTACCTACATCTAAATAAATCATGTCATTCAAATGGAAGGGAGATATGAAGCTTCCTGCTCTGCTCTGACCTGTGCAAAGCCAGAGGAAGCCCATGCAATTACACAGTAGAGAGAACTTGACCTGGGTTCCCATCCAGAACCCAATCAGTCTTCATAGGAATTATATGACGTTTTCTACCATACTGGATTACACTGGCGTAATGTAATGTCATACAGACATTTATGAAGCACCTGTCACCCCTATATTTCTCATGTGACCTTTGCACCTACAGTTACTGGAGTTTCTGAATGAATTTCTTAAGGATACATTGTTTACCTCAGTAGGTATCACCCCACTGACCCCAGCCAGTGGCACAACGTTAGATTTCCAAGCGTACACTAAACTGTGTCTGCATGCATATAAGTATGTATCCAATCTCATCCAGTGACTTCCATAACCGTTATTGTGTGCGATAGTAAACTGGTTAGCTCGCTAGATTGTCAACCGATACGTTGGGGGTTCTAATCCCCGCGAGGGCAGAAATTTGTGTCCAGATTTCGGCTTCAACTGCGCCCCAATAGCCAATTCAGATATAAGTATGACAGCTATAGCCCAAATATGACAGTAATACTGTCGGTGGAACCGTGGAAAGATGAGACTGCGAGGGAGAGGACCGGCTATGAAACTGAAGTCATTAACACTTAATAGTTAATAGTAATACCCATGTCTGCCTCCAGGCTACAGCTCAAGGGACTGCTCTTCTTCTTCTGTTGTTATGCACAAGTTGTTTGCTGATTCATACTGATTTGTACACACCCATATGTATGAATATATATAAGTATGTATATAAGCATATATATGTAAGTATGTATATAAGCATGTATATTGTATACACATGTGTATCCAGCTATTTACTGAAGTAACAAAGTTTATGGTTGCACTGTTTACATGTAGAAAAGGCCCAGAATCATCCACTTGTTAAATCACAGAAGAAGTCTTAGAGCAGTCCATTAAGACTGCCTGAGAGGCAGCCATATTGGTATGAGTAGTGCAATGTCTGTGAGCTCCAGACATTTATGTAGCACCTTTTTCTTGATTCACCTGTTCCACCTGCATGGCTACCCCATATTCCTCGCCGTATCATCTTCCCAATTGCTGACAGTGTACATTCAGTGTACCCATTAAAATAGCTGATATGGTTAGGGGAGCAGGTGAGGCAGCAAGTATAGAACAAATTGTTGTCTTGGTGGGGGGATTTGAGCCCCGACCTCTCGATTGACAGTCCACATGCTAACCATTACACTATTGCATACCTAATCATAAATACCTCAAAAATATTCAAAATTGACAACACCTGCAAATTTACACTCGTGTGAAAAGAAACTGAACTACAGCATATTCAGTGTCTTACGTTCAAGTGAAAAATCTGGACACCTTATAGAATAAGAAGGGCCGATCAAGCATCAGAAACCTTCAAAAGCAGTATATTAAATACATCAATCATTGTTAGTCGGAACAGCTGTCTTTGATTATAATTTCTTCCTCGGTATCCCAACTAACGGTATAATTTCAAAGGGGCGTGATAAGAGGCAGACTGACACCAATTGGGAAGCCGTCTAATGGGGTGTTGGCAAATCCATTATAAACACAAGCAAAGACTGATTGAAGAAATCTCCGGGGAAGAGTATAATTCGGTGGAGAAGTAGATAACTAACTGTCTGAACGACAACATAAAGGCAGTGGAATAATGAAGAGGCGGGTAATACATGTATATAACATAGATTAAGGAAGCATAAAACGATAGGCGTTGAAACCTACAGGAAGTGCAGCAGTGGGCTAGTCCTGCCCTTTATGCTGATGATGCAAGGCTTTTGCCAGGTACTTAAAAGACACCGTATTAAGTGTCTAGATGCATACATAGATCCATTCATGTTTGCCTTCGACAGGCACTTGTGAGACTTGTAGACATTGATGTCTGGTACTGAAGAACATTTATTTTACTGTGGCCTAAAACCAAATGGATATCATTACAAGCCCTAACTTCTATAGTCAGCAGAACACGTTTAAATATACAACTAACTAATCCGCGGATGTAAATGAAAAATTGATTGACAAAGGTGTTTATAATCAATTCCATTCCTGTTCCTAAGTGACTTGGTTTTCAAAACCCGAATTGCTGCGCAGAAGTTTTGCTGTGGTAAACCCATCCTCCTTCTGAAATAAGTTGCCCATAACAACCTGAGATAAGAACATCTCAGTCTCCTTGTTGCAAGCGCTTGAAGACCATGCCATTCGATCAATATGGTTTCATTGTTAGATCTGGGGTACCTTTGTTAAGTCTCTCTTGAAGTGGCGCTATATAAATTTGCAACTATGAATTAACATCTGCATGGCATATTGACCACATTAACCATAAAAGTGTATAGGAACAGTTACTCTTCATCTTTAATGGGGGACTCTGTGAGCAGTTCCTTTAAGCGGCGATAGGCGCCGCCAGTATGTGATGTGGTCAAACTTTAGACAACTTTAGCGTAAATAAACCATAGACATCATATATTAAATGTAAGATGTCTATGAAATAAACCTACCGCACAACAGAGCACACATTTCACCTAGAGTAGCCAAACTATATCCCATCCTGGCGCCACCTATAGCAGCCATTTTACAGAGTCCCCCATTCTAGACCAACCCTATTTCTATAGTGGTATTCAGGCACGTAGCAAGACTTAAATTCAAGAGGAGGCAACTTCACAGACCATTGGCAAAATCCTGGTCAATTGGGTCATTAGTCAATGGATGTTCAGATATATAAAAAAAGCAACTGCCTCCTCTTGCCTCAATGTAGCTACGCCTATGGTGGTATTGCTGCATTGCTAAATGCAAAGAAACCATAGATACACAAACATCGACAAATGAACACATCTAATAATATGCATGTATAATGGATCTGGATATTGCATGTTACAATATCTTGTAAGAGTCCAAAAAGTGCTGTGACCTAAAGCTACATGTATGCATATTAGTGTCACTTTAACTGAAAAAGGATGTATGGCTACAACCCATGTGTATACATACATATATATATATGTATATATAATGTATACATATATACACGTATATAATAATAAATATATAAATGTCATATATTCATATTCCTTTGTTAATTTATACAAGGTGTGCTTGTGTGCCCATGTTTGATGAAGAGCAATTATATCGTAATATATAGTATAATATTCCTAGGTTATAAATTTATATAGTTTGATGTGTGCCTATTTGTTGGTGTGAAAACGTACACAGGTGCAACAGGATATTAATGCATATAAACTTAAACGGAACTATGTATCCTGACCTACATTGCAGCCAAACATTGGCAACATGCAAACCCACGTAATTTATATGATGGGCTTGGCAGAGAACTCATTATATCAATAATGCAATCTACTCTTTATAAGTGTAATTGTGATTAGCCTACTACAATTTCTATCTAGAGCATCGTCAGTAGCAAGCTACTTCTAGGATGTTCTACTACTCTATTACTCTATAAGTGACTATGAAAACATGAAACATTGATTACTGACAATGACCAGTTTCATCAACAACACCTAAGGAAAAGGGATAGTTCAGCAAATTTTTCTATTCACTTGTTCTCTTTCTGAAACCCCAGCAAACCATCCTCCATTGCTCTCTCTCCCTCTCTCTATCTGTCTGTCTGTCTGTCTCTGGCACAGACTCCTGAAGGGGCACTGTATGAATGTTCAATTACATAATTTACATTACATCCTGTGTAAGTTTGCATGTTTAATTATACAGGGGCTTTTCTATCCGCCCTTCCTCTTTCTGAAACTCCAAATACCATCTTACATTGCTGTCTCTCTGTTTGGCATGTATACATAATGGACTGACATAAGTAAGTTTATTATAAAGGAACTTTCTAACTGACTGGGGTGTCTATGGAATCTAACCCAAAAAGAAACGCGGCCCATACCTCACCAGTTTATATAGACCTGTCACCTTAAGTTATCTTGAGCTAGCTGTTCTGCATGTGCTGAAGAAATGTGAATCTTTGTAGGCCTATACATAAAGATTTCAAACTGTATCTTGTCTGCAAATTTGAGAAAAAAATAGCCCTCATTTGATTTATTTTCTAGGTAAAAAATAATTACCGGAACAATAAAATATAATCAGAATTAGCATTAGCTTCAAATGAGGACTTTCTCATAACCTATGCACCGAAGGAAACTATACAGGGTCCACATGAAGGACACATAAACCCTTCTAACCCAGAATACACAGCTCACTGCAGATGCAGAACTCACCTAAACATTTACAAAAACAGAGCAGCTGTAGCTATGCAATACATTACAATGCAATGGATGGTCGATTATACAGAGCTGAGGCCAGGTAAACAAAACTGGAGATTAACTGTTTGCCCATCTGGAATCCCAGCAAGATGCATGTGCTGTATAGATTCTAACTGCATTTGCACAAATCCTTATGGGTCTTGCCTTTGAAGTTTCAACCTTCAAACTCCTTTCTGACATTCTAACCTAATTCTGTCTTGCACATAAAGAATTATGTATTTTTCCAACATTTTGAGCACAACACTGGTTATTGTTGCTACTACTATTATTGTCATAAAGATACATGTATTATTCTTTCATTTTCATCACCACACTGCATGGTTATTGCTGCTACATGTATTACTATTATTGTCATAAAGATACAATCATGTCTTATTCTTACATTTTAATCACCACAATAGTTAATGTTGCTATTACTATTATTGTGAAATTAATCTGTGTCATATGCAATGAAAACATTCCACACAGCTATATGTAAACAGGCGAGTCATCTTTACCCTTCAGATGCTACTTACAAAGTAAAGTACATCATAACAATGTAGACCTTTATACAGCACAGGTAATGTTTCAGCAGCTGGTGCCTCATCACTATAGTGCCTTATTCAAAGGGTTAAAAAGGGGACTTGCATACATACTAGGGGTCTGTGGGTTTCGTGGTTTGGGTACGGTTAACAGTCCTGTGTTACAGATACAGGTTGGGTAGCAAAAAGACTCTACCTGCAGCAGTGCAGCCCTCTAATACACATACATGACTTGTATGCTACAGATTTTCACCTCTAAAAGCAGCTTCCTCAGCCAGCCCAATGGGCTCTTAATGGCAGCTACAGAAATGTGCCAGGCAGACTTCTGGCAACATATAACTGGGGGAATTCTGAATATAGGCTCAACACAAACTTCTGAGAGTGAGAAGCGCCTATATAAAGGCCCCATATAAATATCCAGATTCACCTATACATAAACAAAGCAGACATCAGCCGAATCATCTGCTGGCAATGCGCACCAAAGTGTCCGGTTACTCATAACACCGTTCAGACATGACTAAGCCAGTCCTATATCGAGACCTACCTAGATGATCTTCGATTCAGCCCACCTGCTACACTCAGCAGATGCCTGTAGCTTCACCTGTCTACACCATGCTCAACTTCATCATCATCATCATCATCAGTGTTCCTGATGCAAGCCATTTGGCGCCGATGGATATGAATAAATTATAATAATATATAAATTATCTCCATTGTTCTCTGTCATTTCTCAAGTCCATTGCCCCGATTAGTGTTAGTTCAATTGATGCTAAATGTTCATTCATTCATTCATTCATTCATTACTTGAATTTGTATAGCGCCTCTTCAAGGGAACTACTCAGAGGCTCCAACCCCAGTGAGGCCAAATAGGACCATGTTAAGATGAGAGAGATTCCTCTCTGAGAAGGGGTTCTAGGATATCTGTCGATGGAAAAATTACCTTGATCTTGTGCAGATCTTTTACCATAATATACATGCATACTCAACTTACCAAATCAAAATTGGTAATATCATTAACAGAGATCTAGATTTGCTCATACAGCCCTCTCTAAAAGATGATCACTTGCAAGCCAAACTAACTGAACACATGGAAGCCAGTGAATCCAACAGAAAAACAAGCTACACAGACCCACAAATTTCAGAACAGGATGATCTCATAGCTGAAGAAGTATTTCGATGAATGCTGTTGAGGTGAAAAGAAAACTAACTTGTTCAACAGCACAGCATAGGAAGACTAAGCACCAGGCCACATAAATGGATCTAAGGCTGTTCAATTAAACCATGACTTCACCCAATACAGCACCAAACTGACACTTTAAGTACCACTTATACTTGAAGTACCATCAGTATGAGGCATGTTTGGTTGGGTTTACAAGGGGTCAAAGCTTCCAGCAACTTATAACCGAAATGCCATTCAAAGAAATATCAGCCTTTCAAAGTCTGCTTCCAAAGACTATCTAACCGTTGGCTGACAATAATACATCCTGTTTTACGCTAATTTACAACAATTATTATTATTATGCATTTATTAAATCCCACTATCTAATGATCAAACATCAATCATTGGCACTAAGCAATTGTTAGTCCAGGATACGCTCTCAAAGTCCCTACACCGAAATTGTCTTGGTGTGGGGTGGGGCTCAAACCTTCGCTCTCCACATTAGAAGGCAAGTACTTAACCAATCAACTACCAAGTCCCACTGTACAAGGTAAACCCAAAGCACCACTAATGTGTTATTCACATACAGAAAGTAAAAGTTCATATGAAATAAACTAATTTGATTAGAAATGAAAGTCCTATAGGAAGCACTTTGTGATGTACTTGCAAGGCGGTACAATAAACATCTAGATAATAGATTATCTATATACACCAAGCAATATACACTATTGTGATTACTATAAATGTGTGTACACCAAATGCGATTAGCAATTGGTTTATTAAAGGATATTCTTACTTACTTAAGTCTTGATGTGGCAATTCATTCATTTCTTCAGACTTACAATTCTTGCAATAATATTCCCAGGAGTTTAATTAGCAACCATGGCCATGATGCTTTGGCATGAAAGGCACAAGATATGCATGGAGATTATTGGAGAAACCAGGAACTGCAGCTGGGTTGAATGAAAGAGGGAGGCTACAGGTGGTAAAAAGAAACTAAGTGCAACCAGATGATCCAAAATGATAGGAAGAAACTTACAGGAATGCAGAGCTCAAGAAAACGAGGTACAGACAACTAATTAGAAACAACTGGGAGAAATATCATGTAATTATGATTGTTGTATGCATGCACATATGTATGCATACATGCATGCATGTACATATCTATACACATGTATGGATGTATGTAATAAATGCATGGATGTATGTATGCATGATGCCTAACAGTGTAGCACACATAGCTATCCAACTAATTAAGCAAATACATTTTAAAGCAGCTTGCATGTGTATGGTGATCATTATACCATGCTTATAAACGAATTCACATAAAAAATCTAGACAAAGTCATTCAATGAAGACTCCAATGGTTTGGACATGTAGAGAAAATGCCAGTTGACCGCATCCCACACAATACACTGCATGCAAGATTCGAAGAAAAGGGAAAACAGGCAGATCAAGACTTTGCTGGATAGATAAATATAAATGAGGACATAACATCACTTGGATAACACTAAGGGGAGCAATGGACTTGACAAATGACCGAGGACAATGGAGATCATTTATTCATACACATTGCTACCAAATGGCTGGCGTCAAGGACTGATGATGATGATGATGAAATGGCAATTGGCAAACAACTCATGCAAACTGATGGCTTGGCTTTGTGGATATGATGCTGGCAAGCACAGTGAAGTAAAACAGCATCATACCTAGTTGGTACTTGGGTGGATGCCCATTCATATAATACAGAGCCAGCCTGACCAACTAGGCTGACATCCCTTGGGGTGAGTATATAAATGAGTCACAATACATGTTAGGAGGCCTGAGTGGGTTGTAACGCCGGCAGCCTGGGTTCGATTCCCGGTAGGTCGGTTTATCAGAGATTCATTTCTCGGATCTTTACTGCGGGTGGCTCGGTCGCAATATAAACGTGGAGCACAAGGTTGTACTCTGCCTCCGACACTAATCATCTTCGATATGAAAAGTGTCGTTAAGCCCAAGTACACACATGTTAGGAGGCTATAACTCAGACATAAAAATAACAAGAACTCTTTGTGACTTAACAGAATTTAATTTTAACTGGGAAGTGAATACTAGAAAAAAAGAGAACTGATTTATGTCTTTTATTAATATGGTTTACAATTATTTCTAGTTAAAACGATTTTATGATTGTTAACAGCTATGAACAACACTCAAACTCTGTGCCTAAGTATGTAGCAAAAGACACTGTATAAAATGTTCAGATGCACACAAGTATACATTCATACAATGACAAAATGTCAGTGTGTACGTATAACACCAGGCACTAGACCTGAGGCAAAATAAATCTAGGACAGTCAAGCAAGCTAAAATTAGCCCAACCTGACCCATTTACCAGCAGAACTATCCATTGGCCAGCCTCAGTCACCAGAGGTATTGCCAAATACAAACAAAGGGTGAAGGACTGTCAAACAGTTTCTAACCAGTGAGATTTATTGGCATCATTAAATTCCTCCTATATATACACAATCAGTGGGCCTGGACAGAGCCTTTGGCCATTAGAAACCAAGCCCCCTGAAGATAATAATCACCTAAAAGCCATAATAGCCAATAGCCATGCCAATTCAACAATTACAGAGGTGCTGGCCAGGGTAAGAATCAAGACCTCCATGCAGGACATAACTGCAGCCAGAGACACTGGCAAACAATCTATGGCTGCAGCCATACTAATGAAATGGCCAGTGCGTGTTCATGTGAGTGGTGGGTGACGTGACTTAACCAATGAGGTTCTGCAGAGGATATTTCATCATTAGAATCTGAATCCGCTTTCAACCAGTATAGGATCAGACACAGAATGGAACTTCATCTATACAAACTTACAAAGAGCATTTAACTACCCTTCAATTTAGATGTTATCCACACTGGTCTCAGGTCCCTTATCTTAAACAGATAACATCTGGAACATTCCAGCACCAATCCAAGTCATATCATCATCCAGTGTTATGAGCAGACATAGGGCTTTGTGGAAACGGTGTTTAACCTGATAACAATCACACCAATTTGAAATGAAAAGCAGCTTAATACTCCCCTGCTAAGGGGAAAACAATAATCAACATTACAGGTAATGCATATGGAAAATTTGAATAAGACTTCACACATTTCTGCGAATTAATGTAATATATTCGTTCGTAATGACATTTAACATCACATAGGCTAGCACAGAGTATATATTTGAAGGGACGCTATATAAATGTTCAACTACATTACATTACATTTGGAAACACGTGTGAACCTGTTCCACAGCTTTCCAACAGTGAAGTGCCAAAGTGAAACATATTACAGCTATTCAAAGGAACGAATGCGAAATGTTACTTTTAACATATACACGTATAATTTGCAGAAAATGCTTTTATTAAAAAGAATGCACAAATAATATTGCATAACCCTGTTAACATGTTCTAGCATGTCAGAGAAACAATTGTGATCATAGTAATAATGTTAATAATGAGATTGACGAGAATAAAAAATGACAACACAGGTTGAGCTTTCAATTGGTCTCTTTCATTGATATCTAGTTTCAGTAACAGATTTCCATAAAGAATTAACGATCGAAGTAGAGAGTGACATGGGGAATTTCCCCATCAGGGGAAACCGCGGTAACCGCGGTAAATCCCGCGGTAATGGGGACAACAATTGCGGTAATACCGCGGTAATGGGGACAAAAATTGCGGCAATACCGCGGTAATGGGGTTTACTCTCGCGGTAATACCGCGGTAATGGGGAATGAGCCGGCAATAAACCCGGGTGATGTTGAGAACTTGAGAACTGATAAGGAGAGTTTATTAGTTTCTGAAGCCTACTAGTCAGAAATAGTCAGGACTTGGTTAATGCAAACTGTCCATAAGATAATAACAGACTAATGCAGTCAACAATACAAATAGTTTTGTAAGCTAAAAACTGTTATTTTTAAATTTGAATTTGTGTAAACTTTTTGCGGGGAATGTGATGTCGTCCTGCGGGGATAAACGGGGTGGGGATGGGGAGCAAACCTGCGGGGATGGGGTGGGGATGGGGATAAGAAAAGCTGCGGGGATGGGGCATTCTGGGGACAAACCCTGCGGGGATGGGGTGGGGATGGGGACGACTAACTTGGTGCGGGGTGGGGATGGGGACGAGATTGTCTCCCCATGTCACTCTCTAGATCGAAGATAACGAAGATTCACAGAACATTCACAAATGACTCACCAGTTCTCTTATTTCCTACACATCAGATGCCAATTGGCTACGGATGAGTTTCAGATCAATGGCCAGGTGACGCGGCGCAACCCAAATTCAGTTTCAAATTGATTTCAGTTACTCAGATCATTAAAGCAATCAGGATAACGGATTGAATCTCAAGTTACGGGCGGACATATTGAAGCCCAGGTAACAGGTGTTCATGATGCAACTGCATGAAATTTCATTTACATTCAAGTGACCTCACTTCAAAGTAGTTAGTCAGCATGGGAAGAATTGTGTCAGCATAATAACACTACTACTACTACTTGAAACATAAGAACAACAAATTAGTTGAACAATTAGTGAACATGTCACACAATAACGCCTACAATTTACAGACAATCCGCCTCACTGTAAATAGCTGGGTACTCCATATCTTTGCTGCACCAGCTAATTGCACAAATTACTAATTCTGATTTGGTATTAGCAATCCACAGAAGAAATTCATCAAATTATACAGAAAATTGGAAATGTAAATTCATGCGATCTCATTAAGAGAAATTTATTCAAATTTCCTTGAAAGAAAAATATATATTTTAAACACGAGTTGAAAAAACTGACCAGATTAAACAATACTGATACATGAACAAATGCATTTAAAGCCACAAGTTCAACAATAATTAAATTCTTTAGAAATAACAATTCCCATAATATGACTAATGATGCAAGAAAGATCGTACTATGATTCTGAAACAGTAATGCATCTTCCCAAAATTATATTTGTATCATGTCATAAAAGTGAACTTAGAAATAACATTAGTTATTTATTAATGTGATGTAATACATAACATCTTCCAAAAGAACTGGACAATATTGGCACAAAGAAAATAGGTAAAACAAGCAGCAATTGCCAATGGATGTGCATTGTGCAATGCGCAGTAATGAAACGAGCTGTATAGTCAGACTGCCATAAGCCGACTACATTAACGTCAGCCCCAAGTGGAGAATTTATTGGGGTCCAGAGTGGCTGTATTTCACCATGAGAGGTGTTGCTCTTCATCTGCAGAACCTAGATCCATGCTCAGGCTGCAGCTGAGGAAATAATATGGCTAATTGGCTATATACATAGTTCTGTCAGAGGAGAAAGAAGTAGAGCAGTCCCTTAAGTTAGTCTCAAGAGGCAGCGGCCCTGGCTATGAAGTGTGGAATCATATACAAGATACTTTCTTTCCAAGCATGCAAGACCCAATAAGCAATTCCCATTGGACCCTATCTCAGCCAGATACTGTGGTTACTCATTTTCAAAGCAAAACAACAGCACACTAGTTCCTAGGGTGCCAGATGTAACAAACGCCTCCAGGATATATAAACAAACACATCAGGGTCTCTGGCTTCATTATGCAACAGTCTTCCATTAGGGGATATCTCAAGTGCACCTCTGTGCTAAGTAAGGAACGGCATCATATTTCAGATATCATATTGCACTGCATTACAGCTCACTGAGCTTGACATGGCTAGCGAGGCATTCTTATGAACAATAGAGTGCCTTTCTCTCTAACTGATAACTGGTCAATTCCGAGTGGTTTATTTTTAGGATCGAGGATTTTTGGATTTAGGAAGGTGCTATATAGCTGCTCTGTTACACCGACAAATACTGATATATCCATCACGTAACCATACCACCATTTAAGCTAATAACAAATCTGTAAACAATTTGTTTACATCCAGCAACACTGAAAAGATGACATCCATTCAACATTGCAACATTCACTATAAAAACATGACAAGACAACCTCTGCTACATTTATCAAAAACCTTATGGACTGATTGTTATTTTAAAAGCAAGCTTTGATGGCCTAAATGCCATTAGGTAAAAAAATAATGTTGCGTTTCCGGTAACCCGACCGAGTCACTTTTTTAGGCCCGACTGTGAAAATTTTGTACATTTGTTGTAAAAAATAATTTTGTCCAAAAAAATTAAACAAAAATTTTTTTGAACTTTTTTTATTGACACAAGAATTTAACCTTTGCGTGCCAGAGGTGCAGGTTTGTGACATTTATAACATTGCTTCCTTGCCAGAGGTATGTAAATAAGTGCACCATTAATTAGCGCAATAAACGGGCTAAAGTTTAAAGAACGCGAAACTGTTTTAGCAAGGTGTAAGACCAAATTGTTACATATTTTTCAAAATAAAATTATTTTCCTACCTACCTACCCAGTTTTTTAAAGCTATGTTACTAAACACAGCATTATTTTTTTTGGCCTTAGCTGGCATTCTGCTATATCTATCTGCAACGGTTTAATCAAAATACACTGCAGTTATTACGGTTGGCACAAACACAGAACAATGCACAGACACACAAGAAACTGATGACTATACCACCATTCAGAGATGGGTCACTGATCGATTAGATTTTAATCAATTAGCTAATCAATTAGACAAACAGCCAATTCTTATTCTAATCGATTACTACAAGATTTGGCTAATTCGAATTTCTAATCAATTAGCAAATTTCAGTTGCTAATTCTAACTGATTAGCAATTTAACTAATCGATTAGAAATTTGGAGACAAACCGCTTATTCTAATTCAAATCGATTAGCTGCAAGATTTGTCTAATTCTAATTCTAATCGATTAGCAAATTTCAGTTGCTAATTCCAACTGATTAGCAATTTAACTAATCAATTAGCTAATTCTAATCGATTAGCTACAAGATTTTGCTAATGCTCATTCTAATCGATTAGCAAATTTCAGCAGATAAGTCTAATCAATTAGCAATTTAACTAATCGTGCCCATCTCTGCCACCGTTACCTCTAGGACAAACACGTCGAGGATCTAAAACAGTCTCAGCAATTACTAGATCCAGCAGAGTTCTCACAGCAACGGACAAATTCATCACAATGCACAATTTACAATGACTGACTGGGTGACTTCTGAAGAAGCGATCCGAGACTAAATCTTCCAAACTGTAATGTACAATTCTATGCTACACAAATGTGACCCTAGGGATCAAAATGAGTCACATGTTGGAAATTTTAGAATATGAGTATTTTACATATTCTGAAAGACCACATTTTTTGCTTTAAAATGACACCTTACTTTTTGACAAAGTTACGAATGATTATGTGTCTAATTTTTGGAAAACATTATTTATTGATTTTAGTATATAACCACAAAAACTAAAAGTATACCCTGTACAAAATCCTGAAAATACACATTAAAACAATGATTTCATCAAATGTGAGAGATCAGAAATGTAAAAAAATTTTTTTCACCCATTTCCATTACAATCTGAAACTTTGAAATGACTTCTGATCATATTTTGCTGTTTTCCTAGCAATGTAAATTCCCGACATCCTACTCATTTTGATTCCCTGGGTCACAAATGTAAACACAAGCGTAAAAAAATCCCATCACCGTTTCTTCTTCGCCTGCTTCAGACTCTTTCTTCGTTTCTGGATCATCTGATACAGTTGTTCGAGGGCGACATCGAGACCCTCGCCCGTGACAGCGCACGCTGGCAGTGAGCAAGTCAAATGCCCCACAAGTTCATGAAGGCTCAGCTCCTTTTCCACAGTGGCAGCATCCTTCGCGCTAGGCAGATCCTGCTTGTTGGCGATCACGAGGACGGGAACACCGGCGGCCTCCGGCGTCCTCACAATCCGTAACAGTTCCACTTTCGCCTCTTCCATTCTCTCGGCATCGGCGCTGTCGACGACGAATACGACTCCATCCGTTGACCGCGTGTACGTCCGCCAAAGTGGCCGCACCTTATCCTGACCACCGACGTCCCAGATGACGAAGCAGACGCCTTTGGCTTTGCCCATCGTTCCTTTCACTTTTTCACAGTTGAAGCCGACTGTTGGAACAGTGTTGACGTACTGGTCGAACTTGAGGCGATACAGCACGGTTGTTTTACCGGCCGAATCCAGCCCCAGCATGGCTATGTGAACGGGACTGTCCAGTTTGGCAAAACTGCCGCCCATGACTCCGGCTATGGCATTCTTCAAACACAAGTCACGTAATGTAGACTCGTGAGAATTGGACAAATCGGTCTGAATAATCCAGGATGCATCAGAAAGTGAGGCTCAGTTGCATTAGATATATAGAGTACTATCTAGACTTTTCGTGTTATTTTCCACAGTTTATAATCCACTTGCTCAAGAATGTTGTTTAAAATCTGTGCAAAAAAGAGGTATGCTTGATATGCCTGAAAAAAGAAACCAAACACACAGTAGCAGTATTTTGATTACAAACAGGTTTTCTTCTATCATTATGCTCTGTGCAATTGCTGAATTCACTTTGTTTAGAAGGCTATATCTCAGTCTAAGTCCTTCACCTCAATTGGTCCCTCTCTCTCTAATACCCTCTCTCCATCTAATCGCTCTCAAATTCTAGCTGGTAACCCCCTCCTCATCCGTTGCTTTTCTCAAAACTCATTTCTTCCCTCATGGCCTTGGGCACTGGGAGCACCTCTGAACAGTTCACACTACCAGAAGTGCTTTATAAATGTTTCAGTACAATACAATAAAATTTTTTTAAACAATACTAGAAAGTTTAAGCTTCAATTTCTAATTCATTCATTCATCATTCATTTATATTTTGCAAAAAACAAAAAATACAATTAAGATAAAAAAAGAACATGTTAACATGTAATGGCAACAAAGGGGCCCTGAAGGGGTCATAGATCACTAAAGAGGTCATAAAGCTATGCTTCCTTGTTCCATCATATTGAAAAATCAACTGAACATAATCTGGTAATCTATCGTTTTAGCATCCCTTATTATGCACTCATTATAACATATCGTTTCGTCGTTTTATACACATGGCATTTTAATACCAATATCCATGACAACTGTCATCCATCCAACTGCGATTTACGAAAGTATTATTTTCATAAATCCAACTTCTAGTTTAACAAGAACCTATTTTTATCAATCCAACTTCTACTTTCACAAAAAATTACATCATCTCCTATTTAACCAAGAATTTTTGGTAATCCTGCATTTTAGCATATTTTATTTTTTGTTTTTTCCTGTGAAAAGTAAGCGTATTTTATTATTATGGATGGTCAAGTATGTTTTAATAGCAAATTTAATTATTTCAATGATTTTAATGATAACTGTCATCAATCCAACTTCTATCTACACAAAGAATTACTTTTCATCAATCCAACTTCCACTTCAACACAAAAATTATTCTCATCAATCCAACTTCTATTTCAACACAAAAAATCTTTTTATCATTCAACTTCCATTTTAACACAACAATTCTTTTAATCAATCCAACTTCAATTTACGTAAAGAATTCTTTTCATTCCAAATTCCATTTTAACACAACAAATTATTTTCATCAATCCAGTTTCTAATTACACAAAGAATTCTTTTAATCAATAAAACTTCTATTTACACAATGAATTCTTTTCATCATTCCAACTTTTATTTACGCAAAGAATTATTTTCATCACTCCAACTTCCATTTACGCAGCCAGATAAGAGAAATAATCAAATACGTTACAATGCAGGATTACCGAATATTTTTAATCAATCTAACATCTATTTAAGCAAGAATCATTTTCATCAATCCAGGTTCCATTTAAGCAAAAAAATTCATCGATCTAACTTCTATTTGAGCAAGAATTACATTGGGCGAATAATCTGGGATGCTAAACGATAGATTACCCGTAATTTTTAATTTATACATTTTTCACACTGACGATGACAGGCTGATCTTCACAAACTCTTTTGGCTACGTATCCACAATGAGTAAAAAGAAAAGGGTAAACCTGTATTTTAGCATATTGTAGGCCTATTATTTCTCGTATCTCGCTGTGTAAGTGGAAGTTGGGTTGATAAAAATAATTCTTTGCATAAATAGAAGCTGGGTTCATAAATTTTTTTGCGTTGAAATGGACGCTGGATTGATGAAACGAACTGGCTACGGTACCGTCCGAACGGTACCGTTATTTCTTTTCTACGGTACCGTCCGCAAATAATCTATGGGCGATTGCACATATCTATGGCGTGTACATCCGGTTGAAATAAATATTGGCAAAAGCCTGTCACGTTAAGTTGTTGTCTTCGCGTCGAATTTTTCTATGGCCGACAACTTGAGGGTCGGTTAGGGCCAGGTTAGTATTCGTGTCGTCGTTTAGTGTCAAATTAGGCGTCGTGAGGGTCGGTTAGGGTCAGGGTTAGGGTTAGTTTCGTTCATCTCTTAACTACTGCGCTATTGATGGTTAGGCTTTCACGCCATAGATATGTGCAATCGGCCATAGATTATTTGCGGACGGTACCGTAGAAAAGAAATAACGGTACCGTCCGGACGGTACCGTAGCCAGTGCCTTGATGAAAATAGTTTCTTGTGAACAAGACGTTGGATTAATGAAAATAATAATAGCGTAAATAGAAGCTGGATTGACGACAGTCCTCATAAAACTCATTGAAATAATTAGGCCTAAATTTACGCTAAAATACAGGATATGTTCAATGACATAATGAAATACGCAAAAATGCAGTTTTACAGAGAAAAGACTTGTGAATATGCAAAACGTGTTGGAATACAAAACAGGGTAAAAGTGCATTTTAGCGTATTTACTTCATGATGCTGCCAGCCGAACATTTCTGCGTATTTTATTATTTCTCTTATGTGTCTGCGTAAATGGAAGCTGGATTGATTAAACTAATTGTTTGCCTAAATGGAAATTGGATTGATGAAAATAGTACATTGCTAAAATAGAATCTGGACTAATGAAAAAGACATGTAGTTTAGCCTCATAAATGACTTGCCAGTCGCCATTGCATGGGTTTCTCGCGTTGGTCGAATTCAAGTTGCATTGATGAAAATAATTCTTGCTAAATAAAAGTGGGATTGAAGAAAATAATTTTAGCTTAAATAGAAGTGGGATTGATGAAAAGAATCTTGCTTACATATAAACTGGATTCATTACAGTAACTGTTATCATTGAAACCCTTGAAATAGGGCCTAATAAAATACGCTGAAACACACGCTTACTTCCACTATCAAAAAAAATACACTAAAATGCACTTTTACCCAAAACAGGATCTGATGCGACTGATAGTCAATTCAGAACTTCGTTTATATCCGATATTATGCTACGTGATATATCGTAACGATTTTTACTACCTCTCAAAATGTTATTCCGACCATCGTACTATATGTTGTTATGGCGCTACTTACGACCCGTTCAACGAAGAGATTTGCTTTGTCGATAATCCGATTGTAATACGAGATAGATTCTGTTAAATGATGTATTTGAAACTTAAAAATCCGACAGAACTCCGTCGTTCTGTCTATCATTAGGTGCATCAACACCCAGTCTACCCTTCCTTCTTCTGCCGCAGCAGCTTTACAAGATGGCCGCAACCTAGAGGACGCGTTTTCTACAGCACGTCTCCTTCAGTGGGCGCGCTTTCGCTCAACGAGATCTGTAAAGAAGGGCAGGTAGGCCTACTAGGCCTACAGTGGGTGCGCGATAGGAGGTGGTCTAGTCGTGAGTAAATTAGTCAGGCCTAATTTAATTATAGATAAAGCAATGACTGATGCGTAAAATAATAAAACAATGCCTGGTGAGACAAAGCCAATGGTCTGTGCCACTCTGTGGCCTAAATTTTAAGGCTTAGGCTATGTGAATGTTGTTTTTGCACCGTATGTAGGCTATTTAGATCTTTTTCATTTTTATTGATTTATTATTTTAATGCATTTCAATGCATTTAAAACATTTTAAATATAGATTAGACTGCTAGACTATTGTGAGAAATTAACGGTAGGCCTAAATAGTCTATGAGCCTGGCTAATTAAACTGGTTAATATTGTTGATTCTCATACGCTTCAACATAACATTTTTCATAATAATTATTCATGGTGAACTACTGTAGAGTCGTTCTGGTAAAAAAAGCATAAACTCAGTCTTAATGCACTCGACTTGTGCATTTTCATAACTCAACCTGACACTCGGGCAATTGAATAATTGGTTCAGCAGACAAGTGTTGCAATATCGGGCTTTCGCGTTGTTTAGTAACCTACTTACGGTCCATTGATCTCCACTCTGTAATTTCGTATCGTAATCGTAAACTCTAAATTTATGAAGCGCTACTGTAAATCTAAGAAGCGCAGGGCACCAGCTTATTCACGAGCGCTGCGTCGTAACAGAGGGATTCTTCAGGGATCGATGTCTAGTGGAGGTCCGGCACTTTCTGTCAATCGCAGAGTGTGTCTGCTCTCTACCGCTGGGAGGACAACTACTTGTCATGGGCCTGTCTGGTGGTACGAGGGATTTGCAGACGCCGCGTGGCCTGCTAGGGACTTCTGCACGGTGAGCCAAGCGTGACCCATCGGTGGCGGATCAAATCGTCTATCGTCGTTCGTCGTCCTCGTTTCTATATACGTGCTTCAGGAACTATAATCTCACCATCATCTGTCAACTGTGGTTGGGATTCTGTTGATTGGCAACCTCCCCGCACAGTCCACAGTATAGCCCGAATACTGGGAGAACCTTGTATCCCGTGACGAAAAGAATCCGAGACGTCTTTGTTCTGCTATCTGGGGCCTGCTTCCTGCTCGTCTTCGAGGTCAGCTTTCGCGGCGGATAACTTTCTTAAGGTGGCGACTGAATGTGCAGCAACGGCCGACGCTCCTCCACCTGACTTCTCTCAAACTGATCGCAAATTCGACGGCTTTCGGCCCGTACTTGAAGCTGACCTCCGACGGATTATCGGCTCCTCGAACCAGAAGTCGTGTGAGCTGGATCCGCTGCCACCGTTCATCATTGTCAATGTGCTAGATGACATTATTTAATTTCTTGTGTGTATATGTTTAATAGGTCACTCACTGATGGATACTTTTCTGCATAAAAAAAAACTTGCCATAGGCCTACTGCTTCCAATGCTAAAGAAGCCTGACCTGGACAATCGGACATTAGGCCTAATGTTGGCCAAAACTTTCGGCCCATCTCTAACCTGTCTTGTCTATCTAAAACTGATGAGAGACTTGATGCAGCCCAACTTGTCCAATATTTGGAGCAATCAGAGCTTTTGTCTCCCACTCAGTCTGGCTTTTGAGGCCACCATTCCACAGAGACTCTCCTCCTCTCACTCCTGTCGGATATAATAGGCCTACACGGCTACTGATAGATCTCAGCTGTCTCTTCTTGCACTCTTTAATGCCTCCGCGGCGTTTGACATGGTAGACCACGAACTCCTTCTGCAGCATCTACACCTCTCATTTGGCTTATGTGGCACACCATGATGAAAGAATTCGTTTCAAACTGGGGCTCATAGTTTATAAAACTGTGAACTCTAGCCAACCACAATATTTAAAATCTGTTCTTATTCCTCTGACTTATCATTATTCAATGAGGTCATCTGATTGTCTTTGTCTGGTCATACCTAAATCAAGAACTGTTCTCGGTGAACGAGCTTTTTCGGTTGCTGGGCCTGCCTTTTGGAACTCTCTTCCTGTATCTGTGCGCTGTGCTCAGTCGCTTGTGTCGTTTCGTTCTCGGCTGAAAACTTACCTCTTTCAAATTGCTTATCCACCTTAGGCTGCCTCTCTGTCTCTTACGGACTGATCTTCTGGATGTTGACCTGATTACGGATTGTTTTGATGCGCCATCGGTTGATGCCTTGTGCATTAGACACCGGCGCAATAGAAGTTGCTAATTACATTACATTACATTACATTACATTACATTACATTACATTACATTACATTACATTACATTACATTACATTACATTACATTACACCCTTTCGGTGGTTTAAATCTTACCTTACTAATCGTACTCAGATGGTGGTCCTGGGTAACACTAGAACACCTTGGGTTAGAGTTGACTTAGGTGTCCCACAGGGGTCGGTCTTAGCCTCTTAGGTTTTCTCAAATATTTTCTCTTTCAGTGGCGGCACCACCTATAGGCCTACTTGTGGTATGGCTTTGTCGTTCCACTTTTTAAGGTGGTACGGCAATAACATATTTTTGCCGTACCACCTTGTGTCTGCAAATTTGCTGTGCTGCTTTTCAAATCGTGGCGACGCTACTGTTTTAATTACTGCAGACATTCCGTCTGTCCTGGCTAAACATCAGGCTATGATACATCTCTGTGCTGATGATGTCCATGCTCTTGTGCATGGTTCACCTTCTGAGCAGATCTCTCTATAGTGGGAACGATTAGGTCGCTATTGCAAGAGCTCCACCTTTTGATAGCAAACAGACTTAGCCTCAATCCTTCAGACTCAACTGATCTTTTTCGGTACCAAACAGCAGTTACAAAAGCTTCATCTCCAATTGAGGAGCACATTTCCAAAACTCACTCAGTCCATTTTTTAATTTTCAGTTATCACTGCCTCTTTATTCCTTATATGCAAATCTATAATATACCTTATCAAATAGGGCCAAAACTCACTCAAAACATGAAAGTGCAGGTGGAAAACCTTATAATGAAGAACTGCAAAGATAGACTTTTCGCCTAAAAGTATATACAAATAAAGCATTATAAAAGACTAATAAATCGGATGTGAGGTTGAATTTTCTCCATTGTTTGGGTAGCTTATGGGTGCACTTGACATATACAAATAAGTGAAACAGACAGATATAGTTAAGATTGAATACAGGCTAGAAAACTGTTAAAATCGTGTTTCTCGTTTTCTCAACAAAAGTCTCAGTGGACTGAGTGAGTTTTGGAAATGTGCTCCTCAATTATTGGCCTCGTTATTCCCACATTTTACCTTTTCCTCCAAGTTCGTGACCTGGGTGTCACGCTTGATAGTGCATTGACGTTTACTGAACACCTATCTCTCCTTAAACGCTGTTGTTACTACCAACTGAGGCGACTTAGAACCATTAGAAGATCGGTGTCCTCCAAAGTGTTTACGACCATGGTAGCCTACATGCCTTTGTCTCCTAACGCATTGACGATTGTAACTCTCTACTATTATTGGGCTTCCTAAGGTTTGCCTGTCCTCTGTGCAATATTTATTAAAAGCTGAAGCCAGACTTATTGCACGTCTTCCTCTATAGTCCCACTGTCACACATCTCCATATACATGATTAATGATTTTCTCTGGCTCCTTGTCTCGGCTCCAATCAAATACAGTATCCTGCTCCTAGTTACTAAGTCCCAGCAGGGCTTAGCGCTTAAGTAGGCCTACCTCTGTGACTTGATGTGTAAGCCGCACTCTGCACGTTCTTCTCGTCCTCTTCGTTCTGCTGACCGGTTTTATCTCCTCGGTCGCGAATCTCACTAATCCAGCATCGGGCTTTCGCTGTTGTGGGTCCCTCACTATGGAATGACCTTCCCCTGCAATTCATAATAATAATATTCGTTTATTGACGAAACACTGGGTTGGAACACCGCAACCCATTACAGAAACAGTAATAGTACTGTAATACCAGTTAGCAAATTATTCAATTTAAATCACTGTTCAAGCACGGGGCAACATAGTCATCGGGGCAACATTAGACTCCTGAACAATGACCTCGGGATGACATTTCTGTCATCTTTGGGCGGCAATTGAACGTCATGTGGTCTCGGTCGAAGATCATGATGACGGATATTAGTAGCAGGAAAGACCGATCGCAGCACATGAGTCTTGGATCGCATAACCGATCGTAGCAGTCTGTCCTCAGCATCACACACCATCTCAGCAGCTCCTCGTGAGTCCTCCGGGAGGTAACCCGATATTCGCATTCGAGCAAGGAATCGCTCCACACGGGCCCGATCGTCGGCTGTAGCATATCCCCACCACGCCGGAGCCGCGTACAGGAGCCTCGAGACCGTAGTCGCTCCAGCGACCATATGGAGGGCCCGAGTGGGTAGACCGTGGGCCCTTAGCACTCTCAAGGCATAGAGAGATCCTGAGCATGACCCCAGAATTTCACTAACATGCGAGGATGCCCGAAGATCCTCAGTGATGGTAACTCCTAAGATGTTCAAGGAGGTCACTCGTTGTACTCCCGGAAGTGGCGGAGGTGGTTCAACGCAGCCGCGACGAACGACCAGCATCTCCCTGGATTTAGACTGGTTGAACCGAAGATTGTTGTTGCAAGCCCAAGATGACACTCTCTCCATCTCATCGCCAACCGTATGTCTCACTGAGGCTCCGATGAGTAGATATGTGTCATCGGCGTACTTCGCCATTTTGTTGGACAGGTGTACCGGATGGAGGTCCGAAGCGTTGGCAATATATGACGACGGTCCAATTCCCGACCTCTGAACCACGCTCGCATAGCCGGATTCTGGAGGGGATTTCACTTGCGTCTCTTCGCTGCTTAATAGACCTTTCTCTTTTCACGCTGAGAGTGCTTCTAAATAGCTCTGCTGTGAGAAGCGCTTTACAAATGTTCATGTTAGACTAGATTAGATGAAATCAGACTTGTATACGAGACATAAAACTCGAGACCGAGACCGAGACCGAGACAGTGGGGTCCGGACCGAAGACCGAGACAGTATCGAGACCGACCGAGACGAGACACCAGGTCCAGTTCGAGACAGTTCAAAACGAGTGAAATGCACATTGGACCCAAGTCCCGAAACAATTTTTCTCAACTTTTGAAGTCTAATACAAAGGTCAAGTCACTGAAATCAGCCGATCACCTGCTAGATGTTGTTACGCGTTTCGCTTATGTTGGCTTTACACAAACGACGAACGGCATGCCATTTACTTTGTTTTTCATTGATTTCAAACTGCGTGAGTGCAAATTTCACGATTTCAGGTTCTTTATGAGACATTTTAAGATATTTGGAAATTTTGGACTGACAGTGCAAACTTAAGACTGCTTTGTTCAATACTCTTAAATCTTAATACCAGAAACACCGCTTTTTTAAACTTCCTGTCTGTTTGGCACATTCGATTAACTAGCAATCCGTTCGGCACAAGACAATTTTATAGCGCAATACTGTACGAAGTTCCGAACAAAATAGGCTACAGTTTGTACGAGAACTTTGGAGACCGCTTCTACAAGAGAACAAGACTTTCGCTTCAAGACAGTTTCCAAAACGACAAGACTTTGGCTTCGAGACAGTTTCCAAAAAGTCAAGACTTTCGCTTCGAGACAGTTTCCAAAAAGTCAAGAAATGATCTCGAGACCGAGACCGAGACCGAGACAGTGGGATCCGAGACCGAGACCGAGACCGAGACATCAAAAAACCTGTCTCGAGACGTCTCGAGACCGAGACAGTGTCTCGAGACAATACAACTCTGGATGAAATTATCTAGAACTAGGCCTATTTATTCTATGCCTTTTAAAATCTTATACGTGAGTGATACAATAGGTAATTCAGTGCATTACGCTGCGAATATTGTGCGAGCAATGAAGTCTTCGCTCGGCCAACCGATGAATGAGTGAAACTACAGCAACGTATAGGCCTTCATGAAATACTCGCTCAGTTAATTGGTTCAAACAGCTGGGCATTAATCAATGTTACCAGGTAGTCATTCACATTTGTGACCCGCAGAAATTCAATCGTTTAATTTAATCAAAGGACTTCTTGAACATGCGTGTGTTCTATTTAATATTTCAATTTTGAAATGTACAATTAATGTATGTTGAACTCTGATACTTAGGCTACTATTACTTTTTACCTGACTATTAAGCGTTGTCAGTAAACTACGCAAATTAGAACAATTATTCTATATTGATTTAGATTCAGAGCCTGATATTGTGCTCATTAATATACATGTAACACAGACATTTCTTGAAGAAATTTATTTCCTTGTTTCTTCTTGCTCTCGTTTCTTTATTCGTTCAATTATTACTTATTCGTCCCTTCATTCATTCATTCATTCATTCAGAGAATTATATAGCGTCACTTCAAGCTCTATTTATACTCAGACACTATCACGAACGACACAGAGAACTGGAAACGTTTTGCATTTTGCAATAGAACCCGGTTACTTCACACTGGTTAACTAATACCTTAGGGGCCGTCCATAAAGTACGTCACGCTATTTTTGACCATTTTACCCCCCTCCCCTGTCACAAACTGTCACAAAACTCGGACCCCCCTAAAGTACGTCACACTTTCAACATAGAAATAATAATACTTCCGAAAGCAAGGCTAATACATAAACAAGGCTTCGAAACAGCATTATTACTAGCGCTCCTAGCGAGAGGAATCGTGAAAAACACATTCAGGGAGATATGCATTTCATGCTATTTTGAAAAAAACTAATTAAAATGTTTCAGAAAATTTTTGAAAATTTTTTTAAAGCTATGAAATTCTACTAAAAAATAAAAATAAATTATAAATAAAATATAAAAAAAAAATAAATGTGTGACGTCACACATGGCCTGACCCCCTCCCTGTCACAAAGTGTCACACTTTCTTAAACCCTCCCCTGGAGCGTGACGTACTTTATGGACGGCCCCTTACCAGAGCAAACTTGTTCTAGTACGATTCACAGCAATATGTTAGAAGAAACTATTATTGGCAGTAGTATCAATCCTGGTAGGCCTACTAGTAATATTATTCATCGGCATTACTGCATGCGATTTAGCCACATCTGTTAGTCAAGCTCAGAGATTTTAATATTCTTCTAATTTTACTTTTAGCATATTTTCCCCATTACAATTCGATAGGTGTCACTGCGAAAGGAGTCGCCCAAACCCACAGTCATTCCTATTTACGTATCCTTCACAGGCTGCGCTCTATCTGAGTGAACTAATAATTATGATGGATATAATTGACCTCTATTACGATTTGGTTTGGTGCGGCATCGGTTTATGCCTTGTGAATTAGACATAAATGCAAGAAAAGTCTTTAAAAATACTACTACTGCCATTACTACTACTACCACCACTAAAAATAATAACAATAACAATGATATCAATGATAATAAAAAAACTTCCCAGGGAATTCAAAACATCCGTCATTCTCAAGACCAAAGCTCTGAGAATTGCAGATTCATAATATTGATTAATATTTTCATATGCCTATGTTCGGAATGAATTGCCTATAGGCCTAATTATAGCAGTCCTGGGCGAACAATTAGTCTTTTAGCATTTCAGGGTAAAGTGCAACAATGTAAAGCTCACAGCCCATATTTGAATGTATGGGAGGCATTCTCGACCCCTCAACGGACGAATCCAAACTTCATCGACACGAGGCCAGTGCGTCGCTCGGTGACAGAGACATTTGAGCACAAACAGTTTCCCCACGAGTCTCTGGCAATCGATGACGGAAATTCACTTAGCGTCCCTTCCTACATCACGCAGCGATCGTGAGTAAGCTTGTGTTATGCGTTTAGCTTCAGAGCAGCGCCGTAGAGGTTTGGAGTTTCTTTATCGGAGAGCCTGAATCGTAGACGGACCTGAGAAACAAGCATAGTGTATATAACGGAAATTATTTGGCTTACATCACATTTACAGTTTTGCAGTGCGTAGAGCAGTGCGACCGGTCAATGCATAGGTTAGACCGTGAGAGGGTAAAAATCCAGTTACAGTATATGAACGGCGTACCGCCACTATAACAGCAGATGTTGCGTTGCATACAATATTAGAATAACTTAGTTATTACGGGATAATAGATGTCTCACTGTGGATTGTTGCTGCTATGTTTTGCTATCTTTAATAGTATGTTCTTCCATTTCAGACGAAGCTTCTTCTCTTCCAGAATGTTGAACAACTTCATTTGTTCACTGATTTTCAGTAACTGTTCCGATGTTATTGTTTCTAAGATTTGAACCAAATTTTGCATAGAATCATAATATGTAATGTATGGTAGCTGATAGTAATCGCAGAAGTTGAGCCAGTAACGAACGGCGTGCTCATTGTAAGTGTTTGGATCTGGAACGGAGCGTTGAGAAGGGTGTGGTTCAATGGCTGACCCGGTGGGTCTTGGACCATAGGCTCCGCTCCAGGTTCTCTCTCGCAAATTGCCGTGTGTTTCAATTCCCATTCGATCAGAAGTGACTTGGAAGGCACAAACATTGGAATATTCATTCGGTATTGTTCAAAAAAGCTCATGACAGACACTTCATACGGCACGTGTATTACTCCATGGTGGGCAGCAATATCCGAGAATTTGTAATTGGTGTATTTATGTCTTAAAAGCGCTGTGACAACTGTACAATTCGCGGCTTTGCAGGCGTCATAAAATTGCCTAAGAGCGTAATTGAAGAATCCAGGATTGCTGTTATGCGCGAAAAGAAAGCCTAGGGTCGGTTTATATGTCTGATTATGAAAATTACAGAAGCTAGGTAACAGCAGCGGTTGAATGCCTGTGAAATACTTGATGTATTCGACATCATACAAATTGTTTGCGGCTACAACATTCCACGGCATAGATGCATATTGAACCAGATTTTTGTTCCATTTTGTCCATCTTTCCTTCCCGAATCGCCCCAATTCGTAACGATGGGTAGACAATATGATTAGACTCTTGTTAAATGGGGCATACAGTTCACAAAGTGCAGAAGAGTGGAAACAGGCAAAAGCATCGACTGACGCTATAGTTCAGTATCGTTCACGTATGCATTGTAAAACTTTGGAATCAGAGAATAATCCAGGTGCAATGCATTGTGTGGGTTAATGACTTTCAAAGTCTTCATTCCTTCGCAATTCTGTGTTCGGTGGCATCGTGTATGGTCGAGAGTTTTGTCTATAATCCTAACTCCCATCGGTTTAAGAAAGTTCTTAAAGTCATGAATCGGTCCAATATGGAGGTCACTGCTCCATATAACCAGTGGCTTTGTTTTGAAGACGGGCAGAGACACTTCTTCTAAATAAATATCAGACAAAAAACGACGAATACTTAAGAAGTGTTGACTAATGACCATGAAGAGAATTGCAATAACCATAACGATAGACAGCGTCCTCTTCATCGTTTGCCTCGGTACTTGCGAATTGCTGCAGTTAAAGCTGAACATGTGCTTTGAAAACTGAAAAATGAAACACAACAAACTACTTTATTATAATAGGCTAGATGTCCTTTGTGCTTTAAAAATCAATTATTAAATTTTTTATTGCCGCAAAATTTATATTTATGTCTAGAGTCCTGGCGCTTGATTGATTTTCCTTTTAGTATCTCAGAAGCGCATATATATCTTGGTCAGTGGCGTAGCTAGGGGTGAAGCAGGGGAGCGGCAGCTCCCCAAAAACCATTTTCCAAATGTGGGGCCTTTCACATTATTTATTTATTCCAATCGTTCGAACGACATTAGATGCTGCGTTCACCTTGTCCTTAAACCTCTTTCAATCCTTTCATAATTATATGTAGTGTAACCTACTGTATTTGTATAATGTAACATACGGTATCCGGACATTTCCCACCGGATATTTCCCTCTGGACATTCCTTCCGAAGATCACTTACTCAGAAAGTAGGAAGTCTACCATTGTCCATCTTTTATTTAAGCAAAAGACGTTCCTTCGTCAATCCAATTAACTCCGCCACTGATCGTACTCTGTCAGTGCCCGTCCCAAGCCTGGATAAAGGAGGAGGGCGACGCTAATGATCTTTGTTATCACACAGTGTCGTTAAACTGAAACTACTACTACTCGTCAATCCAACTTGTATTTAAGGAAAGAATTAGTTTCATCAATCCAACTTCTGTTTAAGCAAAGAATTTCTTTCATCAATCCAATTTCTGTTTTAGGAAACATTTGTTTTCATAAATCCAGGTTCTATTTAAGCAAAGAATTTCTTTAATCAATCCATGTTCTATTAAAGTTAAGAAATCAGTTTCATCAGTCCAACTGGGGAGGGGGAGTCCGGGAGGGTAGGCTAATGTCCGCGGGGAAAATGTTCTAGACCCGTAGCATACATTACAACAAATTTAGTTACAAAGTAACTTGGGTAAGTAGGCCTAATTTTAGTTTAATTTCATTCGATTCTCTGAACATTGTGTTATCCAAAGTGCCGAATTCAAACTTCAGTTACTTTTTTTACCGAAAATAATCATGTCTGATGGATACAAGAGAAAACACGAGTCTGGATTTCAGAAACGAAAAAAGGAAGAGAAAGAAGGACGATTATCTTCGCTTGCACTAGCTACTTTCAAGTGAAAACGAGTTAATGCGGGAAATGACATTTTGAAGATTATGCGATTTTGCTAATGCAAAGAGCCGTAAAGTTCACAATGTCATAATTGGAGGCTGTTGCACAGCTTAACTTGATTTCAAGTTAATATCTTAAAGTTACACTGTTTCAGTACAACAGCAAATTATGTAATAGGAATTTTAAATTTCATTTATCATTTTCACGTTAAATTCAATCAATAAACTTTTTTCAATATCTCACTTTCATACTCTCGTAGGCCCCTGAAAGGTTCGTAGGCCCTAGGTACAGTGCCTATTGTGCCTGCTGGATAAAACGGCTCTGCTGCGATATGAAAATTGAATTATTTGTCGAAAATTTATTCAGCATTGTGGTAGACATAAGTACCATTTTATTAATTTAGATATGACCAAGGCCGTAGCCATGATTTTGTTTGGGGTTGTTTAGGCCTACTCGTCCTTGAGGAAGTCGACCAGCAACCGAGTCAACCGACTAAGAGGTTTTTTGAGGAGCGTCGTGAGCTTTCATAGCGGGACCGGGGCGGCCTATACATTACACACTGTAGTACCGTTAATACTATATGCCTACGATTCCAGACTCCAGAGCATCAATTTTGGGTCCGTCCATAAAGTACGTCACGCTCCAGGGGGGGGTTAAGAAAGTGTGACAGTTTGTGACAGGGGGAAGGGGGGTCAGGCCATGTGTGACGTCACACATTTATTTTTTAATTTTATTTATAATTTATTTTTTATTTCTTTAGTAGAATTTCATAGCTTTAAAAATAATTTTCAAAAATGTTCTGAAACATTTTAATTAGTTTTATGTCAAAATAGCATGAAATGCATATCTCCTGAATGTGTTTTCACGATTCCTCTCGCTAGGAGCGCTAGTAATAATGCTGTTGAGAAGCCTTGTTTATGTATTAGCCTTGCTTTCGGAAGTATTATTATTTATATGTTGTCCGCTGCATAATGTCACTGAGCGATAAATTCTGAATTTAATTTTTACATATATAGTAATTATTATAATACAAAATTTGCTGTTCGAAAGTGTGACGTACTTTAGGGGGGGTCCGAGTTTTGTGACAGTTTGTGACAGGGGGGGGGGGTAAAATGGTCAAAAATAGCGTGACGTACTTTATGGACGGCCCCTTTACTAATGAGCCAATGGCATTGTATTGTAGGCCCTGATGATCTAATCTACTGCAATATTTCACATAGAAATAAGAACTTCAAAACTAATGGCTCAGTCTCTCCAAAATGGCAGCCCCAGCTCAGCTATTTAAGCGTTTCAAATCAGAAATCCCGTAGGATCATAAGTTGTTCAGTTAAATACGCCCATGCAACCTACCCCTAGGCTGGACTAGTGGCATGTACTACAGTACAGGTAGATAGTACGCATCATGCATATTATTATAATGTGTTGCATACCTACCAATCTAGGGACAGTTGCCGCTGGGTCTATATAAAATACAAAAACAAGCAACAGTAGTTTGTCTGGTTTAGCCTTGATTACGATCGAAAGACAGTTTGCTAGTGAAGTGGATTATGACGAAGTAATCGATAATCGATTACTTGGCTAAAATTAAGCCTAAAAGGCTGTTGCAATTGGTCTGTGTTTGTAGGCCTACTGTTATAGTATACTATAGGCTACTATTACTTGTTTACTATGCACATCGTTTTTGCCACTTTTGGATGATTTATTGTTTCCATTTAAAATACAAAAATAAATACCTATAACCACGATGATGATGATGAGTTCTCTGTCAGAAGGCAAGTTTTTATGCCACCCGGGGATGAGATGAGTGAGGTGGTTTCCCGTTGCCCTCCTTACAGACAATTACGGGTGGGCAACTTGTCCAGGGTGGCTACGCAGTGGCTTGAGGTAGATTCGAACCTGCGACCCTACGGTCACAAGGCCCAAAACATACCGCTACACCCCCGCGTCCCAATACCTATAACAACAATGAAAGTAATTAATTGAACTGATTTATTTTGGCAAGACTAGTGGGATCTTTTTATTGGCTCGCTCCCCGGTGTTAAAACCTGGCTGCGCCACTGATCTTGGCCGTACCATAAAGCCAGTATCTTAGGTCTAGCATGGAATATACATGTATTCGTGTTGTAAAATTGTATAGTGTCAACGGGACGAACTACCTTACAGGACAGATGAAGCCGATCACAAGTTCTTCAAATCCGATTGACGATCGCCCTCAGTGAAAATTAATGCTGACCAGACAGCAGACAGAAGTTAGGTTAACACTTTAACGACGAGCTGCATTGGTTTCCATTCACTTTTAGCACACTCTCGGCGTCAAAGGGTTAACGTTGCGTATTATGCTGATGAAAAGGAGATGAGTTGTTTTGAAGACAAACAAATGCAGAGAAAGTAGACAGGATAGCGATATAAACTGACGCAGAGACGTGAATATTGGTATTAGAAGTATACACGATGGAGGAAGATCTGTCCTGAGATCAGAAGGCGCATGCATGAAAAAAGTATACCACTCGTAGTCGAAAAAAACTAAAGAAAATCGTATGAAAGATAAACAGGAGAAGAAATGATACTCTAGTTAATTTTTGTGGACTATGGAAGCAGCAATAGTCGCGGTAGTTTTAAAGTCGAGCATGAAATCTAGGCCGCACCTGTGTCCATGGCAAGTTAAGCTACACAAGCCCGCGGAACGACATTATAGAAGCCACCGTGAAAGCTCTAAACACTGTATTTTTCTTGCTCGGAGGGCAATAACAGTATCCACTTATTATTACTCGTTCATTATTGGCACTCAAGACAGCTGACACACCGTAACTGATTACAACGAGTTCAACAGAATAATTAAGATAGAGTTCAAAATATAAAATTAATGTTAACTGGAAGTTCAAGAAAAAACTAGTAGGCTATTAACTGGTACATCTTGTCAAAGACTTTCAATTATTCGCAACAATTTCCGGTACAGGACACGAGGAATATAATTCTTTCAATAATTCTTTCAACTGACTAACCAGCCATAATAATGATTATTGTTAAAAAGGGTGACCCTAATTAAGCGGGGCTTGTGCCCTTTTGGGTCTCCTTTGTTCGCTAGCCAATGCACCGATATGTAATAGTCAAGTTATAATTGTTGTTAATTGTTATATGCATTGTGCTTCTGGAAATAAAAAGTTGTCAGTTGTCAATTTATGCTGTCCTTAAAGGGTTCTACATAATCGTGAGGTTGAGGCCGCACTACCGTATACATGTATATTGCCGTATGCTAATAGGTGTGAAAAGCTCCCGCAGAACGTGTGAACGGTTAGCATGCAAGCAAGTGCCATATTAATTGTATGAATATGGGTAGTGGGCAAAGAGGAACGGTGAAAGGATCGTTCGGCTAAGGCGACCATTGTGTCTCT
Organism: Aporrectodea caliginosa; assembly: GCA_020284085.1. NCBI lineage: Eukaryota > Metazoa > Annelida > Clitellata > Crassiclitellata > Lumbricidae > Aporrectodea > Aporrectodea caliginosa. The sequence continues at coordinate 268,817 of JACEVL010000277.1, read as the reverse complement.
GAATCGAAATTTAATTATTGCTCAGTGAGTGATACAACCAGGCCCGGCCCGGTCCTATAGGGCAAGGCGAACGAGGCAGCCGCCTTGAGCCCCGGGTTTTCAGGTGCACTGCGCTGCTGGCTATTATTTTCTTCTGTGATGAGATTGAGCAATAACAACACTAACGTAGCCTAGCAACAATACAGGCAGTCAATTTGCCGCGTGAATGTAATAGATTGATTTAGGAAAAAGCGAGAGCCTGCAGATGAAGCGAGTCGTTGCGATTTTTACTGTTGTCACTGTTGTGCATGTAGAATTTCGATTTTGCCGAATGCGGTAAATGTTATTGTTGAACTAAAATGAGTTATGGTGCGGTTACTAGTTTCTATTATATTCGCCAGGTTGTCTCTTCAATATGCCCGATAGCGCATTGGATAACACACTGGCATAGAGAGCGAGAGGTACCGAGTTCGAGACTCGTAGGGCGGACATGTATGCTTTGTAGGCTGCTATTAGCGCCGTGTATCGCAGGCTGTCTGTTCTGTTAGTAGTTAAGATTTCTGTCTTCTGTTATTTGTGTTCTTGTGAATTGTTTCAATTGCGTAATTGTACACTGTAACCGGTTGCGGTTTGTTAACCGGATTGTTGCAATAAACGAAAATATTAATATTAAAAAATTAAATGTTCGTGGGTTGACGTTAACCGCGATCTAAGTCTTTTCCGGTAACTTGACTTCTAAATTGAGAAATTTTAAAAGCCCCTGTACATTTTAAAATAAAAAACCAGCTTACTAAATTAATTTTTGTTATTAAAGCTTATTATTAGTGTCTAAATGTTGAGCGCGTCTGATTGATGCTTGAGCGATAGGCTATTGAAAGGAATTTACAAATTTGACAGTGACAATTTCGCCTTTTATTTTAAATTGTTCTATTAATCAATCATTTTAATTTAATTGCCACCAAAAAGCGATAACGATATTTTAATTATTAACATCCTTTTTTAGTTGTCAGATATTCAATTAATTAAATAAAACGAAATTATTGCTTTCATAATAAAATTATAGCACTAAGAGCCTGATATGCATTTTGTGTTCATTAAGCCATTTAATTTCGATTTTTCATTATTTTAATACATGTATATTTTGCTGCCAAAACTGCAAATACAGGAAATCAACTCCGTCATGCAATTTTTGGCTTGGAGCCCGTTCATCGCTTGCTGCCTTAGGCCCCGCACACACTAGGGCCGGGCCTGGAACAAGTAATTCAGTGCATTACCATGCGACAATAATTATTTAACCTAGGCCTACTAAGTTATTCGGTCACTTGCTTATCTAAAAGTGCAATCAGTCAGTAAATTATTTCGTAAGGACCGGTGTTATCATAATTATTCGTCCAATTAAAATATCAATTTATGCATTCATTCTTTCAATCGTCCACTCGCTAATTTGTTCAGGTTTGTTCATTTGTCAGCTCAAAGCTAATTAGCGCCTTTCTCTCTATGTACAGTCGACATTCCGTCCCTCTTCACTAAGCACTTGGCAGCTGGTCACCTATATGCTGACGATGTCCATGCCTTTGTTCACGGCACTCCATCTGAACAGCTCTCTCTAGTTGAGTCTATCGACTCCCTGTCTTCTGATCTCCATCTCTGAATGTCTGCTAACCTGCTCTGTCTAAACTCGTCTGAGACCCAGCTAATCTGGTTTGATACAAAACAACAACTCTGCAAACTTGAACTCCCACTACTGTCTGCAAGGTATATGACTTGTATACCCCGCGCTTACTTGTTCCTCTTGTGTTCGCTAGGTAGCCTACTAGGTTCACGTTGGACAGCAAGATCACTTTCGCAGAACATCACACGAACCTAACGCGCTTTTTCTATACTATCATCTGACGCGCCTGAGAGCCATTAGAAAGTCTGCTCCACTTCTGTCTTTATTTGCCATAGACCATGCCGCACTGACTACTGTAATTCGCTGCTAGCCGGTCTTCCTAAACCGCGGCTTTCGTCCCTGTTATATTATCTGTCCTCTGCCTGAAGGCGTGTTTATTTCCCCGGGCTCCTACCTGAGAGCGCCTCTGAATAGTTTATACTGCAAGAAGCGCTTTATAAATGTCCAACTGCAATTTCAGGCAATATTATTAAGAGAAGGCCCCGGGAGGGAATATTAATTGATTGTAGTCCTATCTGTTTCACCGCTAACATCCACCTGTTGTCGTTCGGTCTCTGTAACTCCATTCAGCGCGTTACTTGGTTAAGTCGTCCCAAAGCTGTTACTTTGGTACTTGTGCTATCTTACTGTTCGTCTGGCGTACTGACTGGCAGGCATTTTGACAAACTTGCAGGCTGATTGGCTGACTGACTGGCTGACTGATTTAATAAATAAATATTTCTTATGGAATAACTAATCTGAAATGTGTGCAACAATATTAATATAATGTAGGTGGATAGATACGGCTCATTTAATCAACCATACAGAATTTTACAGATTTGTAAATATGTATTTTAAAAGTAATTCAAATTCTCTAATACATGTATTGCCAAATTCACAGTAACACAGGTCGGACAACATACATGTACTCACCAGTTCTGAGACAACTATTAGAAAAATTCTAGCCCGTTATAGGTAGATGAAAGAGCAACAGTACTGCTCGTAAAGATTAGTTCTTTGAATATTATGCTACTGTGTCGATCTGTGGCCTACCAAATGGCAGGTGCGCATGGAAAGAAATCATCCCGGCTCATTACACACGAACTGAGCAAAGCGGAAATTTGACAAAGGAGTCAACTGCAGAGCCCGACCCCTTCATTTGTGATTGCCAGAACATAGCAAGAAATATAATACAGGCGTAGTTCTCTCTCTCTCTCTCTCTCTCTCTCTCTCTCTCTCTGTCTCTGCTGATAATATCTAACACACACACACACACACACACACACACACACACACACACACAAACAAACAAACAAACGAACGAACAAGCTAACAAACGCACTCTGCATGAGACACATACAAAGCATACAAGTTCGGTCAGTGCATGCGTCTGTGGGTAACCGTCATGCATCGTTTTCTCATCGACACGCATAACTGGATATAGTGGTGCAGCTGGGATTTTGCCACAGAGGTGCGTCATTCAAGCCAGTAGTCTGCAGAGAAACTATAGTATATTATTGTATATACATAGGTGGGCTTATAGGGAGATCTCCGGAGACATAGAATCTTAGACACTCGGCGAATCAACTTTATCGACCCTACTTTCTTATTTTGACAGATTCACAGCGTAACATTTAAGATTTAAGTGGAACGCGGTACCAATGTTTCACACTGTTTCACGATGTGTCAACTAGATAGCAATCGCAGCTGCCTCTAGATTTTACTATCTGGTAGGCCTAATAGGTGACCCTAATTAAGCGGGATACTTGTCCCTTCAGGGCCCTCTTCAATGCTACTCTTACGATGAAAACTGCTTAATTGTAAATGCACTGTTCCGAAGTCTGTTCGAAAGGTTAACAATAAATGATTGATTGATTGATAAAAAAAGTGTAACAGATTACTCAAAAGTTAATAAGATAATCATGTGATCTGTCTGTTTTAATTTTCCAAACTTATGCTCGGTAATTAATGATGATTCTATTCTGGATCACAACTTGTAAACTACCTGGGGTATTCTCTGGAAACAATAAAAGGATTGATTGATTGATTGATTGATTATACTGCAAAAACTGCTATTCTAAATTTGGAAGTTCCTTTCCATCAGCTGGGTTTTCTCTGGTTCTAGAAAGCTTAAGCCGTCGATTTGTTTGTCTCGATTCGATCACTAGTGTCATCAGCACTGTGAATGTAAGCCTTAGCTAATTAATCCTTACATGTTGTCGTCAGTCAATAATTATTGTGAGCGTAAATAAGTTTCAAAAATATTCACGGCTGAAAAGGTATGTTCTGGAGTTAAGTAAGTAAGTAAGTATATTCTTTATTGAGAAGCACTAGCAAACGCACAGCACTGAACATGGCAAGATTATTATATTGGATTGGATCCACAGTTTAACGGCAGCTTATGACAACATAGGTCGTTGCGCCGACAAAGATTATTTTTGGCATATTACAGCTCTTAGGCTATCGTTCAAACAGACAAAACATTATATAGACAAACAAATAATTGAATGAGAGAAGATATTGTATATTAGGGGAACATAGTGGAGGAAGAGTTAGGGGGAAATGAAGAGCTTAAAATAGCCAGATCTGGGGAAAACATTGTTTAGCATCCGGGCAAGGAAGCATTTCTGAGTCAGGTTGTCAAACATGGGAAGCTCACGGTTACGGGACCGTGGTCGCAGGGAGTAGCGAATTTACTTGACCGGCGTTAACATTTTATGCAATACATGTACATGAGGAGGATTCTGCAGAATACAGGTAAAGAGTCTGATATCCGCATTGCTGCAAAGAGTCTCAAATGAAGGAGAAGATTGAGGTAAGTACCTCTAGCGTACCAGCCTCCGGATAATTCCCTCACCGGTCTTTCGTTCATGCCCTCTCGCAAAGCCCCACCACACAGGCGAGCAATACAGTATCATGCCAACCGTAGTGCCAGTGGCACGAACCAAATCAAATAAGCTATCCCCCGAGAGCCCATGCGACCTCAGGATCCGAAGTGCGTAAAAGGACTGCCTTGCTTTAAATTTATGGTCAGGTGTTTGATGTCGCTGGAGAACCCACATTTCTCTGTAAGCTTAACACGCAGAATATTTAGGGCTTGCACCCGTACGATACCTTTTAGAGGAGTGGGGACCATAACGATGTTACTGTAGGTAATGTTTTGTTATCCTTCCTAGTAAAGTGGCCTTAATGGGTCGACTTGTAACCATTCGGGACTCTATGTTTAATTATACTGTGCATTCATTCATTTGTATAGCGCCTCTTAAAGAAGACTACTCAGAGGCGCCCCGAGCCCAGGCACGGCTAAACAGAAAGGACTTGAGAAGTTGGTAAAAAAATCAGGCAGATAACCATGGGTGAACCTATATAAATCAGGAAGATTTATATTCAAAGAAATTATTAATAGTCCATGACATGCATGTATAATTGTATATGTATTACAAGTAAAGCCTATCCAATCATTACATTAAAATACTAGTTAATTTGTGTAAATTCGACTTCAATTATTAGACTTATAGTTGTAATACCGTGGACACCAGCGGAGGCGGCGGAGTGGTGTGCGTTGAGACAGAGACCAGCTGCAGAGGAGACGAGTGGCGTAACACATGCAGCGCATACTAATAATTATAATGACAGTTCGTAGACTCCGTCTGGGAACGGAGTACGGGCTGTGTGTCAACGAGGAAGACTTGATGAACAGGACTCAGCTACTCAATGCGATATGCCAATTGCGTCTGCCGATACATACATCTACATACAAGCATACATACATACATACATGCTAGCATCCATGCATCCATGCATCCATGCATGCATGGATGCTTACATTTTTACAATTGATGTAAAATGTTGCTGTGCGCGGTACACTGGTGATCGCGTGTATACCTCACACGGGGGAGTCACACCACTAGGATCCTGAGTGGCCGAGTGGGTTGGTAGCCTGCTCGTCACGCCGGCGCCCCGGGTTCGCTTCCCGGTCGGGTCGGTTTATCAGAGATTAATTTCTCGGATCTTTACAGCGGGTGGCTCGGTCGCATTATAAACGTGGAGTACAATACAACACACAATACAACACATCACAATACAACTGGGGCGCGGTGGTTTAGGGGTATGTTCGGTGCCTTTGCAGCTGGAGGGTTGCGGGTTCGAATCCACCTCAAAGTCGCCGCGTAGGGACCTGGGCAAGTCCTTCACTCGCAATTGCTCATGCTCTTCGGCGTGAAACTCCGATTCAGCGTATGCGCAGTAGTCGGGAGCGCCTCTGAATGGGAAATCTGGTAGGGGCGCTATAACAAGTGTTCAAATACAAAAAATACAAAAATACATTACATGGCAGTCATGTTTTCTATGCAGATGATACCTAAATTTGCCTTTCGTTGTCTTTTGATCTTGTAATTCACAATTTCACATGTGCAGCTATCTTCCTCTGGTTCTAGAGAAATTCGGAGCCGGACAATTCGGTGCAGACAATCAGGAGAGCATTTAAAATGCTTATTCAAAGTTAAATTGCAATGAAATGTAATAATTTTTCATCAAGTAATCTAAGACTACGAATTTTCAAGTTTTGAAAAAAGTTTTCCAAGCGTTTTCTGAAAAACGTAATTCAATGTGATTGAATCGGTTTCTTTACTTAAATAAGTTAAAGTTGTGGTTGCAATTCGCTCAAGTAAGCACTGCATGCGAGGTTACCGTACTCTAAGACCACATCCCGCATCCACCAAACCAGATCCCTATATTTATTTATTTATTTATTTATTGCGTCAGAAACAGAACAAATAACAGTACACATCATGACAAAAACAGATCAGTCACTGCGCAACAGGAAGCCAGGAAAAGCTAAAAGCTTATACCACCCTGGCCCCTAGTACCTGGTTAACATTTCAGTCAACGTTTAGTGTCACACAGATCCAGAACAAATTATGAGAACAAATTATGCTAACAGGCAGCTGAGTCCAAATAGTTTTAATACTATACATTAGACATTTTACACATTAAACAAATCATTAGCAAGTTTCTTCTTCCTCAGAGAACGATTGTTTCTTGCGATTCCTATTCTGTTTAAATTTTAAGTTAGCAGGATCTTCTATTGTCCGCGCCTGATTGTCAGGCTTCGAATTGCCCGGTTACTCTTCCCCTGCCTTTGAGGAGGTGTATTCTTCCAAATGGTCACTGAACTACCCAAAGCGTCGTAAAATGACTTTCTTCTGCCCCGCATTACAATGGTTTAACTGTGAAAATGTCTGATTCATTGTCGATTTGCAGGATTCTGTTAAAACTTTGGTTTCGCCTTTAACTGAACTATTTCACAAACCAATTAATAATTTTTGTGATGGCTTACAATAAACAGTCACATAATATGTGACTGTTTATTGTAAGCCATCACAAAAATTATAAATGTGTTGGCCATAGCTGTAAGGATGATACTAAGATTCATATTTTAATTAATTTTAGAAATCATGTGCTAAGAGCTAAATCTGAGAATTGAGAAAGTTGGAGGGAAATGCATCCTTCCAGACTAACAGACCGATTGACTAGCTGACTAACTGACTGGGTAAGTCACTGGCCAGGGCCTATACTATTCCCCTGTAAGGTGGAAGCAATCGCCCCCTTACTCAACGTGCGTCGCCATGTTTTAAAAGTAGTATAGCAAAATGGGAATTTATGAGGTCTGGGTGACGAAGCTGACGCTTTTTGCATATATTGACAGTGTTTTGTGCCATTTTTCATAATCTAAAATACACTATTAAATTGCTAAAAGTATTTTCTAGCTTTTAGCAGACAAGGGGTCGTCCATTAATTATGTCAACAAATTTTAGGCAGATTTCGACCCCTCCCCTTGTCAACAACTGTCAAACATTTACGGACCCCCTAAAAAATTATGTCAACAATCCCAGAACCTCCTTCCCCCCACAAAAGAAACAAAATGGCTCAATACATGTAGAATCATTTTTTAAAATTTCTTTGTCACTGAAAAATGCAATCTTGAATTTCAAAATATATGAGTTTGGTTTATTACCAGCTTTTAGTAGTATTAAACATTAAGCACTTTATACATTTTAGCATTTCTTAATGTTTTCGGCTACCATTTGGAAGGGTCTGTTGATTTATTGGAAAACATTTCTTGACGTCAACTTGTACCGAACCCCCCTCCCCTTGTCAACAACTGTCAAACTTTTCGAAACCCCTCCCTATTTTGTTGACATAATTAATGGACGACCCCCAAAATGTGGTACGGAAAAATATGTTGTCGCTATGCCACCTTAAAAGTATACAAACATTACAAGAAGTATGAAATAATATCACTAATACCATAGTACATAAACTTTACAGTCCTGAGACTCAATTACAGTCGACAGCCGATACATTGCAAAGGGTCTAGGAGATTTCTACTCGGACATTTCCCCCCGAAGTTGGACTGATGAAAATAATTCTTTACTTTAATAGAAGTTGGATTGATGAAAGAAATTCTTTTCCTTAAATAGAACCTGGATTGATGAAACAAATTCTATGCATAAATAGAAGTTGGACGGAGAAAGAAATTTTTTGCTTAAATGGAAGTGGGATTGATGATCAGAGGTATTTGTTTTAATAGAAGTTGGATTAATGACAGTTATCATGGACAATGGTGAGAGGTACATACTTACTGTTTGGGGGGTGTATTTACGGGGAGGGGAATGTCCGGATACCATTGCAACAGTTGACAGTTGAGCCAGTACTGTTAGTTGTACAACAACATCCATTTAGCTAGGGGTTTGAAACTTTTCCCTCTGGCACAAATTGGAAGCAGTCTGCTTCCATCCCCCTACGTAGTGACATTCCCTGTCACTAGCTGACTAACTGACTGGGGAAGACACTGACACACTTAGTCATTTACAAACTGACTCACTGACTGATTGACTGTATCACTAGCTGAGTGACTGACTGATCTACTCATTAATTCATACAATCACTCACGTAACGTTAGCCCACCCACCCACTCGCCCACCCACCCCCAGGACTGACAACAGAAATTCCGGACCTCTAGGCAGAGCAGTCACGGGCCCCTAAATATCCTTAGACTTTATGAGAATTTTTTTTAACAAACTGAAATTATAATTTTGCCAGTACAGCTCTTCAAAATTATATTTATATTTATGCAACTATTGTAGTTCAGTGTCCGTAATATTATATTTTAAAAGGCATAAATCATAAACTTTGTATAACTGATAATAATATTTTTCATAAGTTGATTGCGGGCCCTGCCTGGGCCCCTAAAAGTTGCCGGACCCCTGGGCTTTTGCCGCTCTGACCCCTCTCTCGGCGGGCCTGCCCACCCACCATCCAAACTATTCACTCAGTCACCCACTCAAACCCACACACTAACTCACAAACCACCTAACTCACCGTCTGGATGGATCTATTTGATTCAAAATTAATTTTACGAGTTGAAGATTGACAAGTCATACGGCAGGTATTTTGAATGCTTCATTTATTGATTAGTTTCAAACACCGGATTTCAAGTTGATAAAGCTTGGAATTAATTTCTGTTTAGCCAAATAAATGATTTAGAGTCTTCTCAAATATCGAATTTTGAAATATGCTTTACTAATTTTGTGATGAATACAACTTCCGGGATTTTTCGACCTGAAACAAAAGAACAGAAACTGTTTAGTATAATCAAGAGATTTAATTGGTAGCTTTCATTAAGTGTGGTTGTAGATATTTCTTATTAAATGCTTTTTATAGCATTGTCATCATTGTTGTAATGATTGTTACCTAATTCAATTTATTAAATTAGCCACCATAAGTGATAATTTATCCAAGCACTTCCATTATCATTATTATTATTATTATTATTATTATTATTATTATTATTATTATTATTATTATTATTATTATTATTATTATTATTATTATTATTATTATTATTATTATTATTATTATTATTATTATTATTATTATTATTATTATTATTTTAATCTCAGACTGCGTGGTAGGGTGTAAGACGATTGTCGTAGTTGACGCTAGGTAGGAGAGCTAGAGTTATGAGGGTTTAAGGACAGACAGAGACAGAGAGACAGAGAGAGAAATAAAGAGAGAGAGAGACAGACAGACAGACAGCCAGACAGCCAGAGAGAGAGAGAGAGACAGAGAGAGAGAGAAAGAGAGAGAGAGAGAGAGAGAGAGAAACTGACAAAGCTGGTAATGACAAACCCATGCACCTAAGTTCACATGTTGGGAAAAAGCAAGCTCAAAGTCAAGAGTAGGAAGCTCAGAGTCAAGAGTAACTTCCAGATCACGGACTGTGTAGGAAACGGTTGTCTCGAGAAAGAGCAGAGTTAGCTGGGCAAGTCAATACCCTCAGTTGCCTATATACGGCCCATCCACCCAAATAAGCTGTGTTTTAAAGAAGATTAAGAGAAGACGATTAAGAGCCATCGAAGAAGAGAGGACATCCTTAGTCAGCCAGTCGGACACACAGTGCCGGAGTGTGTTTAGGTACAGGCGATATAGGCGGCTGCCTAGAGCGGCACTTTACAAGAGGCGGAAAATACAGATGGTCACTTCTGTCAAAAAGATGTCATTTTTGTCCTCGCTTACAGCACAAAGTTGTAAAAGACTGTCAAAGGCCGCCTCTGCAGGCACAACTGACCCATCGATGCCTTGGCTCAACGCCGGGCATTTGCTGTGGTTGGTCCATCTACTTGAAATGACCTTCCTCCCTCACTAAGGGCTAAACTAATGACTGGATTTTCCTTTTTGGTCTCTCGTTTCTTAAAGACGTTTCCTTTCCCCGGGGTTTTCGTTCTGAGAGCGCCTCTGAATAGTTGTTCTGAGAGAGGCTGTAGTGAGATCGGACAAGACCATATTAATATAAGTTAAATATATATGTTAGTTTACATTTTATTATAAGATTGCATTGTATTAGTACGGAAAGATGATTGACAGCCGACAGACCCAAGGGAGTGGAAGCATAGGCCACGCCTGTCAAAGGGTGAAGGGGAGAGAAGGCAGAAAGGGGAGCAAGGAAAGAGGGAACGGACCGGAGAGCGCGGTTGGGGGGCGAAAGAGTTGATTGACAGGCGGGGGCGATAGAGAAGAGAGGGGAAAGCGGAAGAGAAAAGATTCGCAGCAAGGGAGCCGGAGAGAGAAGACGGGCTCGGCGGATCGGAAAGAGAGAGTAACAGACGATGCCGCTTTCTTATAAGTTGTTTAAAAACAAGCAGTTTCATATATAACGGACGATGCCGCTCTTTTTATAAGTTGTTTCAAATATGCAGTTTTTGATATACGAGGTGATGAATAATAACCAGAAAACGAAACCCGTCGTGCTCTTATTCTGTTAATGAGTCTCATCGAATTAGTTAAGGACCGACGCGCTACCGAAGAGCTATAGCCTGCGCTCAGCCACATAGTACACGTAGTACCGCTACCACCATAACTGGAAAGATAGAAGAAACATCTTTTTCAGTACATTGTGCCAGCAGGGATTCACGATATTTGCAGAGAGACCGAACGAAGACTCGCGGAATAGACAGTCCGAGGGATAGACGAACAGAACAACGGAAGCGAGACGACGCGGGATAACCAGGGAACTTCTCAACGGACCGGGCGCGGCGGTATCCTTCGGGACTACGCATCCAAGACGACGGGATAACCAGTGAACTCCTTAACGGACTGAACGCGGCGGCTTCTTTGGGACCACACGTTCTGCTCCTGGAGAAAACGCAAAGGAGAGGAAGAAGACGGATCGAAGGAACAGACGAACAAGACAGCGAGGGAGACGGACGATTCAATCGAAGGAAACGACCAACTGGAGTCGGACGAAACGGATCGAAGGGAACGAACGATTCATCCGACGCAAGGAGACTCTAGTACCTCTGAAAACCCATTCCAGCGGAAGCGGCGGCCTCTTCGGAGCTACACTTCAGACAAAGCTGATAAACCATCGGGTGAGCAGAGTCCAAGTTGTTAAAATTATTGTCAACTGTCATAAAACTGCTAATTGGTTGGTGATCGAAGGGTTATTGAAAACCCGTAGCAATCTGAACTGTGTGAAAGGATTATATAGATATTGTACGAAAGCGTAGCAATTTTTCAGTTTTGCCCTGTTGGCAGTGTGATTATTAAGATTTTGTTTGCCACGTTGGCAGTGTGATCGGTATAGTTACTTTAGTGTAAGCCCCGTTGGCTGTATACGCGTCAGTTGGTTGAGGAATAATAAAGGCAGAATTAAACCTTTCTGTGCCAGTGCAGTCAGCATGTTTGGAAAAATGAAGAGAGGAGAGTTGGGCGAGGAATGCGAAAAGAGAGGAATCGAGTGGAACGGTCTTACTCGAAAGGGGATGATCGAGAGACTGGAGGAGTATGAGAAGGAAGAAGGGAGTGGAGAAGGAACGGAGAATGAAGAGACAGAGGAAGACGAACGCAGCAGGGATCAGTTGAAGCTCGAACTGATTAGAGCAGAGAAGGAAAGGATGGAGACTGAAATGGCGTTGAATCAGCAAAGAGTGCATTTGGGTCTAGTGCAGACTGCTACATCTGTTCCTGCGACTGACCTACCTAACTCTGTAAACTTTTCTAAACTTCCTTCAATGGGCGACGGAGAGGATTTAGCGTCGTATTTTCATTCGTTTGAGAAGGTAGCGAGCCTACAAGGCATCGATGAAAGTAAGTGGGCAAGAATCCTACCCTCACTTTTAAACCCAGCTATACGGTTGCACTACAACAGACTAAAAACTGAGACTTGCGCAGATTACAAGGAGACAAAGCTCGCTCTTTTAAATGCATGCAGAATGAATGCGAAATTCTATCTAGAGAAATTTAAAGCAATGCGCAGAGTAGGGAAACAATCATATTCCCAATTGTTAGACCAGTTACGAGACGTCTTTGGGTATTATCTTGAATGCAGAGAAATTGACAGTTTAGACGCTCTTGTAGACGACATTCTGATGGAACGTGTAAAGGAAACTTTGCCGGCAGACGCCAAATATTTCGTTGAGGCACGTAAACCCAAGACCTCAGTGGAGCTGGCTAACTACGCAGACTTGCAATTTGAATGTGCTATAGAAGGAAGAATGCAAGCCCAACGAGACCACAGACCTGCGCAAAAATTTAAGTCGCAGGGTGCTGAAACGAGAGAAAGCCAGTGGGGAGGAAAACCGCCCTTCAGTAGAGAACCCGCATGGAATAAAACTAATGATGGTGCCAGCACAAGGCACATGCAAACAAGGTATGGGCAACCAGATCAAGGTGCTAGAGCAGAATACGGAGCCCAGTCCTACAATCATTACAATAGCAGGTTCCATCCACAAGAGCACCCACAAGTGAATTTTGTACGGCCAAAGGGAATTTGTGGCAAAGTTATCGAGTATCAGAAACGTTTTTTGGTCCCAGTTACTGTTAACGGAGTTCTTGTAGAATCTTTAAGAGATTCAGGGTCACACGTGACCCTTATTAATTCTGACATTTTACCGAGCAAGCCATCTGCCATGGAAAATCCACTAAGAATTCAATGTGCTTTTGGGTTAATCAAGTGTTTTTCCACGTGCGAAATTGAAATCTCTTCGCCAAAATTTGGGACAGATCGCAAGGTTAGAGTACAAGCAGCAGTTGTCAAAGGGCTGGGGGTGGGGATGATTTTGGGAAGCGATATTTTTGCAAACAACCCTGGTCTGATAGATCCGGTAGGGACACGACAAGACGACTCTTTATTGCCCCACCCCATGACACTAATTGCAACCAGACAGCATGATTATAACGATAGCGGTCCACGACGCGGGAGGGACGAAGACGGGTCTAGACCGATAACGAGACGCGGGGGGGTAGAAACGAGCCCGACCGCAGACGAATTAGCTGAACTACGCCCATGGGAAAGAGGTTCAAAGGCACAGGTCGTAAAACCAGATGACGACCATGGGGTAACACGAGAAGCCCCAATCTTTGACGCGACACCCGCAGTAATTGAAATAAATCACCGGAAGGGACTGGACGACGTAAATGACCAGGCACGGCAGACTTCCGAAGACGCACGGAGGCAAGGAAGTCATAAACAAGACCACAGACGCACAGAGGTACAGGAGAGCAGCAGCGGATGCCACATCTGTCAATAATGAAACCCAACACGTTTCAGCGGAAGAGGCTGATAGCGAAGAAAATCAAATGATTGATGGTGTCTGCAGGAGAGATCAGGAGGGCGATCATACACCACAGATCGAGGGTGATGATGCGCCGGTCACATCTGGAACTAATGGAATCCAACCCGATTCTGTTGAACAAGCCGATAACGTCGGAAACGAAATAATTAATGAAGTGTCTGGAGCTTTGAAGAAGGCACAGCGGAACTTGTCTATGCTGTCCGACCTAGGAACACGTGGGGCGAAACTGAAAGGAGTTGACAAGCATATAGCAGATAGCGGTCGCTTTTGTAGGCTAGATAAGTTGCCTACAACCAAAGACGGAGCAAATGTGCAGAATCAATTACCGTTAAACGTAGCACCTACATGTAGGAAGAGGGCTTTTGAATTGGCGCACGACTATACTTGGAAGAGTCACAGAGGTGCTAAAGGAAACAAGAAGAATTGGTTCTATTCCAACAGGAATACAAATGAGTCCAGAAGAAGAAGAAGCAGATGGCATGAAGTAGGAAATCGGATGGATCAGAGATTTAAGAGACAAGATGAGGGCAGATCTTGTGCGACTGATTGGAGAAGTGATAGCATGAGGCATAGAGCAGATGTTTTAGACTGGCGGAGGCCCGCCAAAGGAGCCTATTGGAGAATGAACATGGCAAGAGATAGTGATATGGTTTGGAACGAGAATAGGAAAAAAGAGGAGTCATGGAGGAAGAGAAGATGGGCTTCGGCAACCCAGCAGAACGATTTTAAATCGAAATTGGGAATTAATTCTATACTGGGAGGCACACATGCCATGGCAGGAGGCTTGTCCCGAGCTTTTTGATGTTTATGGATGGGTTGTCTAGAGCTTACATGACCAACTAAAACAGAGTCATGTGTAGTTGGTTCTAATACGCATGCGATAGTTCACATAATAGCATTATCAGTAACATGTATATAAAAATGTTTGCTTGCGGAAAACTACTGGTTTGTTGTATGTTTTCGTTATTATAGATTCGAGAAATCGATCGATCATGTGTTAGGCAGCCTGATGACGTCACTATTCACGAACAATTCGAAAAAAAATACCACGACGTCGTTTGTGCTTATGTAATCTAGTAGAAACATTTAGAACCAAGAAAGAACACTCCTAAAGCCTTCTTTACTTGCCGATGCTCAACCTGGAACCATCAGCTTGTGAAGTGGAGAGTTGTAGTGAGATCGGACAAGACCATATTAATATAAGTTAAATATATATGTTAGTTTACATTTTATTATAAGATTGCATTGTATTAGTACGGAAAGATGATTGACAGCCGACAGACCCAAGGGAGTGGAAGCATAGGCCACGCCTGTCAAAGGGTGAAGGGGAGAGAAGGCAGAAAGGGGAGCAAGGAAAGAGGGAACGGACCGGAGAGCGCGGTTGGGGGGCGAAAGAGTTGATTGACAGGCGGGGGCGATAGAGAAGAGAGGGAAAGCGGAAGAGAAAAGATTCGCAGCAAGGGAGCCGGAGAGAGAAGACGGGCTCGGCGGATCGGAAAGAGAGAGTAACAGACGATGCCGTTTTCTTATAAGTTGTTTAAAAACAAGCAGTTTCATATATAACGGACGATGCCGCTCTTTTTATAAGTTGTTTCAAATATGCAGTTTTTGATATACGAGGTGATGAATAATAACCAGAAAACGAAACCCGTCGTGCTCTTATTCTGTTAATGAGTCTCATCGAATTAGTTAAGGACCGACGCGCTACCGAAGAGCTATAGCCTGCGCTCAGCCACATAGTACACGTAGTACCGCTACCACCATAACTGGAAAGATAGAAGAAACATCTTTTTCAGTACAGAGGCACTATATAAATCTTTAGATACGATTCGATACGATAAGAAGGATCAGTGGAACGGGTGTGGATGTATGCTTGCACATCATCAGCAGAAGCCCCTGAGAAGCCAGCAAGGGCAGACGTTATGAGAGGTTGAGAGTTATAAATTGGAAGGAAATTTATGAGCCACCCCAACACACACAAGCATACATACATACATGCCTAGCTACAAGTCCCGCATATACACATACATGGAAACATTCATACACTCAGGCATATATACACACTGACATACAGGCGTACATGCAGACTTAAAAGCAAACAAATACATGCACAAATACATAAATGAATATTTGCACGCAAACATAATTACGTCGTTATGAGATTAAAGGTATTTACGTACATTTAGTTTATGGCCCTGCTGCTACCAATGCCTGCGCTGCTGCCAATGCCTTGGTTAGAGACTCGAGTATAGGGGCTATTGTACCTTAATGCAAATCAGAGACATAAATGAATACGGGCTGAACATTCACCAGATAAATAGTCGCATTTATCATCAGAAGCATTGCCATCATCAATGTCAGCAGCATCGTCATCATCGTCATCGTCATCGTCATCATCATCATCACCATCATCACCATCATCATCATCATCATCATCATCATCATCATCATCATCATCATCATCATCATCATCATCATCATCATCATCATCATCATCATCATCATCATCGTCGAAATCATCATCATCATCATCATCATCATAATCATCGTCATCATCATCATCGTCATCATCATCATCGTCATCATCATCGTCATCATCGTGATCATCATCATCATCATCGCCACCACTGCCATAATCATCATGATCATCGTTGTTATCATCATCAACAACATCATCATCGATCATCATCATCATTATCATCATCATCATCATCATCATCATCATCATCATCATAATCATCATCATCATCGTCATCATCGTGATCATCATCATCATCATCGCCACCACTGCCATCATCATCATAGTCATCGTCATCATCATCACCATTATCATCATCATCACCATGATCATCATCGTCATTATCATCATCACCAACATCATCGTCATTATAATCGTCATCATCATAATCATAGTCATAATCATCATAGTCAACGTCATTACTATTATTATTTTTATTATTATTATATTATTATTATTATTATTATTATTATTATTATTATTATTATTATTATTATTATTATTATTATAATTGTTATTATTATCATTATTATTATAATTATAATCATCATCATCATCACCATCAACATGATCCTTTTCATCTCTTTTACAGTCGCTGTCGCCACTATCATCAATGGACTAGTGCGTAATGGAATTACTTACAGGTGAGCACACACACAGGATAGATATTTAGGCACCGGTCGATACATCCTGCGTATTGCGGCCAGTCACCAACATCCCGTTTTGCAGGATGTGCAGACCCATCGCGTACTAAAAAATTTGGAAAAACGGAGAAGTTTATGAGCAATATAATAATATTAATAATTAGCAAAATGGTTAAAAACGACGTCCAGTTTACCATTCGTCCATGTATTATTTCAATCGAAACCAAGCATCACAAAAATTTGCAAACAATTAACACAACCATTAACTGCTACCACAACTTCCATTAGTAATACAACAACAACAACAGCAGCAGCAGCAACAACAACCACAACCACAACGGCAAAACCACAACAACAACAACCACCGCAACAACAGCAACAACAAAGCAGTAACCGCAACAATAACAATAACAACGACAACGACAGCGACAACGACAACGGCAACGACATTGAAAATGACAATGACAATGAAAATGTAAATGACGATGACAATAACGATAACGATACCGATAACGATACCAATAATGATAACGATAACGATACCGATACCGATAACAATAACAATAATAATAATATGGTGAAAGATCAGACGGCCTAAACACTGATTCCGTCGATGCTTGCCCTGGGACGACACACTGTTGCAGAAACAGTAGCCCCCTCTTACCTGTCCACAGCCCCCAACCGAACGGGAGGAGCTGCTGAACTGGCTGAAACCAGGAAAAATGCTAAATACACTCAACTGATGCATTCCTACCACTTTGTCCCATTGGCTTTCGAAACCATGAGACCAATTAATGCCAAGGGACTGGCCTTTCTCGCCGACCTGGGTCGTCTTCTGGGCCAAATTTCTGGCGACCCAAGAGAAACCTGTTACTTATTACAGCGCCTGTCGGTTGTAATTGAACGCTTCAACGCTGTTGCTTTCCACAGCACTTTGTTCTTCCAAATCTTGACAAGGATGGCCACTCCAGAGTTAACATTGATTATTAATATCTTACTCCTGAGGGATTACAGATACCTCGGGTAAAATGGTGGTGGTGATGATGATGATGATGATGATGATGATGATGATGATGATGATAATGATATAATAATAATAATAATAATAATAATAATAATAATAATAATAATAATAATAATAATAATAATAATAATAAGAATAATAATAATAATAAGAATAATAAGAATAAGAATAATGCGATCGGAGGAGGGTACCTGGATACACTTACTTACACTGCAAGGCGATCTTTTGGACCCTCCTGAGTTCTGCCTCGTACTACAACTAGCGGTTCACTCGATCGTGCTGGCCTGTAGCCTCACGATTCCTAATTCTGGTGATTGGATGCATGCTCCAACTCTAACCGCTATGTGCTTGCGCTCATCAGGCGACATTGAAGAGAAACCGTGGCATAGTTGACAAAATTGAAGCTTATGGGCCTATGTTTAGAGTATCAAGAATGCAATGGAGTCAGTACAGCTTGTGTGAGATTTTAGAATTATAGCAGCAACATCGACGAACCGAAGCCAAAATTGTAAATTATTTAAGAAACAGTAAGGACAAATAAACAGAAATTCTCAAGAGCACCAGCTGTAAATTGTTGGAAAATGGAATGATACTACTATCCAATTGGTCACTACCAGAGTTTTACCAAGATGATAGGAAGTTTGTGCAACTAAACTTGCAGTGGTTTTAATGAAGGTAGCATGCATCCTGAACAACTTAAAACAACAGTTATGCAATTGTAGCATACTGTTTTCAGAACAAAATATATATATATCAATGATTATTATTATATAGTTATTATATGAAATACAGCGCAATTATATATATATATATATATATAAATATATATAGTCATTATATTAAAATGCAGCTCCGGCAGTTATTTAAAGGATGCAACGTTGTAGGTCCAAGTGACTGCTTGAAACTATATAGCGAAATTGGTAAGTTCACTGAGTGCGGGTGTCTCCTTGAGTCCCCTCTGAGTCCTTCTTGAGTCCCCTCTGTGTCCTCCTTGGGTCCCCTTGGGTTCTTTGCTGTTTCCGTTGAAATACCTTTCGTGTACCCCTTGAGTCCTCTTATGAGTCCCCTTAAGTCTCCCTCTTAATTCTCCCAGGGGACTTAGCTTGAGTTTCCCGCTTCGTACGGACCATATAAGGGAGCGTGATTTACAGTGTGTGTGTGTGTGTGTGTGTGTATGCATGCATGCATGTGAAAGAAGAGTAGTAGTTATCAGTCAGTCGGAGAGTTTAACTGATTTGTTAAGAAGAATTTGAACAGTTGAAACGTCTTCATGTCGTTCTTCTCATCGAGTTTCCCGCTTCTTACGGACTATATAAGTGAGTGATCAAGCATTGACGGTAGTGTACGAAAAAACCCACTGCCGGACAAAGGAGAGGTCGATCAGCGTGGGCATAGGAAGGAAGGATTCCGAACTCGCCATCCAGGGTACAAGAAGAAGAAGAAGAAGAAGAAGAAGAGAGAGAAGGATTCCCCTGCCAGAGAGGACTGCCCCCGAGGTGTTGGCACATTTCAGCCCCGAAAGAAGAGGATGGTTGATACAACTATCACTTCTTTTTACCGGGCGCTCTTTAATGATCATAATATTTGTTAATTTGAGTTTATCAAAGTGATCTTGAGTAAACAATAATTTAACCGTTTATATTGTGTTGAATGGTACCGATTCGTATCGTAGAGTAGGCTTCTTCTAGTCTATTCTACTTTAGTTCCTTTTTTTCTCGGCTTGTGCAGGCTACAGTTTAAGTAATTAGATGTGTTGCAACTGACAAAACATCGAACGAGAAAAAGTAACTAAAGATCATAGAAGAATAGAAGTAATCTGGCCAAAGCCTTAAGAATAAACTGAGCATCAATTTTCGTCAAATGAGCACAATTGACTAAGAAAATGCTGTTTATCTGTTGTTCATGGTCTTACCATGGGCAACCACCAGAAGGCAGAAAACGAGCACCAGGGATGTCTTCATCTGAAATATTAAGACATTGCAAAGTCATGAATATTTGTTATTTGAAAGAAACAGTTGCAGTAATGCAAAACACATTTAAAGAGGGTATTAAGCTATGAAAAGTAACTCACATAAGACATGTGCTCTGTGTAGCCTACATCTAAGCCAAACAAGTTTAGATTGTATGTCAAATGATTTCGATTTTTACATTATAAGGATTCAGTTAAATAGTTTCATTTGAATAGCTGTCAAGAAATCATATGTTTAATTTAAGTAATTTAAAAACATCTCATTCCTAACGTATCTAGCAGATAAGAATTCATATTGTTATCCAGCACCTTCAGTTCCATTAACTGAACACCTAAATAAGTAAATTTCGGCAGCAAGAAAAAATATTGAAAGATTTCAACTAGGGGTAAGTACTCCCTTTTCCTCGATATAATGTCCCGTTATTACCGTTCTCGTGTAACAAAGCTTCAGTCGTACGGATTTGCTGCTCAGGTAAAAGATACTTCACCGATATTCGAACACACGAAAGCCAGTGGTTTAAATAGCGGATTTTGAGAATGGTGTAGTTTCAGCTGTTGCCCATGCGAGAGGTTTTTATTAGAGGCAAGACATCATGCTCTGATCATAAAGACTGATTTTAATACCGAACTAATCGAAGATCGCTGCATAGCGAGTTTCTTTAAATTAACATGGACACGTTCTCTATTTTTTATTTATTTTTAAGTGCGTATTCGCTCTCCCCGTTGATATCGATCGTATGCCTTCTGTGGTTTGCCTTTGTTTGCCTTGTTTTTCTGTGGTTTGCCATGCACACATACATACATACATACATACATCAGTGTGATTCTCGTTAACGATAACGATAACGAAAATGTTCGTTAACGAAAATAAAATGATTTCGTTAACGATAACTATAACTATAACTAAAAAATATAATTAACTATAACTATAACTATAACGAAAATAACAATAACGAAAATTCATCTTTATTTTCGTTAATACAAAAAATAAAAATAGGAAGTGCAATATGGACGATTCGACATAAATGAGAACGAAAAATGCGATACTTTTATTATGCAATTTGTCAGTTACTTTGGAAACTCGTGTATTCATGAAGCTGAATGCACCCATGCTTTAAAGGCTTTCAAAGCTCTAAGCAAATTGTGAAACAGCGTGTTAATACGCACAATTTTGCTTATAGCCTTAATTATTGTAACTAAGTAGTAACTAAAATTAACTAAAATAAAAATCCATTAACTATAACTATAACTAAACAATAATACTAACTATAACTATAAACTATAACTAAAATGAAAAACCATTAACTATAACTGTAACTATAACTGTAACTAAAATAAAATCTGTAAGAAGAATAACACTGACATACATACATGCATACATACATACATACATACATACATACATACATACATACATACATACATATATACATACATACATACATACTTACTTACATACTTACCTACATACATACATACGTACGTGCATAAACACATGCATTCATACATACATGAATACATGTACATATAAAAATATATATGCATACATAAGTACATTCATGCATGCCTACTTACATACATGTACAATGTACATGTATACATGTACAATGTACATGTATATGTGCGTTAATAAATGTAGAATTGTAGATGCATATATATATACATACATACACACATGGGCATGGACATACATGCATAGAGATGCATAGCTCTTTCTTTAAACCGATCTACATCAGTGACAAATCGCAGGTTTATTGTTTTTAAATGATATAGCTGCTCATGTGCAGCAGTAAACATATTATCAAGGATCCTGAGTGGCCGAGTGGGTTGGTAGACCGCTCGTCACGCCGGCGCCCCGGGTTCGCTTCCCGGTCGGTCGGTTTATCAGAGATTAATTTCTCGGATCTTTACTGCGGGTGGCTCGGTCGCAATATAAACGTGGAGTACAATACAACACACAACACAACACAATATACTGGGGCGCGGTGGTTTGGGGGTATGTTCGGTGCCTTGCAGCTGGAGGGTTGCGGGTTCGAATCCACCTCAAAGCCGCCGCGTAGGGACCCTGGGCAAGTCCTTTACTCGCAATTGCTCATGCGCTTCGGCGTGAAACTCCGACTACAGCAGTAGTCGGGAGCGCCTCTGAATGGGAAATCTGGTAGGGGCGCTATAACAAGTGTTCAAATACAATACAATACAATACAATTATCGCTAACCAAAAACTATGAATAGATTTGTTGCTTTGAATCTGTTCTGCGCATGTCACTGATCACGTGGGTTGCTGTATTGGCCTAACTCCGTGCTGTTCGATTGGTTTGGTTTGGCATCAAATGCAAAACCTTGACCTTCATGCACCAACGGCAAACTTGTACACAATACATATGTATAAGGACACTTGATTTAGCGCATTTTTTATTATCACTATGATGTTGAATGTAATATACGACTGGACTACATCATGCTGGAAATTAAAAAAACTAAAAATATCTGTTCTCCAGAACAGTTTTCACTTATAACTTTCCAACTGTAGGAGTAATAATAATTTATTAAGCAACTTTTCTTTAATATGTTCTCCCTAAAAAGTTACTGTTTCCTCGCGTCACGCCGTATAACTATAACATGATGCCGAGCTCTGGCGTCATGGTTGACATTGCACTGAATCAATGGCTTCTCGTTGAGTGTTGTTAGAAGAATGGTGTGATTGTCTTAGAGGGAGGAATCCGTAAAACATAATATTGACGTCAATCTCTGTGACGCTTGAGGTGATCATTTGTTTTTCCACAGCCTTACATTTTTCAAGGTGACCTCTATGTCCAGAACAGAGTTTTCGGCTACAAGATTTTTGAAAAGTCCGTTTGTGACACTGCGTGATAGGCCCTAGATATATTTGATCACGGGTCACGTGAAATGACGTCACTCACCGTGACGCTCCCAGCGACCATCTACATGGGCGTCCGCAGGAATTTTTCTAGGGGGCGCGCACTTGTAGATACTAAATAGGATGTCGAAGGCAATCAATCACTCAAACTTTGACGCTCGCTCCCACCGGTGCTGGCTACCTCTCGATCCTCTGGTGCGACTACCAACGTGCGAAATAATTCATAGACATTCATTGTCAAAAACTACTATGAAAATTAAATTTTATAGGACTGAAATTTGACCTTATTTTTGAAATAGCAATTGCAATCAATCAATCAATCAATCAATCAAAGAAACTTGATATAGCGCGGGATCGATCCATGGCTTCATAGATGTCCGAGAGCAAGCGGGCCAGCAGAGTGATCTCTGCGAAACCCTGACTGCGAAACAGGAAATAAACCATTAGCATTCAGATAAATAGTCTTGTTTCTTGTCCAAACTGATTTATCACTCTATCTATAAATCCGTCCTTGTTGTCTGGAATTTCTGTTCCGTTCCCACCAAATTTGTTAGAACCTCAACGATGTCAACCCTCACAGTTCCTACGAATTTGTCCTACTCAGAGCTATTCGTCTTCTTCGTGTCTGTGATACTGCCTGACTGACTCACAAAGCGTAGAAGTATTAGTATCAGTTTAACGACCCGTGCGACAAGAAAGATCAATGGATTCGCATTCCTCCTTCATCCAGGCTTGGGACTGGTTCCGAAGCAAGCGGGGTATGTTTAAAAAGTGCAGAACGTGCGTTAGCTGGCATCTAAAGGAAGAATCTGATTACTTAGAGACTGTGTCAATTAGACCTATATATGTTTATGTATATACATGTACATTTGTGTGTATATTATGTATATATAAAATTATGTATATATAAAGTTTTGACTACGCGGCTTACTGTTATCTCGCAAGCGATCGGCCGGGGATGGATCGGCTAAACACAACAGAAAAGAATACGATACCAATTAGCCGTTACGACTGAGAGCATTTCGCCGTCTCGGGTTTCAGTAATAATAGTCCCAGGGTTGACAATGTGAATTTCCATATTAGCAAGAGAGAACTCTATACGGTAAATTTGAAAAAATCCGGCGAAACAAATAGATAGGTCCAACTCGTAGAACGTACCGTATTTTAACGGTCGGTACACTACTAGCCTACCTTACGCTTCCTGTATTAATTTTAAATAATTACCTAAAGAATTTAGTGTTTTTCCGATAATTACGTTGAAAATCGTGTTTGATAATCATAATAACCAAATAATCAAAAATTCTCTGCAAATAAATTATACGCAAAATCCAGGGGGCGCACATGCGCCCCCTTGCGCCCCCTGCGGACGCCCATGACCATCTACATTATTTGCAATCGCAAGTCTTAGAAAGTTTACCGGGGACTCAAGTCTAGGCTTTTCGGCTAAAAGGAGTCGGGAAGAACATTGCTGCCATGGCACTCTTCGGTAAAGTAACTTCTCCATCACTTGCAGTTTCTGATATATAGTATAGGGCGACAATTTGTCCCAGGCTGATGCATAGACTGTAGACATTGCTCCAGTAGAAATAATTTAAGGGAAGCTGGCCCACAGTCATTTGTGTTATTGATATTAAATAATGCATATCCGCCATAGGACGTATCTACAGTATGTTTACGTCGACAGTGTAGGCTATTCATTCAGATATCGATCCACTAAACTGAGCGAGTCAATACTTGTGACAATACATAGACAGTTAGACACACTAGGCGAGAGGATCGCAAAAATCGATTCAGGCTTTGGGATTCATTTTGTGATTTCGTTGGACAGCAGAGAAACCGGATCTGCGAAGAAAGAATTTCTGTTGGGGCTGGAAGTTCCATCTCCGAAGACATATTTCAACCTGAAGCCATGATTATTAACACGGTACGACCAGTGATATTTTCATTAACGAAAACTAAAATTAGAAGTAAAAATAAAGGATTTCGTTAACGAAAATTAGAAGTAAAAGTAGGAATTATTTTGGCTTAAAAAACTAAATTAGGAATTAAATTATGAATTATTTGCAGAAGTAAAATTATGAATGAAATTAGGAATTATTTTCAGAAGTAAAATCATTTTACTTCTTGTGGTGCTTAAGTTGAGATGAAGGCGAATAAATCACACGCGATCCAAACACATAATCCATTGAAAACTCCTGCTTGAGATGAAGGCGCTGTGCATACCATTCTCTATGTAATATAGTCTACTATCTTTGGTCCGTTGTCTAAAAAATGTCCCGTCGGCGTACTAACCTAACAACTGTGGCGGACAGGCCACAAGGCAGAATGAACGATCTATAAATAGCTTAATAATATTGATTTTCTGTTAAGCGGTGTTGCGCCTCTGAGTCGCTAGGTGACGTGTTACATGTACATACGCTCGATTCGTTTATAATAAAAATAATTAAAATTATACAGCCGCTTAATATTTGCCATTTTATCGTTTCAATATATTAATTAAATAACACTACACCCTCTAAAGTCCTATAATTGATGACTAAAGATAGGCATCGCCTAAATTAATACTTAGGAGTTCTGTAGACTATCTAGATCTTAGACACCTACCTTATATTAAAATCTTTGGTAGGGACGCCTTTATAAGCGTTGAGATGCTATTTCATAGATTGATCACGGATGAATATAGACTGCCTCACCGTGCATCGCTTATAATGTAGAGTAGCGACAGTTTACTACTCTGCATATACGATACGGATCTTTTGGTATCGTTCGGTTACGGTTAGCGAAAAATACCACACACCAGTGCGGTAGGCGAGTGAAATCGGTTCGTGAAACTTACGGGCGCTTCGCGTCCAAAACAAGACTAATCAGTGCGCTCCGGAGTTACAGTCAAGGCAAACGCTCTTTGGGTGTCCGGACCGTTGCCGCTGATTCGGCAGGGCTGGGGGCCCACCCTGTCGTGATCGCGAGACGGTTTGAATCCCGACTGCGGGAGTTTGACGGCTGAGCATAACTCTGGGAAAGACCGATCGTGAGATATAAAGGTTCACAGGTCTAATTCGCGTAAAGTGCGGAGATCGGGGAGAGACGGGAAAACCAGTTAACGGCGAGTGAAAAATCAAAGACCGATTTCGCGTAAAGTTCGGAGTACGTGAGTTACGGGTAAACCAGTTAACGGCGAGTGAAAAATCAAAGCCCGATTTCGCGTAAAGTGCGGAGATCGGGGAGAGACGGGAAAATCAGTTAACGGCGAGTGAAAAATCAAAGTCCGGTTTCCGCGTAAAGTTCGGAGTACGTGAGTTACGGGGAAATCAGTTAACGGCGAGTGAAAAATCAAAGTCCGGTTTCCGCGTAAAGTTCGGAGTACGTGAGTTACGGGAAAATCAGTTAACGGCGAGTGAACAAAGTACGGGGAAAATTCCCCAGTGATCCGGTTCGGTCAAATACGGGGAGGGCGACCCCGTTGGTGACAGATAGATACGGGGAAATTTCCCGCTGGTCCGGTTCGTTAACATCTGGTAAACTTGCACTAAAATCTCAACAATTGCGGATAGACCCGATCCGCATATTCTTTTCTATTCTTTTCAACTTGCGGTTCTACCGCACCTTTTCTACTTACGGGACTTACCGAAAAATCATAGTTAGGCTATTTCCGCGGTTTCCCCGTGGAATATCTTTCGTTGCGTTCTTACTCCCGCGGTTTCCCCGCGGAATCTATCTCTACTGGTAGGACTAACCGCTATATCTTTATTCGCGGTTTTCCCCGTGTAATATCTTTCTTTGCGTTCTTAACGTCGGTTATACTTATTACCGCGGTTTCCCCGCGGTAAATCTACTAACCGCAATATCTCTAGTCGCGGTTTTCCAGCGAATTCTTTACTTGCGGGACTAGCCGCATATCTCTCTCTCTGTTCGGAAAACTACCCGACAGATCTGACCGTGGTTCGTTCCGGTGTGTGAGAGACAGTGAAATTCCCTAACAGGGAAGTAAATACACAGGTCTGTGAGAAACAAAGGGGTAACGTTAGTGACACTTGCCCCTGATTCCGGCAACGGAATCGAGTCCGAGGATTCGGAAACGAACCCTGTGAGTCCGTGCGCTCCCGGGCACAACCGTAACGCTCGCTATCTGATTCGGAAAGTTTGATTCAAGGATACCTGAGGCGGAGTAAGGGCCCACTCTCGTTGGCAGGTCCCGGATCAGATTGTTTCGGATAGCGGGAAGAAAGGTTGTGTAAGCCTTAAGCCGGGGAAGGGTAGACTCGCGAGACACAGCGAGTCAACGCCCTTGGTGAGGAGTACGAACACCCCAGGTGGGTAGATCAACACAGACCAAGAAAGTGACCGATACGTGTACATTCGGGTAGTCGGATACCCGGATAGATAGATATATGCTTGTCGCAACACACAGCTCTGAGAACTGACTGAAGTGCGAGGCTGGGCCCCCTCGTGCGTAGGTTGGAACGAAGTTCTGTGTGTATATAGCGAAGGTTATAGAGAGAGGACGTTCACTATCAGAGTCCGTAGATACCCTACCAGTGTATTTTTCTTTTGAAGCAGAATTATCATAGTGTTGGTTGTTCTTTGCCTTCACTATCAGAGTCCGTAGGTTCCTTACCAGTGTTTCTTTATTTCAAAGTAGAATTTATCACTGTGTTGGTCGTTCGTTGCCAACACAGAGGCGAGTAAGGAACTTACTCCGTCAATTGTGGTGCATGACAATATACGTGGGAGGCCGCATGCCAAACACGGAAATGGACGGTGAGACACATGACAGTAGTAAGACTCATTGCTCCATGGACTTTTGTCTAGGACGAGTTGACGAAGAGAGTTGTCCCCAGTATGGTCTAGGCCGAGATGACGCAGAGATTTGCTCTAAGTATTGTCTAGGCCTAGATAATTTACAGACTTGTCATAAGTATCCCTGGTTTCAGGAACTTAGAGAACGTTTGGTGTCCCCTATTATTGGCGAGAGCTTAGGAGTCACAAGATGTAGAGTGGTACGTAAAAGTTCAGTTCAGGCGGAGAAGAAGAGAAGGCCCGTAGCTAAGAAGGTATGCACAAAGAAGAAGACTCTTGCGGGTAAAAGGACGAACCCTGTTCTGAGAAAAGGCCATCCTCAGGACGTTGCCCATCCGGCGACCGTGGAAGAAGCAGAGTCAGACCCCAATACGGAGCTGTACAGTGTTACCCCTCTTAAAGAAACGGCAAATGCTAAGCCTCCCCTGACAGAAACGGTTACTATGGGTAGAGTTAGAGAACAGCCATTTTACGATGAAGATAGACAAGGCAGTGACTCGGGCGGCTCCAGACGGATAGTGGGCTGGAGCCAACACCGTCCCGTGAGCAGAGAGGTAGCGTACGGGCGGCGGTCGCCACACAACGACCTCCCAAATATTATTTATACTGTATTATATGGGATCAGCTAAAATGGACACGCTCATAAGACAAGCAGTTTCTGTCAAAGTCAGAAAAATTGAAGATCTTGTCAAAAGTTATTTGGCAGACACAAGGGAGAACGATACTAGGAATCCTCTTGCTTTCTGGAAGGAAAGGTGAGCTTCGTATAGCAAGATTGCACCCCTTTGCAGATGATCTTTTATCAGCTCCAGCCTCACAGGCCTTTGTGGAAAAAATTTTTTTTCTGCATGTGGAATTTTTACTGATGGACGAAGAAATCGCATGAAAAATCTGAGGAAATGAGAGTGTTCTTGAAATTGAACAAATTTAAGATATCTTATAGTAACGTTAAAAAACTTTTTAATGCACTGAAATTAATAATTATTTGGAAAACTAAAATAAGAAGTAAAATTAATTGAGAACTAAAATAGGAATGATAAGTAAAATTATTTGAGAAGTAAAATTAGAATTAGAAGTAAAATTCAAGGACACAGAACTGAATTAAAACTGAATTAGGAATTATTTTGAGAAGTAAAATATCACTGGGTACGACAGAC
The DNA here is from genome assembly GCA_020284085.1 of Aporrectodea caliginosa. NCBI lineage: Eukaryota > Metazoa > Annelida > Clitellata > Crassiclitellata > Lumbricidae > Aporrectodea > Aporrectodea caliginosa. Next base: position 240,063 of record JACEVL010000277.1, on the reverse strand, counting down.
CTTTACCTTTGCTGTTTCCTCCGACAGAGTTCAGTGCGAATAAAATGTATAAATACAAATACAAATACAAATGAATTACAATCTTCGCATCTTCCTGCAGCGGCAATTTTGCATAGCTATGAAATTAGACAAGAGAGCAGTTGTTGGGTGACCGCGATAGGACTGTTCTGATTTGCTTTTCTTTATCTTTCTATGCTAATATAACTTGAAAGAGGATGAGACTTTCTTAGTTAAGTGTCATTATCTGCTGAGGAAAAAAGCGACAAAGACAGTCTAAGGTCACGTGTAAAAATTCCAAAAATTCACTTGTGTAAATTTATTGTCGACTTAAGGATTGAGTGATCACCAGGATGGCAGGAAGCATGGCCTAGTAATGACGGTATTCCAACAAATTATGGCCTACCAACCTGACTCAACTTCGCTGCGTCTGTAAATTAGGGATGGGCCGTTTAATCGTTCGATAATCGGTTCGGACCGGATTTTGCACCAATCGCTATTAATCGGAATCGGCGATCCCAGGCGTTAAAATCCGAATCACAAAAAATGATCAAAGAATTGAAATGAATATTTTTTGACCAAAAACAATTTCTTCTTTCATTAATACAGAAATAGTCGCCTGTTTCGCGACTTCCTACGGTAATATTTAATTTTAAATATTGAAAGTCCATGTAAAATAATAAAATTGTGAGTCGACGCATCATAAAAATGGCGTACAGTCAGGCACTTTAGTAATAAACAGCGCCTAGAACCAAATAAAAGTGAATGTTGCTGATTAAAATAATGGATCGGAATCGAAATCGGAATCGGCGAAAGAAGCAGGCCAACTAATCGGAATCGGAAATCGGCAAAAAACAAACGGTTCATCCGTACTGGAAATGTATACGTTTTTATGTAGCTAACGTATGGCATTCAACCGGCTGATTTTTCAATGAATTGATCGCGTCAGAGCCTTTACCTCTGATGCCCACGAGGATGGGCTCCACGTCATTTAATGTGCTGCTGTACGGATCGCCCTAGCCTGAGATTGAAATCTCTGAAATAAGCCAGCTCTAGCGAATGTAGCTTATTCCATGAAAGCATTATTGTCTAAGCTAAATATCACAACATAAAATTGTCAGCAGATGTTGCAGCCAATACGTGGCGTTCTATTAAACTTTACCCTGAAGGCAGTCTTCGCTCGTACACAACGCACTAAGTCTTAGTTTTTAATGACTGCCATACGTGGTATTTCTCTAAAAGATGTTTTTTTGACCGACTTTTGTCGTCGACTTTGTTTCATGGAGAGATATTATATCCACCCCGCCATCCCTCCTCCCTTACTCAGCCTTGTTATTGACATAGGATAGCACTCGGTGGATTTTATGTGTGTATGCATGTATGCATAGTTGCATATATGCATACACACCCTGCGACTCTGCCTGAAACTGCCCTCACTAAACTCAAAGCTGTTCTTTTTGGGCGCGTTGGAGTCGGGAGCTCCTCTGAGTAGCTTCCCGGAAGGGGCGCTATATACATTCTCGAATTAATGAATCAATGTACGTATGCGTGCAGCCATGTATGCCTGCATGTATGTATGTGTGTATGTATGTATGAATGTATGTATGTATGTGTATGCATATGTATTTAAATTGTTTGCATGTAGGCCTATGTATGTATGTATGTATGCATGTATGTATATAGGTATGTATGTACGTATGTATGTACGTACGTACGAACGTTTGTATGTATGTATATCTGAATATTATATATATTACGTCTATATACAATTATGCATATATTATGTCTATATATGTATATGTATATGTATATGTATATGTATATGTATATGTATATGTATATGTATATGTATATGTATATACATATACATATACAGCCGAACAACTTGCTTCTCTCCCAATTCCTGATCACATTTTTAATTGGATTTTGAATCTACTTCATAATCGAAGTCATTGCACTAGGTTTAACGGTGTAATATCTTCTCTTGCACGAATTAATGCAAGTATTATTCAAGGTTCCGGTTTGGGCCCGATGGATTTCGTAGTTGCAATCTCTGACTTAAAACCAGTTAATAAATGCAATCGCATTTTTAAATATGCAGATGATTGCTATCTCGCTGTCCCCGCATCAAGTATCACTACAACTGAGATTGAGCTTGAGCATATTAGTGTATGGGCACAGAGTTGCAACCTCAAGCTTAACTCAGGCAAATCTTGTGAGATAATTTTCACGCGTCCCCGGGGTACCTTCGGTATGTTCCCCCCTCCTCTAAAAGGTATCGCAAGAGTGCAAACCCTAAATATTCTGGGTGTTGAGCTTACAGCGAAATTTGGGTTCTCCAGTCACATTAAACGTTTGACCATAAAAGTAAGGCAGTCCTTTTATGCACTTCGTATCCTGAGGTCGCATGGGCTCTCGGGGACAGTTTATTTGATGTAGTTCGTGCCACTACGGTTGGTATGATGCTGTATTGCTCGCCTGTGTGGTGGGGCTTTGCGAGAGTGCAGGAACGGGAGGCGCTTGAGGGAATTATCCGTAGGTTGGTACGCCAGGGGTATTTACCTCCATCTTCTCCCTCATTTGAGACTCTCTGCAGCAATGCGGATACTAGACTCTTTGCCTGTATTCTGCACAATCCTTGTCATGTATTGCATAAATTGTTACCGCCGATCAAACAATCGCGCTACTCCCTGCGGCCACGGTCCCATAACCGTGAGCTTCCCATGTTTGACAACCTGTCTCAGAAATGCTTCCTTGCCCGGATGCTATACAAATAAAGTATGTTTTCCCTAGATCTGGCTATTTAAACCCTTCATTTTCCCTATGACTAGCCCTAGCTCTTCTTCCTATAATTATGTTCCCCTGATGTACAATCAAGCTTCTTATTCAATTCATTGGTTGCATATATAAATTTTTGTTTAAATTGTTTAAATGTATTAATCTTGCCATGTACATGTGCTGTGCGTTTGCTAGTGCTTCTCAATAAAGGATATACTTACTTACTTTACTTACTTACATACATACATACATACATGCATACATACATACATACATACATACATACATACATACATACATACATACATACATACATACATACATACATACATACATACATACATACATACATACATACATACATACATACATACATACATGTAGTTCAATGTATTTCTGTGTCATGGATATAGAGCGAAATTTGGGGATGGCGTAGTTTCAGCTGTTGCTCATGCGAGAGGTTTTATTAGAGGCGAAACATCATGCTCTGATCATAAAATCTGATTTTTATATCGAACCAATCAAAGATCGCTGCCTGTAGCGAAGATTCTTTTTCAATTAAAGCGACGTATTCTCTGTTTTTACTTAGGCCTACGCGTTCTCTCTCTCCGTTGTTATCGATCGCAAGTCTTCAGTGGTTGGCCCGCCGAGTGTTTGTTATTCACCCTATACATGTACGTCACTATGACCAGATGCTTTAACTTTAATTATCAACTGTCATTGATTTCTGAACAATGCGTCCACCGGTTGTTTTGTGTATCGTGGTTCATTGGCTGGTAGAATCAACAGTTCAACACCCTACCACCCGACTCCCCAACCCTTCTTGTTTATCCAGCCTTGACATTGGCACGGGTGAACACAGAGCTTCTAATTTGAAAACAGAAGGCGATGTGAAAATCGATCGCGCTGGATTGAGTAGGCGTTCGATGCGCGGTCGACTTCGAGATCTTTTGTGTAGCCTACAGCGTTTTTGTCACAAAATACGCTATAGGCTACACAAAAGGTCTCGGATCGATGCAACATTGCATCGACAAGGATCGATGCAACATTGCATCGACAAGCAGAGTAGGCTATATCGATTGTATTTGAATAAGTGTAGCGTATACTATAGCAGTTAATGGACAACCATATAATATGCAGATATACGAGTACGATACAACAAATTTTATGCAGTATACGTATTCGATACAACAAATTATATGTGTATCGTATTCGTATTAGCTGCATATAATATGGTTGTCTTAACTATATACGCTACGTACACTTATTAACGGTCGATAAGCCTCCTCTGCTTGTCGATGCAATGTTGTATCGATCCAAGCCTGAACTTTCACAAGTAATGTAACTTAGATAAATAAAATAATGGTCTGGCTCCAGGCTCCTCTTGGAGTCTAATTCATCGAGCGCGATCGATTTACCGATCAACCAGAACTTTGCTAGGCGATCGACCAAGGAGATCGATCGATCGCCTCAAATGAGAAGCTCTGGGTGAAAATGCTGCAGGGCACTCGTATGATTATAGCTATCCGAAATAAATGAACGTGCCTTCTTAGATCTAAACTATACGGCAAATATAGGAGTGTCTTATCTACATACAGCCTTCCATTAACAATTCGTAACATTGCACCGCAGGCAGCTCAGGAAATATTTTCGAAAATTATTAAGTCGCATCTGTTTAGATCTGTTGGGTGGTCACGTTTAGCGCCTACGTGAGTTTCTCGTAAGGCGCTATATAAATGGCCACATACATACATACATACATACCGTCAAAGTCTAGCACTGTGTGTCATACAGTGTTAGACTTAGACCTTTCTCCTCTCAAAATAAAGAAGAGAAAATTAGGAACACAATATTAGGCTATATCTGACCCAATTTCTGCGCTAAGCATTCTCTGTCGCCTACTTGCTTATGGATTTGCTTGACGTTGTGAATTTTATCTCGTGAAATGGCCACAGGCTCAAATTAATGGTTGGCCTATAATGATTTTCTGGCTTCGATCGCTTTTCTGACACAGTTTCGCTAATCAATTTCTTGCACTGCAGACAATTCTGCTGCGAAAGAGTTTGTTGCCAAATTCCGTTTGCCTTCTGTATCTCTAAGCAGTAAGCAGGCAAACCAAATGTCCTATCTTTATAATTTGTCGAATGTCGATGGTATATTCATGAGATTGTGCATTAGGTTGGCTCAGAAAATGTTTTCTAAATATTTTAATACTCACCCTTTCATAATGTTCCAAAGAAATAATAAAATTTCCTGTTAAGTTTGTGATATTTAGGATGATGCTTGGGATGCCTCATGGCATTTGTAGTTTTACATAGGAATGTCCCATTCGTACAATGCCGCTAATTAGTTTCACCGATAAGTCTAAAAAGTGAACACATTATATTCATTGTCTAACAACTATCTGGCAGTGCATACATTATAATCCAAAATCAACAGCACGGTGTAATCAACAGCTTATTAAAAGATTACTGGTTCTACTCGGACATGACCGTCAACATAAAAACAGATTACATGTAGTGCTAGAAAAATGATATGGCATCACTTGGACTAACACTAAGGGGAGCAATAATATTGACTTGACAAATGACCGAGGACATTGGAGACCATTTATTCGTACCCATCGCTGCCAAATGGCTGACGTCAGGAACTGATGATGATGGTAGTGCCTTTCAGGAATCTCGCAGAACCTCACACTCTGTCGAGATGTTCATCACTTCGAATCTGATTGTCCATTGTGATGAAAGTTGATATGACTGGTGTAAACTCATTTATTACTAAGCCTGCATCGGTTTCTGGTATTTTCCGTCAATCCATAAACAGTGACATCGCATGATAAAGTCCATCAATTTCTCAACAAATATTTGCGTTTATTGACATCGATTTGTTGGATTTGAACTGGGTTGTGTCATTTTCTATGTTCTATATTTGCCCTGCTTATGTGTTACAAAATTATACAATAATTAATCAAATTTCAATATGGGCGATGTTGCGCAAATCGCGACGCCATCGTCATCTGGCGAACAACTTGTTCTACAACGAGGGGTGAGCTCCTAACTTATTAAGCAGCGCCGTTAGCTTCCACCTGGAATGATCTCCCGCATAAGCTCCGCTCTTTACTTGTGAGCCAACCGGCAGGGTTCTATCCCTCAAGTCTTTTTTCTTTAGTCGTGGCTGGGCCGGGAATAGCTTCTTGAAGAGGCGCTATATAAATGCTCTGAATGAATGAATGAATGAATGAATGAATGAATGAACTTATTATTAGCCACATAATAACAGCCTAGTGCGCACACCATCTATCTCTTACACCATGATCCTGCGTAGGTCAATGGGTTAGACCGTCAGAGGATAGAAATGAAGTTCCAGTGATTGAACGGTGTACCGCAACTAGCACAGCAAGTGCCGTATAGGCCGAAGTTATAGAATAGGCCTAGCTTAATCATTACAGGATAACAGATGTCTTTGTCCTCAGTGTGGTTTATTACTACTATGATCTGCTATTTTTAATAGTATGTTCTTCCATTTCAGACGAAGTTTCTTCTCTTCCCGAATGTTGAATAACTTCATCTGTTCACTGATTTTCAGTAACTCATCCGATGTTATATTTTGTAGGATTTGAACCAAATGTTGCATAGAATCATAATATCTAATGTATGGTAGTTGATAGTAATCGCAGAAGTTCAGCCAGTAGCGAACGGCGTGCTCACTGTAAGTGTTCGGATCTGGAACGGAACGTTGAGAAGGATGTGACTGAATGGCTGAACCGGTGGCCCTTGAACCAAAGGTGCCGCTCCAGGTTCTCTCTCGCATAGCTGTGTGTTTCCATTCCCATTCAATCATAAGCGACTTCGAAGGCACAAACAATGGCATATTCATCCGGTATTGTTCAAAAAAGCTCATTACAGACACTTGATACGGAACGTGTATTATTCCACGGTGAGCTGCAATATCAGAATATTTGTAGCTGGGATATTTGTGTCTTAAACGCGTAATGTCAATAGTACAATTAGCGGCTCTGCAAACGCCATAATATTGTCCAAGAACGTGTTCGAAAAATCTCGGATTGCTGTTATGCGCGAAAAGAAACCCTTTCCTTGTTGGCTTATATGTCACGTTATGAAAATTACAGAAGCTAGGTAACAACAGCGGTTGAATGCCTGTGAAATACTTGATGTATTCGACATCATACAAATTGTTTGCGGCTACGACATTCCACGGCATAGATGCATATTGAACCAGATTTTTGTTCCATTTTGTCCATCTTTCCTTTCCGAATCGCCCCAATTCGTAACGATGGGTAGCCACTATGATTAGACTCTTGTTAAATGGGGCATACAGTTCACAAAGAGCAGAAGAGTGGAAACAGGCAAAGGCATCAACTGACGCTAGTTCCGTATCGTTCACGTATGCATTGTAAAACTTTGGAATTAGAGAATAATCCAGGTGCATTGCATTGCGTGCGTTGATGATTTTCAAGGTCTTCATTCCATGACAAGTCTGTGTTCGATGGCATCTTGTATAGTCAAGACTTTTGTCTATGACCCTAACTCCAATCGGTTTAAGGAAGTTCTTGATATCGTGAATCGGTCCAATGTGGAGGTCACTGCTCCAGATAACCAGAGGCTTTACTTTGAAGACAGGCAGAGACACGTTTTCTAATTCAATATCAGATAAAGAACGATGCACACTTAGGAAGCTGTGACTAATGATCATGGAGAGTAATGTAATGGCCATAACGATAGACAGCATCCTCTTCATCGTTTGCTTCGATATTGGCGAATTACTGTAGTAAAAGTTGGAAAACGAGCTTGATGCTTTCAAAGCTGGAAAATGAAACATAACAAAGTGCTTATTATAATGGATGTCCTTTTTTGGCTTTGAAAATCAATCATTCAATTATTCATTGCCGCATAATTTATGTTTATGTCAGGACACTTGATTGGGTATCTCTTTAGAATCTCAGAAGCGCATAATATGCGCTAATATTATTAGCTATATTTTGGCCTTATCAAAAAGCATGATGAGCCACTGTTTTCAGGTCTCGCCAAGTCGAGAGATCTTGTGCAGTACATCCAACACGGAGCCATGGGAAGATTGTTTGGTGGGCGTCCCTGCGTGCTGCAAACGTCTATTTGTCTCCGTGTGATTCTTCGTCTTTGGCGCAATACAGACCAGAGACGAAGAATATATGCGTCATCTGTCATTCTGTATTCATCAACTCTTGACACTTCTTCTTGAGAACAAGTACCTGCTTCTCAAGAGAGGAAATCCTTTCATGCTGTATAAAAATCTAACTGCATCGCATGCATCTTTAGTTATACTTAGTTGTGTATGCGTGACTTTAAAATCTTCTACTGTTACAGTTTATTTTTGGATATATGCAATCGTTGTATAAAATTTAGGCCTAATGCATGTGCGCTTGTCAGAGGCAAACAAATTTTACTTAATGACTTATTTGTGGAATGTGTTCAAAATCTGTTGCCTTCTTCGACGTTTAAATCTAGACGTAAACACGGGTGTTGCTCGAGATCAATAACCTGTCTGTCCTATCCATGAACCAGCATAATACGTTACTTGTTCGTTGCAGAGCTGTGACAAACATGGGATATTTTCCTGTTGTTAAATTGTAATGTTTTCTGTGTGTGGGGCGAATGATCTTATACAATATACACTGTAAGGCAGATGATGCCGATCACAGGACCTTCAAATCCGATTGATGATGGCCCACAGTGAAATCCATACTAGACACTTTAACTTCGAGCTGCATTGGTTTCCATTCACTTTTAGCAGACTCTCGGCGTTAAAGGGTTAAGGCAGCGTGTTATGCTGACGAAAAGCGAAATGAGTTGTTTTGAAGATAGACTGATGCAGATAAAGAAAACAGGATAGTTATATAAACTGACGCAGAAGTACAAGATAGATGCAGGAAGGTCTGCCCTAAGATCAGGAGTAAGAGAACTATTCTTAGTCGACAAAACTAATGCAAATCAATTATGACTACATACATAATTATATATAATACATTCTATTCATATTATTACGATTGTATGGTGTTTATGCTGCACTGTGAAGTGATGTTATTTATGACTTAGGATAGGTTTATAGAATGCAGACTGTAGAATGTAGAACGTGAGTAGTATAAAGCAAGTTATTAGTTCGAAGTTAATTCGAAAACCGTTACTAATAATAGCTCCACGGATGAAAGACATGTCGCACTTTCTGGCATACTTCTTGCTTACACGAAAGAACTCCCTGGTGAACAGTCTTCTTGCTTTTCCTTCGTTTTACTCTTCTGGCTAATTCCACTGAAGCTCGCAGCATGCGTCCGTAACACAGACAGTCAGCCGGTTTTTCGATGCTTCTGGTCCTGATCAGGATGAGAGCAGATCGGCAACTCTCCTTTCGGTCAGTCGAGAAGAGACATGATCCAATCTTATCTAATATGATGACTTATACAGCGCCATTATATAATGTCCAAGACATAAGTCGATCGTTGCTTTTAGTGAAATCGCAAATAAAACTCTAATCTATTGAAGAAACAAGGCTGCAGGTCGAAATGCGGCATATCAGAGAAAGCAGACTACGGTAGGTGTTCAAGTTGAAAGAGATGAAATAACGCCCTCTGTTTGTTCAAAATATGCACGCAATCTGCCACCTCTTCAGGCGACGGGAAAGACGCTAAAAGCTCCATTCTCAGAGAGACGTAAACACAGGTGTTGTTCGAGACCAATGTCTGCCCTATCCATGAACCGTATACACGCATAATATATATACGTGACTTGTTGTTGTCTAGCCCGCGCCTGTGTCCACAACAAGCTAAACAAGCCCGCTGAATTACATCCTCCGTGAAAGCTCTAAGCGCTATGTTATTCTTGCTCGGAGGATGAAATAACGCCGTCGAATGTGCCAGAGCGACCGATAAGTCGATATGACCTCCGACCTAGGCCCCACCCTTTCGTCATTCCAGCAAAGGACAGCAAGAACTTTCTACCGCGCATGCTGCACAAAAACACTTACTAGCTGCCCTGTGTGGTCTCACATCCCATATAGTGTATAACAATCCAACACATTAACAACACATTATCCAGGACATATGAACAATATCCATATCTATAACTTGTCAAGGCTCTTTACTTATAACCATAAGTTACGCACTTTTGTCGTTGGCTGCGTTATAACAGCCAGTTTTGAATAAATGAAAATACAATAACAACAATTATAATAATACTAACAATAATAATAGCCTAATATTTATTCTTTAATGAAACGCCTGACAAACGCACTGCGCTGTACATGTACATGTTATAACGATTAATCAATTCACAAGAACACAAATTACAGAAGACATAAATCATGCAAGGCGCAAGCTAATGTACTTTTGCTGCCACCTAGGGAATGAAGGCATGAGCTAAACCCAGGGGCCTTACGGGAATCGAACCAGGTCCGTGAAAACCTCAGGCAAGAGTGTTATCCATTATACTATCCATGACCAATTAGCAAGTGCAATATTAATCGTATGAATCTGAATGGTGGGCAAAGAGGAATGGTGAAAGGATAATTCGGCTGAGGCGACCATTGTGTGTGTGATCGAAATTTATTATTCGGTGAGTGATACAACGAGCGATTCAGAGCATAACACTACGACAACCGTTTAGTGAGTAATACGGTGACTTGCTTAGTTCAAAGAGTAACCGGTCCGTCAATTATTTCGTAAGGACCGGCGTTATCATAGCAATACCAACTAAAATATCGTCCTTCATGCATTCATTCATTCAATCGTCCGCTCGTTCATTCATTCAGACTTCATGGTTCATTAGTTCAAGCCTCACTTCATTCGTCTTCTTATTGGGTCATTCGCTGATTTCCCTCCCTGTCTCACTTCCTTACTGATTCACTGAGGTAGTAGGCTAATTCATTCGCTCATTCATTCTTAATCCAGATAATTAGTTTTAAGTTAGTAACTCATGTTTAATGACGCTTAAATTTCATTTTAACCGGTCAGCGACTTTAACTTTAGTTTTCTTATCAATGTTTAATTAATGCATTGATTAATTAATTATACATTTTTCATCACGGTCGTCCACCTGTTGTCGTTCTGTGTCTGTAACTCGATTTACTGCGTTACTTGGTTAAGCCGTCCTAATGCGGTTACGTTGGTAGACCTACGTCAGCTTTCCTACCGTTCGACCGACTTGCTTACTGGCTGGCACACTGACAAGCTGGCAGGATGGGTGTCTGGCTGGCTGAATAGATAAATATTTCTTATACATGTAGAATAACTAGTCTGAAATGTGTGCAACATTCTTAGTACATGCATGTAGATAGAGATACAGCTCATTAATTAACCACAAAGAATTTATTTTACAGATATCAACACGTGAATTTTAAAAGTAATTCAACGTCGTAAATTCTGCTGATTTTATAGTAATACAGGTCAGACAACCTACTCACCAGATCTGAGACAACTATTAGAAAAGCTTTAACCCGTTATAGAGAGATGAAAAGTTGAAAACGCAACTGCTCGTATGTTTTACCACATAGAAGATAAGTTCTTTGCAACTGCGACGATCTGTACGCCTACATATAAACTCCCCATGGCAGGTGGGCATATAGAATAAATCATCTCGACTCATTGCGCACAAACTTAGCCAAACAGAAATTTGACGTGGCAATTTATGGTATCACACGAATACTTGTGTTACAGAACACGCAGCATTACACAACATTTCCATAAAGGAGACAAATGCAAAGCCCCGCCCTATTATGAAGACCCTAGTCAGGGCCTAGAGTAGCTCAGCCTTAAAACTTTGTTTGGCAGTGAAACCCTCATTTGTGATGGCCAAAACATAGCATGAAATATAATGCAGGTGTAGTTCTACATTTGATGCTTCATGTGCAAAACAAGAGCACCAACATGCACAAACACATACACAAACAAATGCACTGTGTATGAGACACATACAAAACATACAAAAAATACAAGTTGGGCAGATGCATGCGTCTGTGGGTAACCGCCAAGAATCGTTTTCTCATCGACAATCGACATGCATAATTTGCCGTGACGGAGCTACAGCAGGGCAAGCCAGGGCAAATGCCCTGGTAAAAAAGCCTTTGCCCTGGTCGCTGCGTTTGCCACAGGGCTACCAAAAATTTTTGCCCTGCCGAGAACAAAATTGAGCCATATTTCATATTTTTTATATCCTGAGAAAAATATTATAATATGTTCTCCGTAATTAATAATTCCTTATTTTGAATTTTGAGTGAATTAAATGCCATGGCGCAGCCACATTACTTCCGGGATGTTCTCGTCCACAGTCGAAAATTTCGCATCACAGCGCAGTACAAAATTTCGCAATTCAACTCAATGACGTGATTGATGTTACTCGAAAACTCGCTCGATCCATCATCGACGAATTGTATATTAAAATATTTCATAGCAATTTTTAACTATTTTATTAATTTTCATTCGTTATAGATAGCGCGAGCTTATTATGGTGACCACTGACGATATCATAAGCTCGCGCTAAATTATAGGCTATTGAGCTCTACATATAAATTGCCCTCTGCACTGACAACTGACAACTTAATGAGAAGAACGTTTTTAACAAGAATGCTTTATAGTGCTTAATTTCATGTAAACCAAAGTGCGTTATGCAGTTGGATAAATAAAGAATATACTTACTTACTTACTAGTTACTTGTACGACTGCTCTGGCTATGCCCTGGTTAGAAAAAATGTCTGTCTCTGATAACTGGATAAGTATATAGTTTTGATTTCACAGGTCACGACCGTAGGAAAATACAGATGTATTAACGAGTGTAATGTGACCAAAACTATGTATGTTCGGTGAAATATTTTACACGGTTATGCATGTAATATTATAAATCGTATCGTATCGTATCGCATCTGAGAATTTGTAAAGCGCCTCTTATAGTACTAGCTATTCAGAGGCGCTCTCAGCGTGACAGACCTAGGAAATAAGAAAGTCTTCAAGCAACGCAGGGATGAGGGTGGACCCCGACTAAAATCTTACTGCGGATTGAGGGGGAGGTCATTCCACATAGAAGGGCCCACGATGGCGAAGGCACAGTGCTGGGCCGTGGCAGTCCTTGGCCGAGGAACTAGGAGATCAAGTCGATCCGCAGACCGGTTACAATTTTGTTTAATATACCATAAGCCCCAGTTTGAATGAACTTTCTTGCTGAACAGGGAGCCAATGCAGTGGGTTAAGTACAGAGGTTATATGCTCATATTTTGATGTATTAGAGATAACTGTAGCACATAGTAAGTCCTTTATATTAATATTATATCTATTACTACTTAAGACATAGTGTCAACAGCAACAAACTACAAGTTACACATATAAAACACGAAAAATAAGTGTCAATTCTTTTCTAAGCTGGATATCACGAAAGGGATATCCCCTTATTCCCCTATGAAGCTTGCGACGCCTACAAACATATTAGCGTTGTCGTCTCTTAAAAGTAGGAATTGATGTGACAGGTGCTACACACGTTCGTCTGGTATCCCAGGCTGTCATGTACCCTTGAAAAGATCAACGTAGCGTGCGAAAATGGCTGTCTTATTTAAATGATAATAAGTCTATGATTCGTGTAAATTTAAAACTGTTACAAATAATATTGGATTTTGAAAAGAAAACAGTGCCCGATGGTATAGTGCATGCTTAGATTGTTGGACTGTCAAGAGAGAGAGGGGTTCAACTACAGGGCAGAAATTTGGTTCGAGATTTCTGCTCCACTTGCACTCCCTAACCAACTCAGCTATAATGAGTACACTGACCGTACACTGACTTTGGGAAGACGGCGAGGGAGATAACTGGCCACCCATCCTCATATACCAAGGCTAAGAAGATGAAGTCGCTACACTTCATACCAATGGCTGCCTGAGGGTAGCTTAAGGGAATGGTCTTATTCTTATTCTTCATCTTCTCTCTTAGAAAACAAATGTCTTTTACAATTAATCAATATATGCCGCCTACTGAAATACTATACATGTAAATTTAAAACTGCACGTGCACTGTTGCAAACAAGATCAGGTTACAGCAATAATTGGAAGACCCAAGCAGCTGAACAGTCTCCTTAAGGTATGTTTTTGTAAACTGATTGTCCATATGTTATATTTATATTATATTATTCTAAGACATGGTATTTTTCGATGGCACGGGCACATAATTGCTCTAACTGAGCAACTGAGACTGTTAAGTTTCACAGTTATTAAATCGTTTTCGTTAACAACAATGCTGAACCTTTTCAAGAGCGCTAACGACGGCAATTATTGCCCTCGTTAGCGCTCTGGACTGGAAGGTTAGAGTTTTGGGTTCGACTCCCTGCGAGAATAAAATTAGCCTACTATTAGTATTAGCCTATATTACAGTATTAGATTGCTTTAATCCGATATACCCGTAGTGCGTTTGCTGATGGTTCAATAATGCACAGACGTACTTACTTACTTACTTACTTACTTACTAAGCAGTGCCGCAAAGATATGCGTAGCCTACATAATATTGGCCACACGGTTCCTCGCGAGGCTCGCGTTAAGTCCTAAGTGGCGTCTATTAAAGGGGGTAGCTTTTACTCCACAAAGTCGTGATTAACAATTGGGTCCCCCTCTTCCCTCCCCTTGATATGATACTGACGACTACAACGATCGTCATCTCGATATTTCTTCGGCGTCCACAATAGAAAAGTCGCGTGTACCGGCATATTAACCAACTTAGGATGACGTCACCAATTTATGCAGGATGAAACTCTGATTAAGTAATTGTAATAATAAAATATAGTAACTAATATTAGTAACTTATATCTCGCTCGTGAATAAGCTGGTGCCCTGCGCTTGGTTTTCGAGTGGCGCTTTAGAAGTTTGGAGATTACGATTACGGTGTCTAATGCACAAGGCATCAACTAACGAGTCATTCGTTGATGTCTTTAATTAAAACCAAGCCGTAATATGGTCAATATGCAGAAGATCAGTACGTTAGCTAACGTGAAGGCATCTCTCGGCACTGCGATAGTCCAGCATACAAGAAAACACAGCCGTGAATAAATTTCAGCACAGGGTCAAAAGCGGTGGCGACATTACAAAGTTACGCCTATGCGTGTATTATTTGTCCCTCTTAGCAAGTGATTTTTCCTCTGTCACCTTAAAAGGCCATACTCTTGGCTTTTGATACCCGCCGCCTCGGCAAGTTTGCACGTGAGGGCATTCTCACTAGTTGGGCATCAAAAATAGGCCTACCCTTTATGAGGTTCCAAAACATAGACATAAAACTGTAGTGTATAAAAGTAAACACTTAGTCATCACTTGCACGCTATGCGTCAATCGGTTATTTCAGTAAAGTGATAGAGTAGTCTCAGCTTTATATAAACTTATGTGAGAAATGCATTCAGTTTGGGACTCCGCCACTGTTCGTTTTCTGACAGTGCCAGTCCCAAGCCTGGATAATGGAGGAGGGCGACGCTAATGGTCTTTGTTACCACACATTGGTCGTTAAACAGTAAACAGGCAAGCAAGCATGCAGTTTGGGCTAACCACGGTACAACTCAATATAATCACAGTGCTAAAATGTGCTTTCATAGACTATATGTAACATAAATTCAACGGCTGCAAGATCGCCATTTCCGTACAGTATACAGCTATTCAAGTTCATATCAATAGTTGTCAAATGGAGAATTCAAAATTCACGTGTCCCTCGGTGCAGAGTCGCCCAAATACAAAGTAGGCCTAATGTTGTACAAGTTGTACATGTGGTAGCGTCAATGGTAACTTTATTAATTACAAAATATTATGCTAATGGATGAAATGTATTCAAGTCCATTATACAGTTGCAATCCCTATTCCAATGTCATTAAGTACTGCTTTAGATGTGCTTTACAAAGGTACAAACTAGGTAGCTCAGTAATAGAACCCTTTAACCAAAATAGAAAATGTCTTTATACTAGTACTGGCAAATTGCTGACAAAGTGTAGGCCTAATGCAAAATCTTGTTAAATAAAATGATGCAATTACAAAATAGTCGATAAATGTAGCAAATTGTTTTATTGCCGATACATAAACATGTATTTACATGTGTATTTATTTGAGTTTGTATGTATTTATGTATGTATGTAATTTTATGTGTGCATGTACAATAATGTATGTACAATTGTACATGTACGTACTTATTATTCATGTGTGTATTTGTCTATGTAGGCTATGTATATATGTATGTACGCATTATAGATACCTAACACAGCCGATTCATAACCTTTCAAAAATTTTTCAATGTACTCATTTTGTAGCTGGATTTGCTTCGGCGTCACACTGTAGTAGAAACTAGAAATGTCATCTGTCCCTGTAGGCATTTGAACCCCTGATTTGTGGGCTGACAGTTTAGGCTGCTAAACACTAGGAAACTCTGGAACCTAGCATCGGTTTTCATCATGAAATCGACAAAGCACGTGATGCAAATTTGATAAGCTCACAAAGTCACTTTTGAGCGGGAAGAATAAGACTGAGAAAGTGGTCTACCTAATTCCAGCTTCAGTAAGATCGTCTGTAAATACAAATATAAGCAAGATGACAAATGTGCTATAAACTGTAATTAAGTAATGTATTAAATCCTTAGTTTATCTTCCGAAAGACGCTCTGTAATTGCGCTATTTAACAGTCACTATTGTTTCCTCAGATTTGATTGTACAAAATGGTTTCAGGTAGCAATGCGCTTTATCTGCTAACTAATATTGGAAACTACAAGTTGCGCATCGAAATGGAAGATTTTGATGGTCAGACACGAATACACACATTTTTCAATCGCCTCACCTTCGGATAACTATAGACTGACCATTTCAGGATACTCATGCGATGCAGGTGCGGAACTTCTGTGCAAACCAAAACAATATTTCCCTTAGCGTATTGCCAATATTGCAGACTTTGACGATTAGTCAAAAGAATGTCAAAACGCTAGGACCGAATGTAACGCTATCCTTAGGCTTTAAAACTATCAGACTAATAATCTATTCCATAGAAAATTACAGAGTATTAACTGATACTGCGCCGGAAAAAAAATGAGCCGAGTACATAAGTTATTTAGGTATTTTACAAACCTTCACTAACTATCCGTTTTATGTTTTGTAACGACTGAAAACGTCAACTATTCTATGTTCTCTTAGCAGGTCCAGAAATCTCTCTACCTTATTTTCTCACCCTTCAGCTCTTGTAATGCGCACAGGGTTGCTTTGTTCATTATTCAGCCTAGCAGTAATTTTCCGTACTAACTACACCGGCACCTATGCATAAATGCAGTTAGTTTAAGATCATAATGCATACGCGCAATTGTTCAATCATATTTGTGCTGTCAAAATTAATAGTGACTTAATAGCCTCTGGTTTCTTTTAGATTGGCGTTATATAAATTTGCGAATACAAATTAGAAAATTTACTCCAAGCGAACGCTGATAAATGCTTTTCCACATGCACTAGAAGTGTTGTTTGAATCATGTCCCAATTTGTTTTATATTGAGCATGAGTTTAAGCAAGACGTTGATAGCTTATTAATTTATTAGGACTTTTATCTGATTCAGACTTTTTACTTCCGCACTGGAAGCTTTTCCCTATTTAAATGTTAATTACCCAGTCACATTATTTTATTAGATGAAAACTGGTCACAATTGAGACCATTTTGCAGTTAGTGTCCAACTAACGGCTCAATGTGAACGTTATTGTCGGTCAGGAGGACGATTTATTCTTTATTCAGAATGAGGTTATGGCTCAGTCTGTATTATTACGAAAATTAACATGACCAACAACCTGTTATTTCAGTAAAGTTTCTGTTGCCTTTGTGGGTCGGCAGTAAGTTGACCTGCATCAAAAGTGGCGCTTCTGAAATTCATCTATGATGTAAGTCTATGGAAGCATCCATGGTGCCTATAGTACATACTGGGCCTGTAAGTCTATGATGTAAGTCTATGGAAGCATCCATGGTGCCTATAGTACATACTGGGCCTGTAAGTCTATGATGTAAGTCTATGGAAGCATCCATTATGCCTATAGTACATACTGGGCCTGTAAGTCTATGATGTAAGTCTATGGAAGCATCCATGGTGCCTATAGTACATACTGGGCCTGTAAGTCTATGATGTAAGTCTATGGAAGCATCCATGGTGCCTATAGTAATACACGGGCCTGTAAGTCTATGATGTAAGTCTATGGAAGCATCCATGGTGCCTATATACATACTGGGCCTGTAAGTCTAATGTAAGTCTATGCATCCATGGTGCCTATAGTACATACTGGGCCTGTAAGTCTATGACAAGCTACAACATATCCGCGTAGCCCTGTAGCAGATTTTTTTATATTGATACATAGACATGTATTTATGTATATACGTGTGTATTTATTTAAGTGTGCATGTTTATGTATGTATGTAATTTTATGCATCTTAGGCCTATGTAAGTATGCACATGTATGTATTTATGTATGGAAGCATCCATGGTACCTATAGTACATACTGGACCTTAGACGGACCCGAGAACCAATCATAAAGCTATGCATAGGTTGGGTGTCGAACCATCAATGCTCACCAACAATTGACGATGTAACCATTCTAGAAGAAAGGCACAATTTTCTATGCCGCACATCAAATATGCCTCACATTTTCATTTGTATCGGGCATAGACCACCACAAAATGACACTTTTGTTGAAATGGTTTCGGGTTCACACCGAGCATGCGGTTACAATTAAATGAACACAATATCCGCCATTATCACAATATGTGTTGCATTGCACACTTCTACAGACTTGCGTAATTATTACAGGAGGATAATATGTGTTTTGAGTCAGTGTGGATTGTTGCTGCTATGTTTTGCTATCTTTAATAGTATGTTCTTCCATTTCAGACGAAGTTTCTTCTCTTCCCGAATGTTGAACAACTTCAATTTTTCACTGATTTTCAGTAACTGCTCCGATGTTATTGTTTCTAAGATTTGAACCAAATGTTGCATGGAATCATAATATGTAATGTATGGCAGCTGATAGTAATCGCAGAAGTTGAGCCAGTAACGAACGGCGTGCTCATTATAAGTGTTTGGATCTGGAACGGAGCGTTGAGAAGGATGTGACTCAACAGCTGAACCGGTGGCCCTTGAACCAAAGGTGCCGCTCCAGGTTCTCTCTCTCATTGCCGTATGTTTCAATTCCCAATCGATCAGAAGCGTCTTGGAAGGTACAAACAATGGCATATTCATTCGGTATTGTTCAAAAAAGCTCATTACAGACACTTGATACGGAATGTGTATTATTCCTTGGTGAGCTGCAATATCAGAATAGTTGTAATTTTCATATTTGTGTCTTAAGCGCGAAATGTCAAAAGTACAATTCGCAGCTTTGCAAGTGTCCCAAAATTGTCCAAAAGCGTGTTCAAAGAATCCCGGATTGCTGTTATGCGCGAAAAGAAACCCCTTTCTAGTTGGTTTATATGTCTCGTTATGAAAATTACAGAAGCTGGGTAACAACAGCGGTTGAATACCCGTGAAGTACTTGATGTATTCCACATCATACAAATTGTTTGCGGCTACCACATTCCACGGCATAGATGCATATTGAACCAGATTTTTGTTCCATTTTGTCCATCTTTCCTTTCCGAATCGCCCCAATTCGTAGCGATGGGTAGCAACTATGATTAGACTCTTGTTAAATGGGGCATACAGTTCACAAAGCGACGAAACGTGGAAACAGGCAAAGGCATCTACTGACGCTATTTCAGTATCGTTTACGTAAGCATCGTAGAACTTTGGAATTAGAGAATAATCCAGGTTCATCATATTGTGTGGGTTAATGATTTTCAATGTCTTCATGCCTTCACAAGTCTGTGTTCGATGGCATCGTGTATGGTCGAGAGTTTTGTCTATGATTCTAACTCCCATCGGTTTAAGGAAGTTCTTGATATCGTGTATTGGTCCAATATGGAGGTCACTGCTCCAGATAACCAGAGGCTTTACTTTGAAGACGGGCAGAGAAACTTCTTCGAAATCAATATAATCAGACAAAGATCGACGCATACTTAGGAAGCTGTGGACTAATGATCATGAACAGAATTGCAATAACCATAACGATAGACAGCGTCCTCTTCATCATTAGTTTCGGTCTATGCGAATTACTGCAGTTAAAGCTGAAAACGAGCTTGATGCTGTCAAAGCTGGAAAACCAATCACAATAAACAGCCTATTATAATAGATGTCCGATTTTTGCTTTGAAAATCATTATTTCAAATATTTATTGCCGCATAATTTATGTTTATTTCTAGACGCTTGATTGAGTTTCCTATTAGTATCTCAGAAGCGCATATATCTTGGCCGGGCCATAAAGCATGATGAGCCACGGTTTAGGTCTGGTCAAGTCAAGAGATCTTGAGCAGTGCATTCAACTGCCAACCGTATGAAGACCCTAGTCAAGGCCTATTGTAGCCTATCTCAGCCGCAACACTTTGTTTGGCAGCGAAACCCTCATTTGTGATGGTCAAAACATAGCATGAAATATAATGCAGGTATAATAGTTCTACATCTATTTATGCGTCATGTGCAAAGCGAGATCACCAACATACACAAAGAACGTTTAGGCCTATAAACTTTTTCCAGAGGAATCAAAAGATATTATATAATTATATCCTACCCGGGGGAATATGTCCTCGTTTGGGAAGATTATGCAAGTCATTTTCTTGCACATATGTATGTATGTATGTATGTATGTATGTCATGGATGTATGTATGTATGTATGTATGTATGTCTGTATGTATGTATGTATGTCCAGCTATGTATGTATGTATGTTTGAGCACTTGTTATAGCGCCCATTCAAGATTTCTACTCAGAGGCGCTCCCGACTACAGCGCGGACACTTTTCTTTAATCGGAGTTTCACACCGCGTCATGTGCAAGCGAAATGACCAATTGCGAGTGAAGGACTTGCCCAGGGTCCATACGCGGCGGCTATGAGGTGGATTCGAACCCGCAACCCTCCAGCTGCAAGGCACCGAACATACCCTTACACCACCGCGCCACAATCATATCATACGCTCTCAATTTAAACTGGAAGTTGGATTGATGGAAGAAGTTCTTGCTTAATTAAATGGAAGTTGGATTGATGAAAGAAATTTTTTTGCTTAAGTAGAAGTTTGATTGATGACAGTTGTCATGGACATTAGTAGACTGCCTACTTACCAACGTAAAGCAGGGAATAGAAAAAGGTGGTATTAATTTACCAACCTAAGCTAAGGTTTCATCGTTTTATATGCATGGCCTTTTAATGCCAATGTCCATAATAACTGTCATCAATCCAACTTCTATTTCAGCAAGAATTATTTTCATCAATCCGACATCTAGTTTCACATAAAAACTATTTTCAGCAATCCAATTTTAACTTTCCAAATAATCTTCATCAATCCAACTTTTATTTATGGAAGAGTTAATACCATCAATCCAAATTCAATTGTATGTATTTTGCGTACCTGCCTGATGGGATATCAATTTGCGTACCTGCTTAATGGAATATCAATTCTTTTATTGGTCGACGAGAAATAATCGATTCTGTTTCGACGATCAGCTCGTTGACGAACACTCCGTGGACCAACAGTCTTTGAAGAACAGCCCGTGGACTAACAGTCTTTGAAGAACAGTCCGCTGACTAACAGTCCGCTGACTAACAGTCTGTGGACGAACACTCCGCTGACTAACAGTCCGCTGACTAACAGTCCACTGACTAACAGTCCGCTGACGATCAGCTCGTTGACGAACACTCCGTGGACCAACAGTCTTTGAAGAACAGTCCGTGGACTAATAGTCTTTGAAGAACAGTCCGCTGACTAACAGTCCGTAGACGAACAGTCCGCTGACTAACAGTCCGCTGACTAACAGTCCGTGGACGAACAGTCCGTGAAGTAACAGTCTTTGAAGAACAGTTCGTGACTAACAGTCTTTGAAGAACAGTCCGCTGACTAACAGTCCGTGGACGAACAGTCCGCTGACTAACAGTCCGCTGAACTAACAGTCCGTGAACGAACAGTCCGTGAAGTAACAGTCTTTGAAGAACAGTTCGTGACTAACAGTCCGTGAACTGACAGTCTTTGACGAACAGTCCGCTGACGAACAGACCGCTGGACGAACAGTCCGCTGACGAATCGTCCACCTGAACAGCCCTTGACGAACAGTCCGTTGACGAAACGTCCGTTGACGAACAGTCCGCATACCGTCTTCGGGTAACCGGTATGCATCGTTTTCTCATCGACATGCATAACTGGCAGTGGCGGCGTTACAGCAGGGCAAGCCATGGCAAATGCCCTGATAAAAAGCCGTTGTCCTGGTCGCTGCGCTGCCACAGGGCTACCAGAATTTTTGCCCTGCCGAGAATAAATTGAGGCATATTTTATTTTATATTTTGTATATCCCAAGAAAAATATTGAAATATTTGCGCCTATTTTGAGTTAATTAAGTGCATCTATTTCCGGGTGTTCTCGTCCGCAGTCGAAAATGTCGTATCACTGCGCATTAAAATTTTTTACATTTCATCTCAATGACGTGATTGACGTTACTCGAAAACTCGCTCGATCCATCATCGACGATTGCATATTGAAATATTTCATAGCAATTTTTAACTATTTTTAAAATTTTCATTCGTTATCGGTAGCGCGAGCTTATTATGGTGACAACTGACGATATTATAAGCTCGCTCTATACCGAGCTCGCCATATAAATTGTCCCTGCACTGACAACTGACAACTTAATGAGAAGAACGTTTTTACCAAGAATGCTTTACAATGCTTAATTTCGTGTTAACCAAAGTGCTTACTTGGATAAATAAAGAATATACTTACTTACTTACTTACTTACTTACTGGTAACTAGTATGACTGACCTGGATATGTCCTTGTTGGAAAAAATGTCTGGCGTCGCCTCTGATAACTGGATAACTGGATAAGTATATAATTCTGATTTCACATTTCACGACCGTAGGAAATCTACATGTAATAACGAGAGTGTAATATGATCAAAACTAATATGTAGCCTACGTTTGGTGAAATATTGTGCGCGGTTGTAATATAATGGATATAAATATATCTACATTTATATGTATATAAATACACATGTGATTGTTCGTGTATACTTTCAAACTGCAGTATGTATATTAGGCCTATATATATATTTATATATATATATATATTATATATATTATATATTTCCAGGAAACTTTTTCAGGCTCCAGATGTGTCTTATCACATATCCGGTGATTAAAGGTATTTGCCTGTTTGGCAACTGCTGTAGTTGTATATTATTCTAGCAAGTTTCTAGTCGTAGTCAGTTCTGAGCAACTGCTTTCAACTTCAAGTGTTGCCAATTGGTTGGTCATAGTGCAGAGGCAGTCGTCTGAATTTGTCAATTATTAGGCTATCCTTTCTCAGTTTACTGTACGTCCGACAACACTTTTTCAATCGCTATTATGGAAATGTTGCGTACCTGCTTGGTAATCTATCGTGCGGCATCGTGGATCGCAAGTAAGATTTGATACGTTTGATAACAGAAAATGATCTCTCGCTAAGAAGTCAGTTGAGGATGCTAAACACTAGGAACTCTAGTTGATCATTATGCCATCAAATAGGGAACGCCTCCGATTTGTTTGTTTTGGATTGGCGCTATATAAATTTGCGAATACATTTAGAAAACTTACTCTAAACAAAACGCTGAGAAATGCTTTTCCACATGCCCTGGCAGTGTTGTTTTAATAATGTCGACATTTTTCGTGTTGAACATGCTTTTAAGCAAGACGTTGATAGCTTAATAGTTCATTAGGAATTTAGGACCTTTACCTGATTCAGACTTTTTCAATTCCGCAATGGAAGCTTTTCCCTTTTTAAATGTTAACTCAGTCACATCCATTAGACTAAAACTGGCAACAATAGAGACCCTTTGGCAGCTGGTGTCCAACTAAAGGCTCAATGTGCACTTCGTTGTCGGTCAGCAGAAACGATTATTTTTAATACAGAACGAGGTTAGGACTCTTCTGTATTATTGCTAAAATTATCTACAGCAACAGTCTGTCATTTCTGTAAAATTTTTGTAGCTTTTTTAGGAACGCAGTTGGGCCTGCATCAAAAGTGGCGATTCTGAAATTCATTTATGAAGTAGGCCTAACTTCCTAAGTCTATAGAAAGATCCATGGCGCATATACTGATAGTTTAGGTTTTAGAACGACCTGAGAACTAGGTATAGAGTAATGCTTAGGTTGGGTGTCGACCACCGGTGCTCACCAACAACTGGCAATGTAACCGTTAAAGAGGAATTGACAATTTTTCATGCTTCACATCACATATGCATCACATTTTCATTTGTCTCGGGCATAGGTCACACAAAAGGACAATTATTTTGATGAGTCGGTTACGGGTTCACACTGAGCATGCGATTACAATTAAATGAACACATAATTATCCGCCATTATCACATAGTGTGTTGCATTAGTTATTACAGAAGGATATGTGTTTTGACTCAGTGTGGATTGTTGCTGCTATGTTTTGCTATCTTCAATAGTATGTTCTTCCATTTCAGACGAAGCTTCTTCTCTTCCCGGATGTTGAACAACTTCATCTGTTCACTGATTTCCAATAACTGTTCTGATGTTATCGTTTCTAAGATTTGAACCAAATGTCGCATAGAATCATAATACATAACATATGGTAGGCGATAGTAATCGCAGAAGTTGAGCCAGTAACGAACGGTGGGTTCACTGTAAGTGTTCGGATCTGGAACGGAACGTTGAGAAGGGTGTGGCTCAATGGCCGAACCGTTTGGTCTAGGACCATAGGCTCCGCTCCAGGTTCTCTCTCGCAATGCCGTGTGTTTCAATTCCCACTCGATTAGAAGAGCTTTGGAAGGAACAAACAATGGCATATTCATTCGGTATTGTTCAAAAAGCTCATTACAGACACTTGATACGGAATGTGTATTATTCCATAGTGCGCTGCAATATCCGAGAATTTGTAATTTTCATATTTCGTCGCCTGAGAATTATCCTCGCGTATCTCCATTTTCCAAAATTCCGAGATAATCGAGGTTGAAGTTTGGGACGCATTTTGCGGAAAAATAAGAATTTCAATGCAATAAGGAGGGCATTATCAAATTACAGTTTCCACACAGATGTCATATTAAAACATCAACATTGCATAAAGACTTTGCATTTAAAAAATTAACGATTAGAGCTGTTTTTCAGAAATTTATGAAAATTTTGTATAAAATGGATTTACAAATATTACGAACCATCCTACGGAAAACAAAGACATGAAATGATTAAATCAAGCAACGACCAATTATTAGATAGTGTTTTCGTTAAAATATTCATGGATATAGTCCGGATTTTTAAATAAAAACTTTTATTTGTCTGGATATGCGACACTTTAATCCAGCTAAGCGCACAGGTTTATACTGTTGTATCTCCTGCTCGTCCAATCAACGACGAGCTTTCTCTGGACATACAACAACATACACTGCTACACCACGAATGCTGTGTGGAGATACGATAAAATCTGTCTGAAAACAGGACATACGACAGTATATTTTCTTGAATATCTTTAAAACGATCTGTCGTATCTCTTAGCCATTGAAACTGAAGAAAGATCCAAGAAATTCTGCTACAAATCAACTCTAAACTGCTTTTCGAAAAAAGTGGAGATACGACAAGATAATTCTCAGGCGACGATTTCTCTTTTAGAGGCGTTGCGTAAACTTTACACCTTGTCGCTTTGCATGCCTTATAAAATTGCCGAAGAGCGCGATCGAAGAAATCCGTGTGGCTGTTATGCGCGAAAAGAAACCCTTTCCCTGTCGGTTTATATGTCTGGTTATGAAAATTACAGAAGCTAGGTAACAGCTGTGGTTGAATGCCTGTGAAATACTTGATGTATTCGACATCATACAAATTGTTTGCGGCTACTACATTCCACGGCATGGACGCATATTGAACCAGATTCTTGTTCCATTTTGTCCATCTTTCCTTCCCGAATCGCCCCAATTCGTAGCGATGGGTAGACACTATGATTAGACTCTTGTTAAATGGGGCATACAGTTCACAAAGCGCAGAAGAGTGGAAACAGGCAAAGGCATCAACTGACGCTATTTCAGTATCGTTTACGTAGGCATCGTAGAACTTTGGAATTAGAGAATAATCCAGGTGCATTGCATTGTGTGGGTTGATGACTTTGAAGGTCTTCATTCCTTCACAATTCTGTGTTCGGTGGCATCGTGTATGGTCGAGAGTTTTGTCTATGACCCTAACTCCCATCGGTTTAAGAAAGTTCTTAAAGTCATGAATCGGTCCAATATGGAGGTCGCTGCTCCAGATTACGAGCGGCTTTACTTTGAAGACAGGCAAAGACACTTTCTCTAAGTCAATATCATCATTGAAGTCGGTGCTCCAGATCATCAGCGGCTTGTCTTTGGGAACGGGCAAAGACATGTCTTCTAAATCAATATCTGAAAACGGACTATAGTTGAAGAATAGCCGACTAGTGACCATGAAGAGAATTGTGATTACTATTATGACAGACAGCGTCCTCTTCTTCGTTAGTGATGTCGGCATATTATGCAAATTCCTCCACATAAAATTGAAAAAGAGCCTGGTACGTTCAGAACTGTAACATCAAAGAGAAAATATGTCCTTATTTATCTGAGATGTCCTTTACCAGAAAACTAAATTTAGTCGATCGTTTATGTTAATAAATGTGACCATGTCTGGGAAAATGGACCTAAAGTGGGATATGGAGTTATTGGTATCCTAAAATGAAGATTGAAACAAGCTTTCAGACAAAAGAAACTGCACCAAGTTTGGTCCATAAATGATGAAGTTATTAAAAATTTAGGAGTGTAATAGATTAAACCATCATTTGAAGAATATCAAGTTAAAAGATTTAGCAACTCAAAAAAGCCAACTACAAAGAAAAGAGTCAAGTTTTTCACCATGCCACAATCAATGTGCTGTATGTACTCTATAAAATGACACATAAAACACAAAAATACATTGCAATTTAATGCCAGAAATAACTTATTAACACTTACAACAATTCTGAAGTCTCGCATAATTAATATGCAAGTGACTATCTAAAACTGGCTGTAACGCCGAAACTAGAACCCCCTTTAGGTCCCTTTTCCCAGATATGGTCACAAATAGTTACGTGTTATAACAAGTTGTGTAGCTTCTTTTGAAAAGAACAAAAAGAAAGAAAAACAAGATTAAATAGGGACGTGGAATGTAAGCACAATGCTAAGACCAGGAAAGCTTGCAAAACTTTAAGCGTTTTGATGAAAAGAGGAAACGTAAATGTGCTTTATACTTTCAATGCTGGAAAATGAAAAACAGCAAAGTGCTTATTATAAAACGTGTTGCTTGTTTTTTGCAACTACATGTAAATGGTGTTGCATATTTTCTCCCACTGAAGTGTTTTTCTCCTTCTATTCTTCTGTAGTTGAGTCGTCCACTTATATGCAAACAATGTCCCATACATCAACCCACCACAACCAACTACTGTCATCTTGCTGCACTAATCACATAGTAAGTAGTCCCCTGTCCAGCGGGACTTGTCCCTTTAGGAGTGCCTATTGAACCCTAAAACTATTGTCATAATTTACTACTTGATGTAAGTAATTCTTAGTCGCTGTTAAAAATTAGCACATGCATTGTATGTATTCATTCTGGGGAATAATAAGAATGTCTTATGTCTTGTAATAGATGTCCTTTTTTAGCTCTTAAAACCAAGAATTCAATTATTTGTTTGAGTGTAATTTGTGTAAGCGTCTAGACGCTTGTTTGAGTTTATTTTTAGTATCTCAGAAGCGCATAGGCCTATATGTTTGACCGTGCCATATAGCATGAATAGCAACTGCCTTAGTTCTGGCCACGTCGAGAAGATCTTGTTCAATGCATTGAACAGCTAACCATGGGAAGATTGGCCGGTGGGCGTATGTATACCTGCGTGCTGCAAATGCTCATTTGTCTCGGTGTCATTCTTCGTCTAAGGCGCCATACTGGCCGGATATTGAGAATAATATTATCATCGGTATTAATCGTGTTATTGTGCAGATCTATGATTTACGTTGCAGTGTTATCAATGGTGTAATACACAACATAGGCAGAGTAGTGAAAAAGAACCTTTTGACATTTAAAACTACAGAACCAGCAATGCTATTTACTTGGATGTGAGTAACACGCAATCCAGCTCAGACCCATTCCCACAAAATATGTGAATAAGCTGGTTCCCGCGACTTCGCTTTTGTGGGCGCTCTATAAATCTCAAGTTTACGATTACGATTACGATATTGGCTGTCAAGATGGCTGTTAAAATCTGCAGCCATGTGGTCTGTCTAGCGGCCGTTATGTTGTTCCGTAGACAGTCTGCAGGGCGTGATTAATTCGTCCTTCAGCAACTGCATGCGGGAGCCCGTGGTAGCCGCAGCCTTATAGTCGTCCAGTCCATTTTCTCTAAATTACTCCACGCGGGACCCGATAGCACATTGGATAACACCCTGGCATAGAGAGCGAGAGGTACCGAGATCGAGTTCCGTAGGCGGACATGCTTTGTAGGCTGCTATTAGCGCCGTGTATTGCAGGCTGTCTGTTCTGTTAGTAGTTAAGATTTATGTCTTCTGTCATTTGTGTTCTTGTGAATTGTTTCAATTGCATAACTGTAGGGCCTACACTGTAACCGGCTGCGTTTGTCAACCAGATTGTTTCAATAAAGAATATTATTATTAT
Source organism: Aporrectodea caliginosa (assembly GCA_020284085.1). Taxonomy (NCBI): domain Eukaryota; kingdom Metazoa; phylum Annelida; class Clitellata; order Crassiclitellata; family Lumbricidae; genus Aporrectodea; species Aporrectodea caliginosa. Next base: position 211,509 of record JACEVL010000277.1, on the reverse strand, counting down.
AAAAGACATATCGCAGCTTCGGTCATGATTCTTGCCCAGGCAAAAGAACTCCTGGATGAACTGAACTGTCTTCTTTGCTTTTGCTTCGTTTAACTCTTCTGGCTAATTCCACTGAAGCTTGCATGATGCGACCATGACACAGAAAGGCAGCCGGTCTCTGGCTGCACCTGGTCCAGGTCTTTCTGAGAGCAGATCGGCAACTCTGTTCTAGGTCAGACGAGAAGAGACATGATCTAATCTTATATAATATGATGACTTATATAGCGCCGTTGTAAATGTCCACATCAGTTGATTGCCGCTAAAAAAGAGATGCCAGGTCGAAATCCGACAGATCAAAGAAAGCAGACTGCGGTATGTTAGAGATGAGTTAACGCCCTCTGTTAAAATATGCGAGCAATCTGCAACCTTTTCAGTCGGCAAAAAAGGCGCTAAAAGCTTCATTATCAGCGAGATGTAAACGCAGGTGTTGCCTGAGACCAATGTCTGCCCCTATCCATGCACCGTACCCAGCACAATAGTTACGTGTTGTTGTCTAGCCTTGCGGCTTTGTTCACAGAAGCTGCACAAGCCCACGGCTTTAAAGTTCCCACAAGAGGCATGACAGAAGCATGAAAGGTCTAAACCCTGTATTATAATATTCTTGCTCGAAGGACAATAGCAGTCTCCACGACCAGTAAGCTAGTGCAATATTACTTGTATGAATCTGGGTGGTGGGCAAAGAGGAATGGTGAAAGGATCATTCGATTAACGATTTCAATTTGTTATTCAGTGAGTGGTAATTATAACAAGTGATTTCGCGCAATTTCGTAAGGACCGGCGTTATCAAGGTAATACCATCTAAAAAATTATTATCGCCATTCATGCATGCATTCCTTCAATCGTCCGCTCGTTCATTGATCGCTTATTATCTCAAGGCTCACTTCACACGTTTTCTTAGAGACATTTCGAAGATTTGCATTTACATAACATTATTCGTTCATACGCTCCCTGTCTCGCTCCCACACACTCGTTCGGTGATTGCTTACTCATTCACTAAGGTTGTAATTCATTCATTCATTCATTATCCATTCAATCAATTTGTGTTAGTAACTCATGTTTATGAATGAATGACTACGACAATTTCTACAGCGCCGTAACACGGCACATGCTGCTAAAAGGGCGATTTAACAAGTTCAGCACTGAATCAGAGATACGCTTTTTCAAACTAATAGTGTCTTGAGCCTGGACTTTAATGACTCCATAGTTTAATGAAGCCTAAAACACCAGTTTAACCGGTCAGTGACTTTGGCCTTGGTGAATTTTCCCGAACAATGTTTAATTAAGGCATGTGAATTATAGTCCTACCTGTTTCATCACGGACATCCACCGGTTGTCGTTCTGTCTCAGTCTGTAACTCGATTTGTTGCGTTACTTGGTTAAACCCTCCCAACGCTGTTACTTTGGCGCATACCTGTGCGATCTTACTGTTCGACCTGTAGGCACACTGACACCGTGTCAATATGCCAACCAGTGAACACACTGACATGCTGGTTGTCTGACTGACTGATTGAATAAATAAACAACTCTAATGGAGTAACTAATCTGAAATGCGTGCAATATTCTAAGTATATGTAGTTAGATAGAAACGGTTAATTTAATCAACCAAGCAGAATTTTACATATATATGTTAAATTGTATTTTAAAAGTAATTTAAAGTCGCAAATATTGCAGAATTTACAGAAACACAAGTCAGAAAACATACTCACCAATTCTTAGAGCTAGTAGAAAAACTCTGCCCGTTATAGTGAGATAAAGGAGCAACTGGCCGTAAGTTTTGTCATAGGACAGATTCGTCCTTTGAATATAATTAGCCTATGCAACTGTGTCGAACTGTACCATAGCCTTGAAACGCCCCAAATCAGTGCGTATAGAATAAAATATCCCGACTCACAACGCACAAAAAAGCCAAGCAAAAATTTGACGTGGCAATTTATGATACCAGACGAACACTTGTGCAATAGACCTCGCTGTGTTACATATTTCCACAAAAGAGCCAATTGCAAAGCTCCGCCCCATTGGCAAGACCCTTGTCAGGGCCTAGTGCAGGCCTATCTCAGCCGTGAAGCTTTTTATTGTCAAGGTGACAGTGAAAAAAATTTGCACTGGCCAAAACATAGCATGAAATATAATACGCCCACTCCCGCAATAACGGTCTTATGCGGATCCAAACAGCCGAAAGCGCTTTTGGTAGCAGTTGATATGATATGAGGGATTAAGGCCTGTTGTTAGCGCTCTATTATCCTGTTTGCAGCTATATCTCAACGTTTATTTTTTAAACATAAAATGTCAATCTTTTCATATATTTTATTTTGTAGGTTATCTTCACGACCTAGTGGGTTATTGGATAAAAATTAAATGTGAAAAATCATAGCCATTCATTAAAAACTAAGATGAAACTTAAATTTTTATGACTGAAGTCTGATTCATATTTCTGAAATAACAATTGCAATCGTCTGTGTTCTTGACCAAACTGTCTGTGAGTTCGTCTTTGTTTTCTTAAGTCTTTTTGCGATGTACACTCTTCATACAGAGTCCTGATAAACGGTTCTTAGTTTCTCTTCTCTTCAATTTCACCAGCGGCTGAAGACTATTCTATTTGTCAGTTATGGCTCTGGTCGTAGCACCACTTTTCTTTCTGAGTGGTGCTTTATTAATTTTCGAATACAGTTACAGTTGTGTTGTTGCCTAATCAATGATGAGAACAAATAATTATTGTGGCTTACATTGCAAGTAGCTAAGAGGACGGATATAGGAGGACGGAGTTTGTGCATGAGGAATTCTCATCTCTATAACTCTCTATCTCTTGATGCTGTTTTTTTATTTTATAAAAATGCGTACATTCACAGTTTTATTCTGCAGAAAGTTACAGTAAGGTGACTGCGGTATTTTTCTGTACAAAAATTAGCCAGAGGACTTAAACAAAATGATTATTCATTAACACTTAGGCCTAACAACTTTAAAAATAAATCATGGTCAATGGCTTGCTAAATAATCAAGTGTTTTAACGCATTGAAAACCGTGTTGTAATAATCACAATAATCAAAAGATCTTATTTTTGGGTAAATATGCGCATATTCCAGAGGGAGCAAATGCCCCCTTGCTCCCCCTGCGGACGCCCATGAATGCAAGCGTAGTGCTACATCTATTGATGCGTCATGTGCAAAGCAACAGCGCCAACATTCACAAACAAACGCACGTGTATGAGTATATTATATTGTGTAGTGCTCAATTACATCAGATTGCATTATGTGAATAGTATGCTGAATTATATATATATATATTATATATATATATTATATATATATTATATATATAATTGCTGATGCTGTATATATGCTTGTGTCTCTTTCTGAGTATATTATATTGTGTAGTGCTCAGTTACATCAGATTGCATTATGTGAATAGTATGCTGAATTATATATATATATATTATATATATATATATATATGTATATATAATTATATATATATATATAATTGCTGATGCTGTATATATGCTTGTGTCTCTTTCTGAGTATATTATATTGTGTAGTGCTCAGTTACATCAGATTGCATTATGTGAATAGTATGCTGATGCTGTATATAATTTATGCTTGTGTCACTTTCTGAAGGCATTCAAGGCCATGCGGCTTCACATTAGGAGAGTGCCTTTATAAACCCTCTTGTGTCGTTCCACCTCTATCTTTGTACATGTGTACCTTTCTCTCTGCCTCCATATGACCGTTCATCTCTGTGTAACTGTCTCTCACTCTTCTGTCTTCTGTCTTTCAGTGTTTCGTCTTTATGACTGCCTATATATACGCCTGCCATCAGTTTAGATAGCTTCTTTAATTAAGAAAGTGATCTACATGTATTATTGTTACTCCGACTATATTTTTAATTCTCCAACACAGGCGCACAAGATGTCAAAATTAGAAGTAACTACGATGACTTTTTGAAACGCCATTATTGTATTGTAGGCCTATTGTATTGTATTGTATTTGATCATTTATAAAGCGCTTCTCATAGCATAAGCCTTTCAGAAGCGCTCCCAGTGCGAGGTACTCCGAGGAAAAAGGAAGGTTTTAAGGCGAGAGAATGAGGTAGAGATGCTACTAGACTATCACTATCATAAAATGCAGCACAATAAACAGGTCCTAACTGCGACCTTACATCTTCCATTAAGCTACTCTACACACTGCAAACAATTAAATTCTGGCAGGGTCATATATTCCAACTGCTATTTGCATTTTATTGTGGAAATTCCTAACGTCATTTAAGAATGATTCCTGTGTTCTTCTTAGGAGTTTTACTACGAACGTAAAATATGCTGGAAGGACGGAGAACCGCCAGCAAGCGAATCAGAGTGTGGCTTTGACAATTCAAAATGCAACCGTTACCAGTTAGGTGCTCATGAGACATCAGTGCTACGGTATATACATCTTTGATTATAATTTGTTTTACCTAACTGCAACTTTTACTGTCACTTTAAACTAACTATTGTCACATCGGCGCCAACATATAAATGGTATAACAGAAGTATAACAGATATAATTTAAATATCACTTATGCACAACATTGAAACTCCTAACTCCTATCAGACCAAAACACCCTGGGCAATAGGCCTAACACGTCGGTTAATAGCCGCCTTATGGCCAATAACCTCTGAGGCAATACCTCCAACGTAGAGTACGCAGAGACTAAGTAAACTTTTTTGGATTGGGACCGAGGCCGTTATTTATTTTTCGTTAGTTTAACATTTTCTCACCGGAATCTGGGTTCTTCCTCCCTTTGCTTTTTCACAAATCCTATCCCGATTCCTCTTACCCTCACCTCCCTCGCCGTTTCCACTCTAAACACCACCCGCCTTAGGCGTCTGACTGTCTGCCTGCCTGACCCCTTGTATCTTAGCCCTCTTCCTATCGATTCTGTTTTAACTCGTCGCCTGTGAATAAGCTGTTTCCCGCGACTTCGCAGTTTTTGGCGCTGTATAGAAATTTCGAGATTTCGATTAATGACTTTGGATGATTGCTAATGGAAATTGAATTTTGTTGCATAGTGTAGAGTCGCTGTGGCGTGGATCGTGGCTGCCTCTTTTGTCACTTTTGTCATATCTGCTGTAATCTTCATTGTCAGGTAAAAAAAGGTCACTTGACTCGACTCGCAGTAGTTTCTCATTTGATATGTTAAATGAATTCCAGATTTTAGTTGCATAGCTACGTTTTGCAATCCAGTAAATAACTCTGATTAAAATCGACGACCTCTGCTTCTTGTTAATCCTTCATGCGAAAAATATTGCACAAGATCATCAACGAATACTTTTACTCTTTTTATGCCTTGAGTCGTATACATGCAAAGAATAATTTGTCTTTAAGACTTTCTCTGTGGCTGGTCACTAGATTAGATTAGATTGTATTGGATTGGATTGGATTGGATTGGAAAGTTTAAAATAGTCCAGTGAAACTGAGATTCTGATTCATGAGAAGTAGCAGCAGTTACTGTAGTGGCAGTGGTTGTAATGGTGGCGGTAGTAGCAGTTGCAGTGGGATCAACGCCGCGAGTCATAACATGCTAGCGACGAAACATTCATCACACCGAATGTAAGTAGACATCCGTCAGGACCGACACTAAAGCGTCGCTTTACAGTGCTTGCAATAATCATTGAAATAGTTAATAATAATAATTATCTTTTCTTTATTGAAGCGCCTGACAAACGCACTGCGCTGTACATTTACATGTTATGCAATTCAAATCTTAACTACTAACATAACAGACAGCCTGCAATACAACGGCGCTAATAGCAGCCTACAAAGCATATCCGCCCTACGGAGCTCGAACTCGGTACCTCTCGCTCTCTACGCCAGATGTTATCCAATGCGCTATCGGGCTATTAGACTGCCTTTTACCAGTATGTCAGTTTACCAGATGCATCGTGCATCATTTATGCTGATGATCAACAGAGGTCCAGAGGCTGAGTTCCGATGTAGGCTTTGTTATAACAGCACTAAACCCGTATGTTATCTGTCTCCTGTTTTGTTTGATCTACCCATCCATGGATCTTTTGCTAATTAATGGCGTGCTGATGCGAACTTTCATGTAGAAGGTGATTTCTATGGTTGCAATTTGTAAACTGATTCCAAGATTCTACCCTCTCCTCGGTATATGGTATTCAAATCCTACCTAACATTTACCATGCATCCAGTTCTGGAATGACATAAGTTCAATGAGACATGAGTCTCATCGCACGCAGTTTGGTTAAACCCAGTCTGAAACCTTCTCTCAACCGAAAAGTATTGCTAACCCAGAATATTTCCCTAATATTCTGGGTTCGCACCTTCATTAACTATACATACTGCTTTAAATATTTGTGTGTGCATTTTGTGGGTTTCTTGTCGATCCCCCGAAGGGGTAGTTCTACCGTTCGTGTTGTTTGTAAGCTTAGGACTTATTTCGTCTCATGCTGCCAATGTGGACGAAAATCTTCATCTCGAGCAAAAGGAGACACCTTATTGAAACCACCCCTGCTTTGAATTCATCAGCAGGACAATTGAAGGAATTGATTCAACTCTATATATTATCGTTTTATAGTCTCACTAAAGATATAAAAAAGTGTTAGGGCCTAAACGTTCCAGGAAAGGACCGAGCAGAGTGAACGGTCGTTTAGACAACTATCGCGTGAAGAAAATGTTCAGACTGTGATCTTAAGTCTTTCAAAGTAGGCCCTATTTAACAAAATATTTGTTTTCAGGTAAATAAAATGGCGTTCCTATTTGTGAAAAGAATTTGCAAATATATGAGCGGCCAAATAATTTACTCAATATAGAAATTAAGGCGTCTTCAGAAGTAGCAGTGGTGATACCAATTATGTAGCTAAGAGGCTAAAACCCTCTTCTCAAATTTCTCGTTACTGTCGCTTTACTTTCTCGTTCCAACGTGCCAATCCCGGTGATAAATTCATTTATGCTTAAATGTATGAGTCCTGTAACAAAATTCAATGAATTTCTTTCATGTTTGATTTGAATCGCTGTAAGTTTGATGCTAAATACTGCGATATCGTTATAATATTGCCGCAACTCTTCTACGATCCTTCTATAAACTGAGCAACATATGGTGGCACGTTTAATCAGTATACATGTAAGCTCTTTCTGGTCATCTTTCCTATCACCATCTCCTCCCACTTAGGCATCGCCGCTGCGTCATGACAGTCTTATTAAATTCAACAGTAGCAAATTTTAGGAAATTTATTAGTAATAAATTTAATACCATAAAATTTAGTACATGCCTTAGTAAGTGGCGACAGTTGTAGTAAATTTTCCAGTAGCAGATCATAGCTGATCAGTAAATTTAGTTAGCAGGCTACTCAAACTCCCTCTTCCTACGCTGCTGAGTGAACCCCATTGTCCGTTCTTCACATCTCTCTCCGTCCGTCAATTATCTTTTGCTCTCTGGCGCTTTCTGCAGAGTGGGCACACTATCTGTCTTTTCGTGTCTCTCCCTTTCTCCCTACCTGTCTCTCTATCTCTACCTCTCTCTCTACCTGTCTCTCTAACTGTCACATATTTTTAACAGGTGTGAAATATTTTACTATAACTAGGCTAATGTTCAAGAAATAAGTTAGGCCTATGATATAATGAAAGTTCGAAGAAACAAGTAATAGGCCTACATGTACATAATCGAATTTAGGATAATGAAATAAACTTGTATATACTTAAATTTGAAAAAAAAACAATTTTGTCGACCGCCCTTGTGTCGCTACAGTGCATTAGTTAATTTCAAAAGACCTCGCAGTGAAATCATTACACACAAACTTTTTGCGATTCATGTTATGACCTAGAAGTTTGGAAGTATACACATCATTATTTAAAACGACTTACAGACTTGTCTGTTGTAAGTTCGAGCGAGAATTCATTGTCACAAAAGTGCAAAGTTTAAGTTTATATGCTGTATTCATCGTTTATGTCGAACCAGTGTCGAATTTTACAAGAAAGCAATGAATATAAGAACAACAGTGCAGGAAATTTCTATAGACATGTACTTAAAGGCGGCAGTTTTCCAGATGTCTTCATGCACAATAACCGATCCCAAAAGTTCTGATCCTAATCACTAAGTGTTACGAAGACAGACAGCGAGCAAGCGAACATGTAGTTTCGTAATCGTAATCGTAAACTACAAATGTCTCTGGTGCTACTATAAAGCTAAGCACAGGAACCATCTAATTCACAAGCATTGTTTCGTGTCAGAAGGGTTGTTCAGATATGTCATGTGAAGAACCGAGTCCTGTTGCATTCTTGTGATTAATTCATAGGAGCAATCTTCATTTCTGTATTCTTCAGAGAGTAATGTTCACCACGAAACGTAAACCAGTTGACACCGTCGGCGTAAGTTGTATAATTTCCACGCAAATACAAGACGTTGAGATTGGACCAGTGGCATTCGTTGTACCACCAAGCTCCATGATGCCTCTCAGCGCAGTTGCTATAATTCTTATTGTCATGATCTGCGTCTTTGGTGGTGAACTGACAGCCGTTTTGATTATCCATACTGTCTCCTACATTGATAAGCATGTGTTTCAGGCTCTACAGTCTCCAGATCTGGTGTATTAATAAGGGAGAATGAAACAGAGGCGCTCCAATGGCAGGCCAAACGGTATTAAATAAGTAAATAAAATCAGTATAAGGAAGCTTGCTGAATTTATAGTCAAGTTTTCTTACATTCCTTCGCATGACTGGCAATAATACACAAATATTCTCCAGAGGAATTCAGCATACTCTTACTGACAAATCTAACTGACGTTGAGACACTATACGTGCTCTGGATCACTTTGCAAAAGGAACCTAGAATAGAGTTTTAAAATGTTTTGCACCTAGTTATCACACATCTCATCAACTTTTCTCATCCAACCAGTTTTGCTCATGCTACAGTTTACCTTGTTCTTTAAAAGTAACGCATTTTCCAACAAAAACTCGCCTCGTCTTCAATGACAATTTCCTTTCCAAAACATCGAGAAAGTATTTGCCAATCGCATGTGATTTTTGCCATTACAAAACTGTTAAGTATGAGCTTGTCACCCATATTTCAGTCTTTACATTGCCTGACGCGTGAATAAAAAATCCAAACTAAAATCTGTCTCATACAGTAGCTTTCAAAGAAGCTGCCCTGTCTCTGTGTGCAGTGCTCACGCCTCATGCTAAAACTGTTGATCTCCATGAGCAGATACAGTCACTCAGAGCTTTGGATTTCATTGCTCATTTCAGTTTGTTTGTCATGTCGCTATTTGCAAAATTTCAAAATGAAGCGCTATAGGGTCTATTAGTTGTAATTCTGAAATCATATTTTTTATGTTTCATCATAGTTTCGAACAGAATTTAAATTAATTGGCCAAACATTTCATAATTAGAATTTGAATTTGATTTGCTAAATTTAAATGATACGAGGTGCACGTTTTCAATCCTGTGGCACTATCTCGCTGAATAAATGAAATTTCAGGAGGCGCTACATAGGTCATGTAATGCTGAAATTCTAGAATGTTACTGGCAACGACTGGACTGACCTCTGAGCTCGTGGTTGATGACTTTCTCTTCAGTCCAGTAAGAACATCTATCGGCGAACGCTTCCGAATGTCTGACCATAGCATCGAAAATCGCGTCGTAGCCATTCAGAACCACCATCGTGCTGAAGAAATGACCAAGGGAGTGGCATCGTTAGGGAGTACAGTACAGTGATGATGATTATAACTATCACGTGGATTCATTACATAGTAATGTTTAGCGCACTTGTTAGCCACATAAATATATTATGCACACACATAGACTCGAATACATGCATAGACAGGTACATGAATATACCCATACATTGAGCCATCAGTTTATGGGTCCACAGTTTAACGGCAGCTTATGACAACGTAGGCCGTGCCGCCAATAAAGATTATTTTTTGGCATCGGAATACAAAAGACATAAGAGCGACAGAGTCTATAAAATACAATTACTTTGTAATGGTGATGATATACTATGATGTTTTGGGTTGGTGGTGGGCGGCGGTGGTGATCATGTCGATGATCCAGATACTGAATGCGGTGATGATCACAATAATCAAGGTAATAAGAAAAACCATTACGTTAAATATGACTATTGCACAAGAACTACGCTTTCCATACCTTTTGCCGAATGAACAGGAGAAGACAGGTCCAAGTTTTTCCGCGGATCTCATGAAATATTCAGGAGCCGCATTTATTCCACCACGAAGAATCGTGCCGAAAAATTGTAGAACTGGAAGCGAAGGTGGATATCGCTTTCCATCATCTTTCACTCCATTCTGCTTGAATCGACGCAACAGAAGCAAGGCAGCAACGACTGTGAGGGATGCTGCGAATACCGAAATCTCTCCTCCGTCAAACATCTGTGAAGAAGAAACATTCATTTCACAAGAAGAAACATTCATTTCACAATTAACCCATTCATGGCCATGTTCCAAAATTGGAACACGCAATAAAAATGCATATTTTTTGGTCAGGGTACCAGCTGAATAAAGTAAATACATGATGTTATTGGTCAATAGGAAGGTGAATACCGCTTGTTTTATAAATATCTGGATGATTTTTGTCTGGCAAATAATTATTTAATTGTAAAATTTAGCCGTTCGGTAAAAACGAAATTTCAAAAATTCTGTTTGTGTGAGCCTGCACAGGTAAGAGTCTTTTATCAAGTTTTATGGCTGTATTATATAAGCTGAAATGTTGATTTTGTTGTATCAAATAGCAGTTTTGTTCCCTTGAAACCTAAAATTGGTTTATTATACACAAATCGCAATGTTCCAATAGTGGAACATGGCTACATGGCAGTCCAATTCTCAGTAATATTACACTTTATACGTGTGTGTGGTTCAGTGACCCTGTTAGTGTATAATCCTGTCCTAAGTCAAGCGCAATGTTATGCTTTCTCGATGCTATTATTTGTTGCATTCAAATATGTAAAAAAATTAATAGTAGCCTAAGCAGAAACATTTTAGAATCAACATGTTGAACACTCGTTGCTATGCCATTGTTTCAGCCATAATGAATGTACGGATCTTTCTGGGAAGAAAAAAACTGTAACTGTCCCAGCACTAAATGAATTACTTGACATCATTACAAGCCCGCAGTTTCAGTTCTGCAGGTGTTTTCATAACACCACCTGTCGATGAATCTGATGATAACTCTGACAAATCCGACACAGAAAAAGGCAACGACTACATTGCAGATCATTCGACGAGCAAGATTTTGAACACACCACCCGAAGGTACAATAGATAGTGGGGACATTGATTTAGAGGGAGGACAGTGTAGCTGTACCAGAAGGCAGTAATAAAGACAGAGCTGCAGCAAAGAAGAGAAAAATTTCCAAGACTGTGGAAAAGTGGATGAAAGGTGACTTGAAGCCACAGCACATTAGTGGTTTGAGAACCTTTTCTCAACAATGTGATCACATAAAAAATACCCAGAACTCTTTGAAATGTTCTGGCCCATTGAATTATTTGAGTACATCAAGAACCAGTCTGAACTGTATGCCAGTCTGAAATGCTACCAGTATGTTTGAACTTTGAAGTACCAGTGGAGGAACTGAAGCTGTTCTTCACAGTGTTCATGATATCAGGTTATAGTTCCCTACCTCGAAGAGACTTGTACTGGAGTTTAGATGCAGACATCAGAAATGAAGCTGTTGCCCATGCCATGCCAAGAAACAGATTCAGAGCTATGCTCAAGAATCTTCATTTTGCAGAAAACACCAACTCAGCAGCTGACGACAAGTTTGCCACGATTAGACCACTCATCACCCATCTGAATGAAAAGTTCAAGAAACTCTGCTTCCAACTGATGTAGAGCATGCTGACGTAGACGAGAGTATGACTCCCTACTACAGTCATCATGGGTGCAAACAAAGAATTCAAGGCAAACCCATTTGCCAAAATGCAATCAGCACGTACAATTCGTTCATGGGTGGCACAGACCAGATGGACAGAAATGTTGTGGAGTATCGTGTTAAGCTACACGACAACAAATGGTGATGGCAAGCGTTCACACACTTGTTGTCTGCATCCTGAACCTGGTTCAATGCCTGGGTACTGTACCGGAGACAGATAAGAAATGGAAGGGCAGCAGCGGTTGAGCAAGCTGGCAGCAATTTTGACGACGAATAACTGCCTAAACGGGATTTGTTTGGCTTCATTCGCAACATTGTGGCTACCTATTTGCTGCTGTTCAGTGAGCCACAGAATCTGGGCAGACCATCCTGAACTGCAAATAGCAAAGCTGTTCTTGTGAGAATCATTCCAGACAGTGTCAGACTCAACAGCAATGTCCGGTACTACCCAGACAATGTGATACAGGGTAGATGTTGTGTCTGTAAGAAGAACACAACATTCGGCTGTGGTGTCTGTCGCGTTAACTGCTACAAAGACTACCATAAACAGGTCTCAGAGTGACTGCTTACCTGCAAATTTTGCAGGTAAGCCTAATGAAGTATAGGCATGGACAAGAACAAGCAGTCGCTGTGGCATTTCTCTAGTGACATATGAAACATATGCATGTTCCAATATTGGAACAATGCCATGTTCCAATTATGGAACAAAACTTATAGGAGTTATAAAAAAAATACTTGATGAAATTTTCACAAAAGTGAGTTGATTCCTTTTATTAGTTAATATGACGGTGCAAAATATCTAAAAAGGTTAACAAAATAAAATTTGGCCATGAATGGGTTAAGGCGTCGTAATCTCTGCCAGAAATCTGAACATGCTTATCTAGACTTCTGCAAATCACTTTACCTGATTATAGAAACTACAAAAACAAATTGCCTTCAATATTTTCAAAATGCTGTCGCTCGTGTTACCACTGAAACTGCAAAGGGCCACAGAGTACCGACTGCTCTAATGTCACTCAACTGATTAAAAATACCTGACCGAATACATACAATAGAAGTCCTATCACTTGCTTGCAACATACTCCAATCCCCGAGTCACCAAAATCTTCGTCACTCATTTAGAATGAAATTCATCTTATTCCATTCCCAGTCTTTCTCCGCCCTTACACTCAACCACCATTCCGTTACCTCATCCTTGATATTTTTAAAACGCTTCGCTGGTTTAGCTGTTTCGCCGATCTGGAATTACGTCAATCATCTGATCCATCCATAGGCCTACACTTCCTACAATATCTGCTCACGCATTTCACTTAAGACTGAAAACACCATTTTAGATAAAATCTTATCCTGATTCCTCCTTTAATATTTGCCTCTTTCGCTGTTCCAATTCTAAACACCATCCACCGTTGTCATCTAGCTGTCTCTCTCCGCTTTACCCTAGGATCCTAATCTGGAACCGAACCAGAACTGACCTGCCTTTTGATTTTGTTTTGACTGAGCGCCCGTAAATAATGAGCTGATTCCCGCGACTTAACATTTAAATGATGCTGTTGAATTATCTGGATTACAATGACGATTTCAATTATGGAGATGCATCAAAAATCAAGCAAAACCGTATTATCAAGAGCGATAATAATACGTTATTGAAACACGGTTGAGGTATGATAGGTCTCGGTTATCAGTGAGTTTGACTACAGCCTACCTTTATGAATTTGTTTCAGCGCTCAGTATAACTCCCTAGTTTTCACTGATCCACTTTCCTGTAGAAGCCTTCTTATAAGTGCAGTGAGGTCTCAAGGTGACTAATTCGTTCGTCGGCGAATACAAAATTGGCCTGCTTATGTCGCTTCTGTGAACCACTTGTCTAAAGCCAACAATCAGAACAAACACTTTTAGCATGGGTCCTGAAAAGTTTCAACCTTTAAACTTTATTACAAGCAGATAGCAACTTGAATTTTAAGGCAACAGGATTTCATCTGCTGTGCACTCTCTGATCCTCTTGAAATCGGACTCGGACCTCCCTCGGAATACCCTTTCGGACAACCTATCTGACTGTACGCAGCGCTCGTGAATAAGCTGGCGCCCTGCGCTTGACTTTTGAGTGGCGCTTTAGAAGTTTGGAGATTACGATTACGATTACGAGTATAGTAAACTTTTCTGCCAACACGTCGTTATTATTTGCCATAAATGCTATGCGTATGGCAATAGTTCTGTTCTCTGTTCTCAGCCATTCTCGTTTCGAAGGTCGGCCGCATCATAAACAATATTCCTCCAGCGTCTCCTGTCTTCCGTCAGTCTTATCAGGGGCGGAGACTTAGGGGGGACAGGGGGACGGTCCCCCCAAAACTTGAGGTGGGGGGGACGGAGCTGCTTATATCCCCCAATATTTCTGAAATATTTCATGAATTTAATAATAATAGCTACGAGTGACAGCGAGCAATTTTGTTCAGATGACATCTTAAAATGCTACCATTACAGTGTGGAAATTCAAAAATTTTAAATAGGGGAGGGGTCACATCCCATCCCCAAACCCCTCCCCAAACTCAAAACACGACTCAAACTACATGTTAGCTAAGAGTGACAGCTGGTTCTTATCAGCACTCAAATAATAAAGCAATTTGTTCAGATGACAGCTTAAAATGCTACATTACAGTGTGGAAATTCAAAAAATTTTTAATAGGGGAGGGGTCACATCCCATCCCCAAACTCAAAACACGACTCAAACTACATGTTAGCTAAGAGTGACAGCTGGTTCTTGTCAGCACTCAAATAATAAAGCAATTTTGTTCAGATGACAGCTTAAAATGATACCATTACAGTGTGGAAATTCAAAAAAATTTAGATAGGAGAGGGGTCACATCCCCTCCCCAAACCCCTCCCCAAACTCAAACACGACTCAAACTACATGTAAGCTACGAGTGACAGCTGGTTCCTATCAGCACTCAAATTATTGAGCAATTTTGTTCAGATGACAGCTTAAATGCTACCATCACAGTGTGGAAATTTAAAACTTTTTAGATGGGGTCACATCCCTCCCCAAACCCCTCCCTCTGCTCGGCGCTGCGCGCCTCGCCGATCGTCCTTCGGCCGCGCCATCGGTTCTCCCCAAACCCAAGACCAAGTCTCCGCCTATGAGTCTTATCATCTCCTCCATTGTCAATCCCGTCCATTCCTTTATGTTGCCCAACCAGTTTGTTCTCGGTCTTCCTCTTTTCCGGTCTCCCGGCATTGTGCCCTGCATGATGTCTTTCTCAATGCATGTTCCCTGTCTTCTTATGTGGCAATAGTTCTATACCAATAAACAGCGTTTTCTGCAGCTGCATTAAGGAACAGTAACACTGCCTGAAGTAACTGACTGCAATCTGAAATCAGCGCCACAAATCATGTGGAAATACAAATATCTTCATCCTTGAGTAAGTCAGACCCAGCAAATGCGACTCAAGTGCAGTACCGTAGCGAGGGGTGTTCAACGTTGACATGGACCATGGGTGCAACTCAAGAGGGACAAATTAAGAAAGCAAGAAGAACCAAAGAAGAAATGGCATTGACGTTTAATATGCAGTGGTTTCCAAATACATCACGCGTCATGAGAACCACTTGATACCCGTGTCAGGATTTGTTAAGTTATGTCAAAGCATGCTATATTATATGACGTAACCCCAAGCACTTGATTGACAGTTCAGCATGCAAGCCACTTGACTAACTGAATACGACAGCAGAGACAAAAATGCCAACTGCCTAGTATTCTTCTGTTTAGACTTTTAAATCTGCTCATCTTTAGTGCGTTCTTCTTCCACAGATGAGTCCAAGAGCAATGTAGAAGACACGCCCATTTCTCCTTCCCAGCCCTTACATGATTATAGACAACGTTTGCAGAGCGACTGAAAACGAAGAGTGCAATCAAGTATTTCATCGTTTCGCAGAGTGCTAAGTATTTCAGTCGGAAATCGCTATCCGAAAACAAATTGGAGTGACAGGTTTATTGGTCAAAGACTCGTAAATTAGAGACTGCATGGCCTGAAACCGGATTTCGACCCACACAGTTTAGACATGGATTTTCCACATTGCTGCATTCCACTATTCAATTCTGTGATTGACAACAGCCCGATAAAAACACATGAGAGTGGTTGGAATGAATAATATATATATATATATATATATATATATATATATATATATATATATATATATATATATATATATATAATACATATATATATATATTAATATATATATAGCCTGATTATATATATTATATATTATTGTCGTGAGAGCCTAACTGTCTTGATGGTCGGTAGGCCTACTGCTAAGCCACACGACTGATAACGATTCGTGACCAGGTATATTAGATTAACATTAACAAAAGAAGAATGATTAAATATAAATGTCAGTAAACATTCGGTCGAGAGAGTCAATAATCATATTAAATAAAATCTTGTCCGGTCTTACGAATCGTCCCTCCCAATAATATTCTTTATTGAAACAATCCGGTTGACAAACCGCAACCGGTTACAGTGTACAGTTATGCAATTGAAACAATTCACAAGAACACAAATGATAGAAGACATAGATCTTAACTAATAACAGAACAGACAGCCTGCAATACACATACAATTATTATACTCCTCCGTCGGAGTATTGTATTGAATCTATTAATTTATATAGCGCTTCTCGCAGTGCATACCAATCAGAGGCGCTCCCAGTGCGAGAGACGCAAAGGAAAAGAGGAGATCTTGAGACAACGAAAAGAGGCACTTGGCCCACCTGTTTATTAATAGGAACGTGTAAAAGGAGGAAGCTGGTTCCATAGTGCAAGGCCAATGAAGGCAAAAGCTCGCGTTTTAGCCATAGCAGTTCTCGCTCGCGGGCCAAAAGATCAGGCCGGTTTAATGAGCTTAGCGGACGAAGAGAAGTAGCCGAGGCCGGTGTCACGAAATAGAGTATCCCCATTATAATTATATCTCCTTAGCGAAATGAAGTATCCGGCCGGATGAATCTGAACGTAAAGACTATCCCCTCTCGTGCAAAAGTATCCCCCATGAGTCGTACGAAATCATCCCCCATTCAAAAAGTATCCCCCTGCAATTTAATTTCAAATTGTGCTATTTAAGTCAATTTAGAACCATAGTTGGTAAAAAACGGTTAAAACTTAAAACTGAATCATAAACGAAAAACGTAGTCTTTTCAACAACAACAAATAAAACACGGAAAAACGGGACAAAGAAACTAGAAAATAATTTAACTCTGTTACATCTTGTAGGCTACTGCATTTTGAAAGTAAAAACTGTATTTAAACAATTTAATTTTAATCAGCAAACAACCCAACTAAGTAACATTAATCTACAACAATTATTTCATTTTTATATGTCTTTTAATAAGAAATTGAGAAATTAAAAATATTGAAATCTTTCCTCATTTAAATTGTAAACATAAGTCCACATAGGCTAAGTCCATGCTGACTAACATAAACTAACATAATTATTAAAAACTAAACTTTTTGAGTATAGAGTGTAGACTAGCTTACTTTATTAGAGTGGAGGACATTCCCCTGGACATTTCCCCGGACATTTCCCCGGACATATCCCCCGGACGTCCCCCCCATTTCGACTAGGACATTCCCCCGGACATTCCCTCCCCCTTCTGTACATACCACCTCAATTGTCCATACAAGTCATGCCCTGTATAATTATATATGAAACTTTTACAACGAATCCTTAGAAGTAAATGCTAAGAAATTCCGAAAGGCCTAAATAGCTATGCTTATAAAAGGCAAAAACATAATTGTCAATAAATAAACAACGACCGTACGTTACGTTCTAAACCTTTAATGTTGATCGAAGTCAGGTGCGAAGTTCGAAATATCGAAACCGGAGCTTTAGATCAAAACATCAGACCGCTGAATGTTTATTTTAGGTTTCGACTCTAACCTACAATTGCGGTAGGCCTACAGTCACTTTTGAGGTAGCCTGATTGATTACTGAGTCTTCGCTAATAAGTCACAGTCGAAATACTCTAACTGAACAAATAGTGTTCGTACCTTACGTTCCATAACGAATGCCTTGACGGCATCATCAAAGATCTACTGGGCGTAGGCTACCTTCCAATCCCTTCTTTCTATACCTAGGCCTTACCTTCGTTTATCGAACGAGCGCGAAAGAATGGGTGCATATATTGTTGCATATGGGGGGGGGAAATGTCTAGGGTGAGGAAATGTCGAGGAAATGTCCGGGGAATAGCCGTTCCCACTTTATTAAAACTGGAAGGCCTACTTACAATTTTTACTTATATAAAACTTGATATGGAGTAATAATGTCAGTTTATCAGTCAATCGGAGATTACTGTATATAAAGACAACATTTCGCATAATTATTTGGATAACTTAGAAATTCAAATAACTTTTTATTTCTGGTACTGTGCTATTTATTTCTCAAATGATGACATTAAATAGTGACGTAATTATCTGAATCCGTGAAAGAACGGAGACAGCGTATGGGATTTCAGACAAAATGCAATTAAGACACAGTGTTATGAAAAGGGAATAAGGTGCTACATGTAATTAGGTGAATTGGTAGCGCGCGCTTGATATCGTTTCGTATCTATGGGTACACCAGCAAAGTCATTGAAGCCATTTGAGGCAACGAGCCAATTGACTTCAAGGGCTCTTTCGTTCTGTGTGCTATTGTAATCTCACGTTAATTAAGCAATGCCTCAAAGTTAATCCATTCGCATAATTAGTTGCGTGAAGTTCTGATGCGATGGAAGTGTCTAAAAGAAGGAAGACAAATATCAGAAGTCACAAACGACAGTGTATACTGATAAGGGAATAAAGTGCTAATTAGGTGCCTTGGTAGCTCGCGCTTGATATTGGTCGTTTCGTATCTAGGCGTATAGGTACACCAGCAAAGTCATTGAAGCCATTTGAGGCAACGAACCAACATCAGGGGCTCTTGTGTTCTGTGTGCTCTTGTAATCTCACGTTAATTATGCAATGCCTCAGAGTAAGTCCATTCGCATAATTACTTGCGTAAAGGTCTTAATGCGATGGAAATGTATAAAAGGAGAAAAACAAATATCAACAGTCATTTGTCTTCCTTCTTTTAAACGACACGAACTTCGGTGTCCAGACCAGAAGAAAATTTACAGGATGATAGAAATGATTCACTCTGCCCCCTTCGTTACGTCACTGCTCGGGACCTCTGGAAGCAATGCCCTCACGCCACTGGAAGAGTGTCTCAGGTATTGTAGGCCTATTTATCAATTTATATAGTGCCTCTCGCAGTGCACACCGTCTCAAGTTGGAATGGCCCGCAGTGCAATGCCATAGTGGTGTCACTGAGTGAAAAGATTTATACGCAAAAGGGAAACAAGCTGACTTGAACAACTTTTGCACAAACGTACAGTCAAAGCAGCAAACATTAAGAATGAATTTAAAAAGCATGACTAACTAATGAAATGTGGTGTGCACAGTTCTCATAGAGCCGTTAAGCAGTTGAACTGAATTAATGATCTTAAAGAGCGCATTCACTTTAGTGGAGGAGTGCTTCAAAGTGAACATTTAAAGTGGACTTTTGAACTTGAAGGCTCACTTAGAGTCACTTGCTTTAAATATTTCTGGCTTTGGATTTTGATTAAAATATATATTTATAAATTATACGCATTTAAAAAAATAATACCTTATACCTGTGCATTATTATCCCCCGGGGATAATTTCACACGATGGGAGATAGAAATGGTTTATCCCCCCGGATACTCTATACCGGTATAGTCCATCCGGGGGATAAATTCATACATCCCCCCGGATAGTCCTAGGACGGATACTCTATTTCGTGATACCGGCAAATCTAAACTCAAAACTTATTTGATTGCCAAGGCGTATCCAGCTGAGGGAGGTGGTTCAGTACGTCCACGTCGTCTCCCTCGGGCAACGGGACTAGGTCCCGGCTAAGTCTGAACCAAGGAAGAGGGAGAGACCTGATCAGTCGCCTTCACCCCATTGATCATGAAACTCAAAATGGAGGACACAACTATTTGCTCTCGGGTTGAAGTTCCGATCACTTATGCCGGAGTAGGCTACGCACCGGGCATACAACAGAGAGGGATGGAGGTCTTCCATAAACGAGCGGCTTATGCGTGCGAGAGCATCGCCAAGGCCATAAGTCAAGTAAGTCATCCAGCTGATTAGTTGCATGTCAGGCGCCCTTGTAGCGGTATGGCCGTGTAACGGCGCCATATACTGTTACTGTTCGGTAACTTGGTTCCTGAACCACCCAATTTCATAAGGGTATATCCTCATAACCGTTGCATCAATTGTAATAAAATTTGTAGGGTATAGATAGAATAGACTGAAGTTCAGGTGAACCAAATTTAGTACATATTATACTACAATTGACCAAGATAATTTACAAAGTCTAGTGTTCTACTTTATCGTGGACACAGTGTATATAGCCTGTCCATCGGGTAGCCTACTGTATGTAATGGTGCGAGAAAAGATCTATTCGCAGGATCGAGTATAATTTTATGAGACATCTCGAATGCATAGGACGGGATTAGTAAATTATCAAGATGCAAGCATTCATTTCCACTCATTGGATTTCCTAAAAAAAATGGCTGGGTTAAGGAACGCAATAAGGAAAGTGCTTTCGAAAGTTACTCAAAAAGCGTTATCGAAATATCCAGACACGGCTTTCTACCAGAACCTAACCATAATTCTCTGCTGTCTGATATGCGATTTTTAACTCGGCTCCGCGCCATGTGTTCAGCCTTCTAACAGGACTGGACTATAACGTATGCATCTCCTGCCTGGTGGGACTATGCCAACAGCGGCGACAGAGCAAAGATAGAACAACTGATCAGCAAAATGAGGCGATTTGGTTTCCTTCCCTCAACTGCCCCGAGTGGTTCAGCTTTGGCGGGTCTGACAGACGAACGCCTTCTCAAAGCTGTATGAGTTTCGTTTCGCGTTTTGTTATCGCCTATTCTGAATCTGACGAAAGCTGAGTAATGTCTCTGAATCTAACCGTTGCTCAACATATTTGCAAGCCGATTTCAATTCATGGCTAACGTATATTGCCCTCAAAAGATCAACCCTCTCGGACCTCTCAGGAGGGCTACAAATAGGCTTCGGTCTAGTTTTTAACATCAAATAGGATGCGAACTAACGTAGAAGGAGATGAACAGCAGCCCCTTAAGCTAGCCTTAAAGCAGCTATGGGCATAAGGTGTTAGAGACTTCATTTTCTTAGCATCGGAAATTCGGCATGTGGCCAGTCCTCTCTCGTACAGTCTCATCTTTGCACGGCCACGGTCAGTGTACTCGTTATTGCTGAGCTGGCCAGGGGTGCAGGTTGTGTAGAAACCTCGAAACAACTATATACCAAGGCGAGAAGTTGAACCCGACCTCTCGATTGATAGTCCAGCACGCTAACAAATAGGGCCTACACCATCGAACACACAGTGCTAAACGTTACAGCAACTTTTGCGGAGTTTAATTGAGCTCAAGAACGCACAACATCGCAGGAGTATCACGTTGCTGGCCAATATTGTTCTTTGATCACAGAAGGTGTGAATGAAGCGTCGCGCAAATTCCTCTAGACCAATACCGCAACAAGAAGAGAAGAATGAGCCACGCTCTGTAAAGACCTGTTGGCGTTATGCTCATGTGTTCAACATGGCGTTCATGGACAAGTGTATGTGAGTTCTCAGCTTTTTTGCTCGCTCTTTAGATTCGGAAGACAAAATGCTGTTAGTTTGGCAAAGTGCGGCTTGGTAATAGGACGTTTTTTTAAAACTCGCCTC
Source organism: Aporrectodea caliginosa (assembly GCA_020284085.1). NCBI lineage: Eukaryota > Metazoa > Annelida > Clitellata > Crassiclitellata > Lumbricidae > Aporrectodea > Aporrectodea caliginosa. The sequence goes on along the minus strand of JACEVL010000277.1, from coordinate 189,803 downwards.
TATCAACATTAAACTTTGATATGAAGCGCAAAACAATGCTACACAAGAAATGATGACCCTTGAAATTTTCAGGGCGCTATATGAATGTTCACATGTATGCATTAACCTACATTAATGCATTCATGCGAATATGCATGCATAAAAATTACTATTTGTAATGTGTAACATTCAATGAGTGTGCGTGTATGTAAGTTTATGTATGTGTGCTTGTATGTACGTATACATGCCTATTTATGTAGGTAGGTAGGTATGTATGTATGTATGAATGTATGTATGTATGTATGTATGTATGTATGTATGTATGTATGTATGTAAGTATGTATGTATGAATGCATGTATGTATGTATCCATGTATGCATGCATATATATATATAATTATGTATGTATGTATTTACAGTATGTAGGTAGGTACATGTATGTATGTATGCATGCATGCATGTATGCATGCATTGATATAGGCGTCATTTTCTGCATCAAAGAAATTCTTCAGCACAAGTCCAAAAACTAATCGAGATCATTAGATTTATTTCCAAAACAGTTATACTAAGTTAACGTAATGAATTGAGCCTTATCTAAACCATATTTCTAAATGTCTGTATATAATTTTGTCTGTCCCAATAAAAACTCACGAATGCAAAACTGCAACGATATTGAATTTTCACAGAACGTTCTCCTGAAGAACATAGTACGTAAGTTTACTGGTGTCGTCAGTATCGGTTAGGGTCAGGTTAAGCGAAACCGTATATTCAAGAGCAGTGTGATTTTCCTTACAGATTTTATTTTAGTTATAGTTATAGTTATAGTTAATGATTTTTTTATTTTAGTTATAGTTATAGTTATAGTTAGTATTATTTTTAGTTATAGTTATAGTTATAGTTAATGGATTTTTATTTTAGTTAATTTTAGTTACTACTTAGTTACAATAATTAAGGCTATAAGCAAAATTGTGCGTATTAATACGCTGTTTCACAATTTACTCAGAGCTATGAAAACCTTTGAAGCATGGGTACAGTCAGCTTCATGAATACACGAGTTTCCAAAGTAACTGACAAATTTCACAATAAAAATTTCGATTTTTTTTGTTCTCATTTATGTCGAATCGTCCATATTGCACTTCCTATTTTTATTTTTTTGTATTAACGAAAATAAAGATGAATTTTCGTTAGTGTTATTTTCGTTATAGTTATAGTTATAGTTAATGATATTTTTTAGTTATAGTTATAGTTATCGTTAACGAAGTCATTTTATTTTCGTTAACGAACATTTTCGTTATCGTTATCGTTAACGAAAATCACACTGTTCAAGAGCGATAATAATGCGTTAGAGAAACCCGCTTGAATCGTAATCGTAATCGTAATCTCAAACTTCTAAAGCATCACTGGAAAGCCAAGCGCAGGGCAACAGCTTATTCACGAGCGCTGCGTCTAGTCAGAAGGGTTGTCCAAAGAGTAGTCCGAGGGAGGTCAGAGTCCGGTTTCCAGAGGATCAGAGGGGTCAGAGTAGCTGCTAAGGTGGGTGTCGTTTAGGTCGAGGATTGGAAGGTACAGGATCAGATGAGTCAGGATAAGAGTTCTTGAAGAGGAGAGACTTTAGTTTCGAGTGGAGATGGTTGAGGAACCGAAAAAGTTTTGAATTATGATAGGTACTTATTGCAATGCATTGCATTGTACAATGTTAATTAGAAGCAATGCTCCAACGACCCTCCTCCTGTTCAGCACTAGGCCTGAGTTGGTTTCACTCGGGGGATCAGACGAACTTCGAAGCGAGTAGGGATCATGAACTCTGCGCTGTGTGCCTTCGCAATGATCGTGTTATGGCCCTCTGGTGGTCGGATATCGAAACGCTGGACGCAACTTGTGAGAAAGAGAAAGACGCTCTGACGCGCTAGTATCTCTCCCAAACAGGAACGCTTACCTACAGCAGAACAAGCAACTAATCTTCATCAAGGTAAATTAACAATTAAAGTTCTATGATTTGAAGTGGTCAGCCTGCGTATACTATCAACCAAGAGCCCAGTGACATGGATTCAGATCTTCGCCAAGTGGCAGAAAGATGTTTCGAGATTTCTGCTATACTCGAATCCACCAGCGACCTTGTTATGGATTGAAAGGTAGAATATTTATTCTTTATACTTGTACTAATAACTTTATTTCACTAAATGGCCACATATCCCATCTAATTTTGCAAATACATGTTCTTTGCATCAATAATGATCAAGCCCTGTTTGATTCCATTGACTTGTATTAATTAATTACCTTCATGAGGATACTTGATGATTAACTACGGATGGAACTAATACTTTGGTTTTGATTTATTCTTATGCTGACTATGGCTGGCACCATTGGGGCTTGTTTTACTTAATTCTTTGGTTAGCTCACATGTGACCACCTACATAATTTTAATGCCACCAACACCTAAAGTTATTCAGGCTATTTGTGCACTACTGTGCCACTGCGGATTGAGTCTCTGGACTCTGGGGTCGATATGTCAGCTCAAGCTGTTAAAAGACACTAGTCCCACCAACAACCTTAACCACTGATGGGTGTGAAAATATAAAGCATAATAAATTGAACATAATCGATTTTATGGATACTAATAAACCTCTTCTGAACAATAAGGACATTGATCCCGACATCAATTATTTCCCTGACTTCTTAAAAGAATGTAATTATCATAGTACTACTGAAATAGCAAAAAAATTCCAAACAGATTCTTCTTTTGCCATTATGTATATTAATTGTAGGAGTATTTTACCAAAAATTAACGAAATCCAGTACCTGTTAAATCAGTTACCTACCAATTTACTAGCTGTAACCGAAACTTGGCTAAGCGAGCATACAGTAAATTCTGTCCACGTTCCTGGATATAATTTTGTTCATGAGAACAGGAAGGAGGGAAGGGGTGGTGGGGTTGCTTTCTTTGTTAAGGAAGGGCTTGATTACCAGAGAATTAACACGCCGGGCACATATACTTCTTTTGAAACCCTACTTCTTAACTTTCCCCAACACAAAAATTCTGATATCTTAACTTGTGTCATCTATAGACCCTCTGGTCAGAAACTCGACATGTTTATCCATGGCCAAGGTAATACCTATACATAAACAGGGAAATAAAAATGAAATATCAAATTTTAGGCCTATTTCAATTTTGCCTTTCTTCTCTAAAATCTTTGAAAGAATAATGTATGATAGACTGTTCTCTTATATAAATCATAAGAATCTCCTTTACCCCCTTCAGCATGGATTCCAACCTGGTCACTCAACCTCTATGTCGTTACTGGATATTCAGGATAGGATCTCTAAGGCCATGGATAGTAATGAATTCTCTATAGGCATATTCTTAGACCTCGCCAAAGCATTTGACACGGTAGACCACAAAATTCTTCTAGCAAAATTGGAACACTATGGCATTAGGGATAAATCACTTGATTGGTTTAAAAGCTACTTAACTGGTCGATCTCAGAGGGTTTTATGTAATGCTAACTTTCTAATCTGCAATTCATATTATATGGTGTTCCGCAAGGCTCAATCCTTGGGCCTCTTCTGTTCTTAATTTATATTAATGATCTTCCCAATTCCTCATCACTGCTACGTTATATCTTATTTGCTGACAACTCCACTGCCTTCTTATCTCACTCTTCTTACGACCAGCTGATAAAATTGGCCAATGAGGAATTGACCATGGCCGCTGAGTGGTTCAAAGCCAACAAATTATCATTAAATCTTTCTAAAACTAATTATATAATCTTTAGAGCTTCCAAAGAAACTATACCTATTTCGGATTGTGAACTAACCATTGACAATACAATAATTCCACAGGTTGAAACATCTAAATTTCTCGGTGTCTTATTGACCAGCACTTGAAATGGAATTCCCATATTAATGAAATATCTAAGAAAATCATGAAAAACATTGGAATAATTAGAAGAATATCTTACCTACTCCCCTCTCAAATATTTAAGAACTTATATTTTGCTTTAATTTACCCCTATTTAATCTACTGCAATCTTAGGCCTATATGGACTTCTACCTATCCTACACACTTAAAAAGGCTAAAGATATTGCAAAAAAGCTATACGTTTGATCACCAACTCGCCCTACAACTCGCACACTAAACCACTCTTTATCCAACTCAATTTACTAAATATTGAGCAAATTAAATATGTTCAGACTTGAGAACTTATGTACCGGTATGACAATAAGTTGCTTCCACCGGCCTTTTCATCCTTCTTTGCTCCAGCCTTGCTCACCACCCAAACCAGAAGTAATCGTTCTTATGTATGCAACTTTGCTAGAACTAATATCCGCAAATTCTCAATCAGGTATCAAGGACCCCTTTTATGGAATAATTTACCGCATCTCATTCGAACAGCATCAGGTCTCCCCCACTTTAAAAGTCTCATTCGTGCACACACAAATGAAAATATATTCATATCCCGGATTCAGTCCTTGTAGTCAATCTAATAATATATCTCCAACATTACATATTTTATTAACCAGTCACTTGTCAATTTAAGTAGGCCCCTGTCTAGCGGGACCCGTCCCTTCTGGTGAGCCTATTGTTCATGATCAACTCTCGTTGCTTACTAGCTAAATGTGTTGTTTTAATCTTCGATTGTTCGATTATATGACTATGTTGTTCAACACTTGTATCTGTTACTGGGATCAATAACGTGAATTGAATTGAATTGGTTGGTAAAGAAAATGGGGAAGAAAAGAACTGGCCTACGATTAATAAAAGAAGTCACAGCATATAACGCCATGCTAGTGACTTCTAATAAGCTTTCTGTCAGTGCTTTTCTTCCCCATGTAGCTTACCAACCTTTCAATAAAAAGTTGCCATTTCTGCGTATTATTCAGACAGTTTGAAGGTCTTCGCCAGTAGTGGCAAATCTTGTGACTTTATTCAGTATGATAGCAATGCATTGCGTTAAAATAGGTTGAAATTGATATACCTGGTTCCGCGTGGTTTCTGTGCTAAGCCTAAGCGATATTCACATATAATTCTCGAAGGTTACCTTTTGGAAAAGCATCAGTCAGGGCAATCGAACCTGAACCAACTTTTGTTCCATCGGCGTTCATGCCTTGGTGTATCAACCCATCGGCACGGAAAAGTATATCCTTAAAAAATGTATATCCTTATACATGTCAGATTACAATTGTAAAATGTTATTTCTTTTAATTGTATTAGACATCTGAGACTGAAAACATAATTTACCCAATCCGAATGGAATCACTCTCCGACTATGGATGATCTTGTTGTCTGCATCCAGGAATCTCTCCGGTCTGAAGTTCTCCGGATCTTTCCAGAATTTCGGGTCCATGTGAGCGCTGTAGCCATTCGCTATGACCTGCATCAATTTTTTTTAAATACAGGGTTATGCTTTGTGTTAATGGTCGACAGATGATCTTAAGATAGAAGTTAGACAAGCAGACGAAAGGAACAAGCGAGTTGGTTGTAATTAGATCTCCAGTATCAGAGTGTGAGACGTAAAATGAGCAACGATTCGATAAGGAGATTAATCATGCGAAAGCTGCAAAATTATATCGCGGGCAGAGGGATACGGGGCAGAGACATCGACCTTCTTAGCGATATGCCGCGACGCGTCAAACTAGGGATTTCTGGAGGGCGGAAGAATCAGCAATCCCCAGCCGGATTGGTTTGTGCATAAACGAGGACGTTATAAAAGGAAGAACTTTAAACGCGCACGCACGCACACAAACACACACACACACACATTCAGAAACACGTGGTGCCAGCCAACGGCTGGCAGATGACAGAAGGCTACAGCGACGCCAAGGCAAGCCTAGACCATCAGTCAACCATCACGATGTCTTCCGCAAAGCCCCGTATACCTTACATTAACCTGCAGCCGCGAAATCCAAACAGCTCTGACATACGCAAAACAGTTAAAAGACATTTGGGACGGGCTTTGTGTGTATTTGGTCGAATGCAAAAGCAATCTAAGCGCTCGTGTGGAACTCTTGGCAAAAGTTTGTACCAATTGTATTAGTAAGATTAGCAGATCAGTCTGGTATTGTTGACGACCATCAAGATTTCTGAGAACTATGGAAAGGGGAGATTGAGAACGTGACACCACCGATTCTACTGTCATAATTTTCTTCGCGAAAGGACATAAGTTGATGTTCTTATTAGATCGCGAGTCCTTTGTCCAACTGGAACAACCCAGAAATCATAGAAATACTGACTGGATGAGATCCCATCGCAATGGAAACTCTCATCGCAGCGGATCACGGTCGTTGCCAGTCTTTATTTTTTGCAGCTGATGGATGACGAAACATTTGGCCAGTCTGAACATTTGTTGGTTTGATTCCAAACGTGACCACCTCACTCACTTCCTGGATCACTCCCTCAAACTCAAACCAGAGCCACTCTCATATAATCGCTTCTGAGGTATTGTGAGCGTAGAAGAACTGCAAGAACTGATTCTGAATCACGAAATTAGCAAATAAATATATTTTCTCGACATTGGTGCCAGTTTTAACTCAAGGTATAGCAGCATTGGCAGAATATTGTATTGTATTGTATTGTATTTGAACACTTGTTATAGCGCCCCTTCCAGATTCCTAATCAGAGGCGCTCCCGAATACTGCGCGGACACTGAATCGGAGTTTCACGCGGAAGCGCATGAGCAATTGCGACTGAAGGACTTGCCCAGGGTCCCTACGCGGCGGCTTGAGGTGGATTCGAACCCGCAACCCTCCAGCTGCAAGGCAACGAACATAGCCCTACACCACCGCGCCCCCAGTTGTATTGTGTTGTATTGTATTGTATTGTACTCCACGTTTATATTGCGACCGAGCCACCCGCAGTAAAGGTCCGAGAAGTTAATCTCTGATAAACGACCGACCGGGAATCGAACCCGGGCCGCCGGCGTGGTGAGCGGGCTACCAACCCACTCGGCCACCGCAGGACCCCTGTATGTATGTATGTATGTATGTATTCATGAATGAATGCATTCATGTATGTATGAAGATGCGTGTATGCATGTATAAATGCATATCTAGCTATTTATACTGTGCATTGTTTATGGCCTCTAATGCCCAGTATAGTTCAAAACGGTCGACCCTCAGTTAGATTTATATCTGTGAGCCCAGACACATGATGACGTTTTAATGTTGTGTTTATAACCAATGTTGTGAATATAACCAATGCTCCAAAAATTGCCATTCACTTTGGTTACCTGTAAGCCCAGAGTCAAGTATTTATCACACATATAAGCAGTCTACTCTCGACATGACCATGATAGGCCCCGATATACAATATCAAAAGTCAACTTGACACACATTCTTAACTCTATTTGGCCTCACCCCCAACCTAATCTCAATATGGCAAAGCACATACTTACCAAGCATCCTTTAGGTACGTCGTACCCAAGTACTTTGGTGTCTTTTAGAGTCGCGTGGGGAATGTAAAGCGGGGCTCCAGTACGTCGTCTCATGATTTCCAGGATCACAGCTTCCGTGTAGGGTAGACGTCGTTTATCATCGAGTGAGGGAAACCTTTCTCCTGGCACCATCTCATCGATCTCCTTTTGAAAGCGGTTCTGAACCTCTGGATGGTTGGCCAATTCCACCATTGCCCACTGCAACGTTGTCGTCACAGAATCTGTACTACCGAAGACCAGATCACGCAGAATGTAGAGTAGGTCCTGGTGATTGTAGTTGATTCCCTCAATTTCCAGAAATCTCCCAACGAACGTAGCCTCAGAACTGTTGGATTTGTTGAACTTTATCCCGGCTTCTATGCCTTTAAACATCTTCTCACTTGATGTCCGCAAACCGTGAATCCCTTTCCAAAACATTGGTAGAAACCGAAGAAATGGTGCTATGTTGAGTCTCATGTCGAGGTTAGCAATACACTCTGCCGAACCCTCCACGATTGCAGAATGGTGCTTTGGAAAAGACTGAAGAAAGTTCTTCCCGAAAAGAATGCTTATTAGGACATTTGAAGTGTAGAAACTAGTCAGCCATTTTGTATCGAATGGGCGGCCATTTTGTTTCAAAATCTCATCATTCATTGACTCTACTTCTTGCAGGATTCGCGTCTCAGAGACCCCTTGCACACCAAATCCAAACTCTTTGAGAATAGACAGAGACAGCTTATGGTATTTCTTATACGCCTCGTTGTAATGTGAGCTAACTATACCTAAAACAGTAAATAAAATCAATATAAGGAAGCTTGTTAAATTTACTGTCAAGGTTTCTTACATTCCTTTCCATGACTGGCATCAATACACAAATATTCACCAGAGGTTCTCAGCGCACTCTTACCGACAAATCTAAATACGATGATGACACTATTATACGTGCTCTGGGTCACTTCGCAGAAGGACCCTAGAATAGAGTTTTTGAATGTTTTGCACCAAGTTATCACAAATCTCATCAACTTTTCTCTTTCAACCAGTTTTGCTCATGCTACAGTTTACCTTGTTCTTTAAAAGTAACCCTCTTCCAATAAAGCCTCGCCTCATCTCCAATGACAATTCCCTTTCCAAAACATCAAAAAAGTATTTGCCAATCGCATGGCCATCATATTTCATCCCACAACTTCTAGCTTCTTTTTCACCCAGCCTAGTAGCGCTATTTTGCGTTATCAATAACACAATTAGTTAGTAAAAAAAGTTTGATGGATGAAGTGACTGTCCTCATTCTCCTTGATCAATCTGCTGTAGGTCTAGGGAATATGCCAACGGCATTTTTGGAGGGAGAAACCTATGGAGAACATGGCCCGGGTTTGCCAGGAACGCCGAAAACAAGCAGATGTCGGCTTTAAGGCATAGTTGTTCAAAGGTTGGGCTATCACTTGGGAGGTATCGCTGACGGATCAATCTGTTCATTACAGACTGGAGCATTCCCTTCTCCCTTTGGCTGGCAAAGCCCCACCATGCCGGAGCAGCATACAACAGGCGTGCCATCGTTGTCGCCCTCACCACATCGTAAAGCCCAGGGCCAGATAGACCATGGGCAGTTTGTATGCGCAGGGCATACATGGATTGCCTAGCCCTGCAGCATATTTGGGCAATGTGCATCTCAAAACTTAAAGTTTCAGTGAGCATAACCCCAGTACCTTCATGCTATGTACTCTGGTCACTCAAGTGGTCGGGGTTACGTCATATAACATAGCATGCTTTGACATAACTTAACAAATCCTGACACGGGTATCAAGTGGTTCACAAGACGCGTGATGTATTTGTAAACCACTGACTGCATATTAAACGTCAATGCCATTTCTTCTTTGGTTCGTCTTGCTTTCTTAATTTCACCCCTTGAGTTGCACCCTGGTCCATGGCAACTTTGAACACCCCTCGCTACGGTACTGCACTTGAGTCGCATTTGCTCTGTCTGACTTACTCAAGGATGAATATATCTGTATTTCCACGTGATTTGTGGCGCTGATTTAAGATTGCAGTCAGTTACTTCAGGCAATGTTACTGTACCTTAATGCAGCTCAACTCAGCTGCAGTCAACGCTGTTTATTGGTATAGAACTCTTCCCATACGCATAGCATTCATGGCAAATAATAACGAGGTGTTGGCAGAAAAGTTTACTATACTCGTAATCGTAATCGTAATCTCCAAACGTCTAAAGCGCCACTCGAAAGCCAAGCTCAGGGCACCAGCTTATTCACGAGCGCCGCGTATAGTCAGACGGTTGTCCGGGTATTCCGAGGGAGGTCCGAGTCCGGTTTCCAGAGGATCAGAGAGGGCACAGCAGATGAAGCCATGTTGCCTTAAAATTCAAGTTGCTATCTGTTTGTAATAAAGTTTAAAGGTTGAAACTTTTCAGGATCCATGCTAAAAGTGTTTGTTCTGATTGTTGGCTTTAGACAAGTGGTTCACAGAAGCGACATAAGCAGGCCAATTTTATATATATTGGCTGACGAACGAATTAGTCACCTTGAGACCAACTGTACTTATAAGAAGGCTTCCGCAGGAAAGTAGATCAGTGAAAACTAGGGAGTTACACTGAGTGCTGAAACAAATTCATAAAGGTAGGCTGTAGTCAAACTCACTGATATCCGTGACTTATCATACTTCACCCGGATTGCACTAACGTATTATTATCGCTCTTGATGATACGGCTTTGCTTGATTTTTGATGCATCGCTATAATTGAAATAGTCATTGTAATCCAGATAATTCCACTGCATCATTTAAATATTAAATCGCGGGAACCAGCTTATTCACGGGCGCTCAGTCAAAACAAAATCAAAAGGCAGGTCAGTTCAGGTTCGGTTCCAGGTTAAGATCCTAGGGTCAATCGGAGAGAGAGAGAGCTAGATGACGACGGTGGATGGTGTTTAGAATTGGAACAGCGAAAGAGGCAAAGATTAAAGGAGGAATCAGGATAAGATTATCGAAAGTGGGTATTTTCAGTCTTCAGTGAAATGCGTGAGCAGATATTGTAGGAAGTGTAGCCTAGGCCTATGGACGGATCAGATGATTGACGTAATTCCAGATAGGCGAAACAGCTAAACCAGTGGAGCGTTTAAAAAATGTCAAGGATGAGGTAACGGAATGGTGGTTGAGTGTTAGGGTGGAGGAAGACTGGAAATGGGATCAGATGAGTTTCATTCTAAATGAGTTACAAAGGTTTTGGTGACTCGTGGATTGGAGTATGTTGCAAGTAAGCGATAGAACTTCTATTGTATTCGGTGAGGTATTTGCAATCAGTTGAGTTACATGAGAGCAGTCTTTACGCTGGGACACTTTGCAGTTTCAATGGTAACACGAGCGACAGCATTTTGAAAATATTGAAGGCAGTTTGTTTTTGTACTTTCTATAATCAGGTAAAGTGATTTCATTTAGTCTAGATAAGCATGGAAATGTTCAGATTTGTGGTAGAGATTTATAATGCTGCCGACGCCTTAATTGTTATATGGATGTTTCTTCTTCCCAGATGTTGGACGGAGGAGATATTTCGGTTTTCGCAGCATCCTTTACAGTCGTTGCTGCCGTCGTTCTTCTGCGTCGATTCAAGCAGAACGGAGTGAAGGATGATGGAAAGCGATATCCACCCACGCTGCCAGTTCTGACATTTTTCAGAACGATTCTTCGTGGTGGAATAAATGCGGCTCCTGAACATTTTATGAGATTGGCGGAAAAACTTGGACCTATCTTCTCCTGTACAGTGGGGAAAAGGTAGGAAAAACGTAGTTCTTGTGCAATTGTCATATTAAACGTAATGGTTTTGCTTATTACCTTGATTATTGTGATCATCACCGCATTCAGTCTCTTGATCATCGTCATGCACCACCACACACTCCACCAACCCAAAACATCGCCCAATACCATCACCACTATACAATGTAACTGTACTTTATTAGACTCCATCGCTCTTATGTTGGGTGTACGAGGCATGAACAGATGGCGCAATATGGGTATGTGGATGTATCCGCGTATGCCTGTCTGTGTGTTTGCATAATAATTATATTTATGTGGCTAACAAGTGCGCTAAGCATTACTATGTAATGAATCCACCTGACAGCTATGATCATCATCACTGTAGTCCTTCACGATGTCACTCCCTTCGTAATTTCTTCAGCACGATGGTGGTTCTGAATGGCTACGACGCGATTTTCGATGCTATGGTCAGACATTCGGAAGCCTTCGCCGATAGATGTTCCTACTGGACAGAAGAGAAAGTCATCAACCACGAGCTCAGAGGTCAGTCCACTCGTTGTCAGCAACACCTTCGAATTTCAGCATTTTATAACGCCATTTATTCAGCGAGGTAGTGCCACAGGATCGAAAACTTGCCCCTCGTATCATGTAGATTTAGCATTCAAATTCAAATTCTAATTATGAAATGTTTGGCTAATTAATTTTATTCTGTTCGAAACTATGATGAAATATAAAAGACTCGATTTCAGAGTTACAACTAATATAGCGCTTCGGTTTGAAATTTTGCAAATAGATGACAAACAAACTGAAATTAGCAATAAAATCCAAAGCTCTGAGTGAAGATTATATCTGTTCATGGAGAGCAACAGTTTTAGTATGAGGCGTGAGCACTGCACAGAGAGACAGGGCAGCTTCATTGAAAGCTATGAGTCATGTTATAGTTTGGATGATTTATTCACGCGTCAGGCAATGTAAAGACTGAAATATGGGTGATAAGCTCATACTTAACAGTTTTGTAATGGCTCTGGCCACAGATTTTTGAGCCATTAGCAGTTTGTTTAAATTTCCTTTTCTGATTAGGAAAGTGGCATGCAGTAGTCTAATCGACTGGAAGCCAACGCTTTAACTATTTAAAGTAAAGCAGTTATTTGAAGCATGTGATATCTAATTCTGCAAATGTGATGCTTTCGAAATTGGACGGATTTCCATATTCTTTGAACATTTTCAGAAAAAAATACTACAGACAAAAGTTGTGCACGATCCACTTGTAGTTTACCCAGCCAGATTTAGACCTGGCAAATTAATGGATCTGCTGACGTGTGCAAAGGAGGAAGAATTTGGTCTTAAAGGAGTTTTAAGTCTATTAAGTTTATCCATCCAGGACTTAACGCAACTGAAAACAGCAGATAGTATTTAGAAGGCAGGATCAGCCGAACATCGGTCAAATGAGCAGATATCATCTGCATGAAATGGTTAGTCTAGAGAACTCTCATTAAAGAATACAACGAGTGCAGAGCCTAAAAAAGAAAGGGAACTGTAAAAAAAACAGTGCGGAACACACAGTTCAAGAATATTAGCTCCGAAATTAACTGATTTATATAAAACGACTAGGCACAAAGGTACAGGTAAGCCGCGAATTGGCTAAGAACAGGAAGGGAAAGATTCGAATTTTGTTCGAGGCGGTGAATGAGCGTTTTATTATTAATTATATGAAATAGACCTAAAGGTAAAACACGGTCATGTGACCGGGGTTTTAGGGATTGTTTATTATACATGATGTATGTACACCAGAATGCGGATTGCAACTGGTTCAATAAAGAATATACTTACTTACTTACTTAGTTCAGCATGCAAGCCACTTGACTAACTGAATTCGACAGCAGAGAAAAAAATGCCAACTGCCTAGTATTCTTCTGTTTAGACTTTTAAATCAGCTCATCTGTTAATAGTGCGTTCTTCTTCCACAGATGAGTCCAAGAGCAATGTAGAAGAAACGCCCATTTCCCGTTCCCAGCCTTTACATGATTATAGACAACGTTTGCAGTGCGACTGTAAACGAAGAGTGCAATCAAGTATTTCATCGTTTCGCAGAGTGCTAAGTATTTCAGTCGGAAATCGCTATCCGAAAACAAATTGGAGTGACAGGTTTATTGATCAAGACTCGTAAATTAGAGACTGCATGGCCTGAAACCGGATTTCGACCCACAAATTTTATACATGGATTTTCCACATTGCTGCATGCCACTATTCAATTCTTTGATTGACAGCAGCCCGATACAAACACATGGGAGTGATTGGAATTAATAATATACATGTATATCAGCCTGACTATATAGATATATAGCCTGACTATAATTCTATATATATATAATATACATATATTATACTATATATGTACATATTTATTATTGTCGTGAGAGCCTAACTGTCTTGATGGTCGGTCCTGTTAAGCCACAAGACTGATGACGATTCGTGATCAGGTATATAAATTTATTAGATTAATTTAACATTAACAAAAGAAGAATGATAAATATTAATGTCAGTAAACAGTCGGTCGAGAGAGTCAACAATTACATGAAATAAAATCTTGTCCGGTCTTAGGAATCGTCCCTTCTCCGTCGGATTATTGCATTGTATGGTATTGTATTGTATCTATCAATTTATATAGCGCCTCTCGCAGTGCATACCAATCACTGGCAATCAGAGGCGCTCCCAGTGCGAGTAACGCAGAGAAAAGAAGGAGGTCTTGAGACAACGAAAAGAGGCACTTGGCCCACAAGTTAATAAACAGGAACGCGTCAAAGGAGGAAGCTGGTACCATAGTGCAGGGCCAATGAAGGCAAAGGCTCGCCTTTTAGCTATAGCGGTTCTCGCTCGCAGGACAAAGAGATCATGTCGGTTTAATAAGCGTAGCGGTCGAAGCGAAATAGTCGAGGCCGGCAGCCGGATAAGGTCACATAGATACTTGGGAGCTTGGCCAGTACACGACCGGTAGATGAATGAAAGTACCATCAGCTGAACCCGAGCAGTAAGAAGGAACCAATGAAGGTGGTCAAAGATGAAAGCAGAGATGTGGGATGAGCGAGGAAGTCGGGCTATTAGTCTGGCCGCGGCATTTAGAACAGACTAAAGAGGAGAGAGAGTATCTATCGTACATGAACTTAAATCGCTAGTCCTTTAGGCCCTACATCTAGTCAAATACGGTCGATGTCCATTCAAATCGATCCCGCGGATCGTAAGTCCTTATCGTCATCAGAGTATCTTAGTCTCAGTCTCAATCAATCTAATCTGAATCAATCTAATCTGAATCAATCTAATCTGAATTTATATGATCTAAATCAATCTAATCTGAATCAATCTAATCTGAATCAATCTAATCTGAATTTATATAATCTAAATCATTCTAATCTGAATCAATCTAAGCTGAATCAATCTAATCTGACGCTGGGAATGCGCAGCGATGTTTCTCGAATGTCGTGTCAAGTCGTCGCATCGAATCTCAATCCAGGATTGCCTTCAGATTTCTCACCTGTCGTTCTATGGCTGGGTCATATGATGTTGACGTGCTTTCCATGGGTTAATCATTCAATCAATTTCGTTTATTCTCAACATCAAGCTGACAGGTCGCAACATGAAAATTGTTGATTTGGGGCCAAGATTCCTCCACTAACAAGGATCTTGATATGCGGCCTAGTACAGCGAGGCGCAGAGGTTACGGCCGCAGTGGACGTCGTTTAGGTGCGTGGGTCACGAGATGTGGGTCGGCGGAGGTGTTGATTTGGGCCGCGATAGCAACCCGGGGTCATCGACGGTTCCCACTAGGCCATCCGATCCGTCCGTGTAAAGCGTCAAGCTCCATCGTGACAATTATACTATATAGTATATTATTAAATAGTATATATATATATTATACATATATAGCCTGTCCATCGGGTACTGTATGTAATGTTGGAGAAAAGACCTATTCGCAGGATCGATTATAGTTTTATGAGACATCTCGAATGCATATAGGAAGGGATGAGTAAAGAAGGAAAATGAAGGTGATGCAACACAAGGAAAAACAATGCTAACACAATGAATATAGGATTATTAATAATATAAACGCACAGAAATGTTTGTGTGTAATGTGTATGTCTATTGACCGGGGTGAATTTGCATTAGGTATATTTATTGATATTGCAAAAGCTTTTGATACGGTCAATCACGACATACTCACCAGCAAATTAGAAAATATTGGTGTGCGTGGAATCTTTGTGGACTGATTTCAATAATGATCAGATAACTGGTGGTTCTGGTACGTCACCGGTTGTTGTCTTATGTATTAGACACTGGAGCGATAGAAGTTATTGCTACTAATAAATATTCAGAAGTGCATGGAAAAAGAAGAGTACCATGTGTATTCACGCAGAGCTGTAAAGCAAAAGATGGCTGCCTAACGTACCACTTTGAATGAGTTTCCTATCGCGTTTTGATGCCAATTCTGAATCTGACGAAAGCTGAGTAATGTCTCTGAATCTAACCGTTGCTCAACATATTTGCAAGCCGATTTCAATTCATGGCTAAAGTATATCGCCCTCAAAGATCAACCCTCTCCGACCTCTCAGGAGGGCTACAACTAGGCTTCGGTTTCGTTTCTAACATCAAATAGGATGCGAACTAACTTAGAAGGAGATGAACAGCAACCCCTTAAGCTAAACTTAAAGCAGCCGTGGGTATGAGGTGTTTGAGACTTCATTTTCTTAGCATCGGCATGTGGCCAGTCCTCTCTCGCACAGCCTCATCTTTCCACGGACTCGGTCAGTGTACTCATTATTGCAGAGCTGGCCAGGGGTGCAGGCTGTGTAGAAATCTCGAAACAAAATATTTACCAAGGCGAGAATTTGAACCATAGCCACTGTTGTCGACAGAATGCAATGGATCAATAATGTGTTGGGAATTTTTACATTATGTTAAGCGGAGTTCTGTCATTACGGAGATGATATGCGGTGCATTCCCTCATTTAACCGGATTGCTATGTAATGGGTTCTTGCACTTCATTACTGATCGTTTTCTGTCCCTCTGGTGGTTGGATATCGAACAAGTACAATATAATGCAATGCAACGTAATAATTATAGCTTAATGTAATTAAATGTATTGTAAATCAGATGCAAAGCATCAACAACCCTCCTCATATTCAGCCCTAGCCCTGAGTTGGTTTCACTCGGGGGATCAGACGAACTTTGAAGTGCGTTGGGGCCGTCGTAATGGCGCTGTGTTCCTTCACACTGACCGCTTTCTGACCCTCTGCTGGTCGGATATCGAAACGCTGGACGAGACTCGTGATAAATAGAAAGGTGCTCTGACGAGCTAGTGTCTCTCCAATACAGGAACGTCTTCCTAAGAGCAGAACAAAATAAGTCATTTCAATATAAGGCAAATGCTAGTCCACGATCGTAAATTGGGTAGCGTGCTTAACCCAGTGGCATGGACGCCATGTAGCATGAGGATGTTTTGAGATTTCTGCTCCACTTGCGGCCTCTAGCTAGCTCAGTAATAGCATTAAATGTTGGTGAGTATTTCGGCGAGGATAAGGACTGGCCGAGGCTAAGAAAAACGAAGTCGCTAGCATTACAGAGCCGTGGTTTCTTTTTACTTGTCAGTTTGAGGGACAGCTTATCTTCGTCAACAGTCGCAATGAGGCTATAATTGCGCAATAAAATTACAATGCATTGCGATTAAATGGGTCATTTTTTTATTGATTTCAATTTATTTATTTATTTACTGAATCAACATTATGAAGCATAACATACCAGCAGAACATTGACCAGAAAAGGATAAATGTACAAGTTAACATGGAAACAGGTCAATGGTTTCAAATTAACAATCTTCAAACCACAAAACCTAAAGCATCAACTCATGAGGAGAGGAAGCAGAAACAGCTAATCAAGTTATTCCCATACACAAAAGAACCAGATAAACAGGTTGGGTACTAATACCAACATTGATTAGGGCGACGACAACACTAAGACTACATCAAATATAAGCTTAGAATGTCAACAGTATCAATTTAGTATAATAGATTAGGAGAATTTTAGGAGTACTGAGAGACGGTAAATATTTAAAAGTAGCTTTTATGTAAATGATGACGGAGAAAAGACAGTATAAAATTGGATAGGTCTATACCTGGTTCCGCGTAGTTCTTGTGTCACCCAAACCTATTCTTGAAATGAAATAAAGCAGTGGGAGCAACGGAGTCGTCACCAGCGTAACAATTTTGGTCTTTCATCCTTTGACGCCTATACCCATCAGTGTTATATCTATCAAATCTAGCAAGCATAAGCAATTGAGTTTCCATAACATACCTAATCCGAATGGAATCACTCTCTGACTATCGATGATCTTGTTCTGTGCGTCCAGAAATCTTTCTGGTCTGAAGTTCTCTGGATCTTTCCAGAATTTCGGGTCCATATGAGCGCTGTAGCCGTTCGCTATGACCTGAATCGTAAAAGAATTATTGTGGTATGCAGGGTTGTACTTTATGTTAAGGATAAATCGCTAGAGAACCAGACTGTTATCATACTAGAGGAGCCAGCCAAAGGGAACAGCAAACATAACACAGCACAGGTTAAACTTTGAGTAGCGCAACTTCAAGAAAAACTCACCAGCAACGCTCCCGACCAAAGCAGAGAGGCCCCACGATCAAATAAAACAGACAAAAGTGGCAGACTGATTAGATCAGTTCAGATTTTGCATGGAAGACTAATCCAGGTTACAAGGTCAACAATGGTAAAATTTCTCTGCTGTGTAGTGGACGAAATAAGTCAAAGGAACAACAAGGATAGTCTATCTTGTGCAGCCGCTCGTATCTTACATGAACATTTATAAAGCGCCTTTCGCAGTATGGACCATTCAGAGGCGCTTTCCGTGTAGAGGCCCCTTGGAAAAGAGAAACGTGTTCAGGGAATAAGCAGACGAGGAGGTGAACCCAGACACTGGTTTTGCCCGCAGAGTAGGAGAAGGTCATTCTAAAGAGAAAGGCCCAAACCAGCAAATGACCGGAGTTGGGCTAGAGCGGTCCAGGTCCGAGAGACAAAAAGATCCAATATAATAAGTATAATATGTACCAATCTGACAAAGACTCCTAACTTTTTATGACATAACCTAATCCGACCAAAACATGGCAAAACAGACCAGTCGATACTTACCATGCATCCTTTAGGTACATCGTACTCAAGTACCTTGGTGTCTTTCAGAGTTGCATGCGGTAAGTAAAACGGTACTACAGTACGTCGTCTCATGATTTCCAGGATCACAGCTTCCGAGTAGAGTAAGCGAGATTTATCATCGAGTGACGGAAGTCTGTCTCTTGGAACCATCTCATCGATCGATCTCTGAAAGCGGTTCTGAATCTCGGGATGGTTGGCCAATTCCACCATTGCCCACTGCATCGTTGTCGACACAGTATCCGTACTACCGAAGCTCATATCTCGCAGCATGAAGAGTAGGTCCTGGTGGTCATAGTTGGTACCCTCGATTTCCAGAAATCTCCCAACGAACGTTGGCTCAGAACTGTTGGATTTGTTGAACTCTATCCCGGCTACTATGCCGCTCAACATCCTCTCACTTGAGGTACGCATACCTTCGATCGTCTTCCAAAACATTGGTAGAAATCGAACAATTGGTGCCATGTTGAGTGTCATATCAAGGTTTGCAACGCACTCTGCTGAACTTTTAATAATTCTAGCATGTTCCTGTGGCAAAGACTGTTGAAAGTTCTTCCCGAACAGAATGCTTAGGATGACATTTGACGCGGAGAAAACCGTCAGCCATGTTGGATCGAAAGGACGGCCATTTTCTTTGAGAATCTCGTCATTCATTGACTCCACTTCTTGCAGAATTCTGGTCTCGGAGACACTCTGAACACCAAACCCAAACTCCTTGAGAATAGACAAGGAGAGCTTATGGTACTTCTTATACGTCTCGTCGTAGTGCGCGTAAGCTATTCCTACACGGTAAATACACACAACGTAATGGAAGCTTAGTCAATTTATAGAGTTATCTCTTCTTACCTTACTTCACATGACGGACTATAACACCCAAATTTTCTCCACATTGTTGTCAGCGTACTCCAACCTACATAATTATCTAAGTGCGGTCAAGCAACCCTAAATGAGATACGTAATCTCATTTTTCATCTCCTTACAAGCATTTTATTCTGAATCATAAACAAACAACCATAGAAAAACACTTATTCCTCATTTTAATTTTGAACTACATTTGGATTTATTATCCTGTAGTTTGGTAATTAGAATTTTAATTTTAAGTCTAAATTTGCTACGATAAGCGTGATGACAGTTTTACATACTGAGGCACCAAGCGACGTCTCTGAATAAATATAATTTAAAAGAGTTACATAATATTATTATAAGCTATGCACTGCTGCAATTCGAGGATGTTGCTGTCAACGAGTGGACTGACCTCTGAGCTCGTGGTTGATGACTTTCTCTTCAGAGAAGATACCATATCTGTCGGCAAAAGCCTCCGAATGTTTGACCATGGCATCGAAAATAGCGTCGTATCCATTCAGAACCACCACCATGCTGAAGATATAACCAAGGGAATGGCATCGTAAGATTAGGCGAAATTGAGTGCAGTGATGATGATGATGATGATGCTGATGATGATGATGATGATGATGATGATGATGATGATGATGATGACGATGATGATGATGATGATGACGACGATGATGACTGCGATGATGATGATGACTGTTAGGTGAATTTATTGCAGGCATGTCTTCCGCGTTTGTACGTCACATATTATCAATACAAACACACACGTCCGCAGACATGCATGCATTCATACATGAGCAAGTACATATACAGATATCATTACATTGCACCATCCGTTCAATGCCTCGTACATCCGACATCGACGTAATAGAGATTATTAATTGTAATCATATTGTGTGGTGGTCATGGTGGTGGTTATTCGTTGGTGGCAGAGGTGAAGGGTGTGGTGATGCATATGACGACGCGATCATGATCACAAGACTGAATGCGGTGATGATAACGATAGTCGAGCTAATTAGAAAAACGATTACGGACTAGACTATCGAACAAGAGCTACGCTCATACCTCTTTCCGATTGTACATGAGAAGACAGGTCCCAGTTTCTCTGCGGATCTCATAAAATGTTCAGGAACCGCAGTCATTCCTCCACGGACAACCGCGCCCAAAAATGGTAGAACTGGCAGTGATGGCGGATATCGCTTTCCATCATCTTTGACTCTGTTCTGCTTAATCCAACGCAGTAGAATGAAGACAACAACGACTGTTAAAGATGCTGCAAGCACCTGACTCGCACCTCCGTCAAACATCTGTGAAGAAGAAACAATAATCAGGCTCTTTAATTAGTTTACATATATATCTACGCCAAAGAAGCAGAAGAAGAAAAACAAAAAGGAGACAAAAAGAAGTAGGAGAAGAAGAAAAAAAGAGAAGAAGAAGACGAGCAAGCAATCAGAGGTAAAGACAAGCAGTCGTTTAGGCTAAGCTACAGGCATCCAATGATATAAATTGTTAGCGATTGTTTCAATGCCTTAGCCTCAGTATAGTCAATTAAAAGCCAAGTTCGCTAGGGAACGCAGGCGGAGCCGGCAATTCGAATAGCCTTGATCTCTGAAAACACATTGACTTCTATTTATTGATTTGTGCGTTGTGTGGTGCTTCATTAAAACGTTTCAATCAAATCAATTGTTTCAATGGACTCTGTTGTTGCTTTTTAGATGAAACTGGTACGTATCGTGCTACAGTACAGATCACATGTCTGCTGAACGACTTCACAACCTTGAATAAGTTGTGTTACATGCCATTGCCTAAAATAAATTAGCACAGCGGAACTTAACATATTTAGCCGTGAAAAGATAAGTTAGCATGACAAAGCATAACTTATCACGTAATGTCATGACACGCCTGAAGACTAGGCCTATCCTATTTGTTAGAGACAACAATGACATGGGTCAGAAGCGCCTCTGAATCTCTGAGTGGTGCTATACAAATGTTCAATTACAATTACTGTTATAATGACAATATTATATTTTGTTATGTTACTTTGGGTGACAACGTCCACTGGGTTGAGTGTCTAGCATGTAAACCCCACTAGTCTAACGGAATCCGCGCGCAAAGGCAAAAGGCAAACGGATAAGCAATCTTTTTCTAGTTTTCATATCGATTCATTGTATAAGCGCTCATCTTCCATAGATGAGTCCAGGGTAATTAAAGCTCCCCAGGCTTCTACACTGTAACGTAGGAGAGGCGCTCATTTCTGGCTGAGCGGCCTTTTAGCCGAAAATAAAAGAGAACCACCCTGGTATCCAGATGCGTGGCCATGCAACTCATCGCAGGGCGTATCACTTGACAGTTTAACGACGAGCTCCAATGGTTTCCCATTCACTTTTTGTACACGCTCGTCTTTGAAGTGTTTATCAGCAGCCACTTCCCTCCACGTTTCGCTTAACAAACCAAGCCTACAACCATTAATTCTACCATATTGCACGTTCCAAAGTCCTTCAGTCTGAAATCGGTGGCTGAAAAATTGGAAACGAGAGGTTTATCCAAAAGCGAAGCACATTTAACGACTCGTAAATTACAGACTGTGGGGCCAGAGTACGGCTTTTCATCTGCGATACTGCATGGAGTTAAAAATAGTAGATGTTGTTCGTTTATATTTTAACTGCCTGCAGTTTCTAAATCGATAGTTTAATTTCACTTGGTCTGGAAACACTACACAAAACAGAATCGGTGAATAAGCGGTTCTCTCTGAAGCCGCTGTTGTGACGTGCTGAGAAATTTCGAAGGTATATGCCTACATAGCATTGACACGGAATACATGCAATAGGCTGTATCATACGGACTTTTATTTAATAAAGGCACTACATAGATGGTCATATATAAATGTTTGGAATAAATAAAAATATGCATCTTGGTTGGGCTTGAAAAATTTATATATGACCATCTATGTAGTGCCTTTATTAAATAAAAGTCCATAATTATGATACAGCCACTTTAGCCAATCGGCTACTGTGTCTTAGTGGTTCACATGCTAAGTCATGGACAAAATCGTTGATGATAGTCTATTTACTCCCAGATCAAGATAAAGCATTGGCGAAATTAATCCAAAAATGACGAAAGTAACTACTCTTGGCTGATTATAGTCAGTGTCTGTCGAGTACCAAACCACGGATGATTACTTATTACATGTACCTGCTTTCGACCGGAGCCGATTATATTAAAGCCACGTCTGTAGGCTACATCCGTCACAGCGAAATATGGCAATCTTTCGCTGACGAAACCAAGTAGATGGAATAGTGGCAACCTCAATTATAGTAGTTGCTCAATAATAATTATTCTTACAATAATTACATGCCATAACAGTGACCATCCCTAATCCACTGTAATGTACTGACACAAGTTGAGCACACACTTGTCATTATACAGTCATGTAATAGTGTACGAGCAAATATGAAAAGTGAGAAACTGGTCTCCCTACCTTTTGTTATAATTGTTAAGATCTTAACGTCTGCGCGTTCCTTGACTATGTCTGTTGAAATTCTAATTCACTTTGCAGTGGTCCTACAATATTGGCACGCGGCGTTGGTTTGAGGGATAGCACACATTGCTGACATAACGAGTTCAACAAGCCACGGCTTCAGAGCAAGGCTAAGACTAGACTTCGGCCTTGTTATTCATATGCAGAAACAATATTACGTAAGAGTCTAAGGATTGTCAACCACGGAGGAGCATCTGGCATGGTGAAAGTTAACATCTTGCTTTGATCAGACACGCAATAACATAATTTATCACGTCTGCCATTATTATAAGCAGCATTTTAATTGCAGAATCCTATGAGTTTATGACAAAATACCGTAGGCCTAATATGTTTACACTTTAGCAATACCTGGGAACATAAGTGCATGCAGATTGTTAGTTTTCACTTCTTCGTTTGTACCAATTTCGTAATATCAATCTTTTCATTCACTCATTCATTCATTCAGTCATCAATATCGAACATTTGTATAGCGCCCCTACAAGAAAACTACTCCTGCACGGTCAGCAAGTCAGCAAGGCGCTAATAGCCTATATAAGTGCTCATGTGCAAACATTGGCCTATGTAAATACATGCAGACAAACATACACAATACATACATAGCCAAAACCATGGCCATCAGTTTTATTGGTCCAAAACATATAGTCAAAATAGCATCATTCCATCGGGACCGCTGGCCTGCCTTGACCGTATTCTACGCTGTGCAGCGCGACTTAGAGGCCAAATACCCAAATTCAGCCACGTGTCAAATTACATGCTAGAGGCCCTGCGCTGGCTCCCTGTCCGTCAGCGTATAGACAAGGTGGTCTCATTGGAATGGCGATGCCAGCTAAGCCTCGCTTCTGCTTAACCTACTTGACCTTTGTCGACCTGTGTCCGGTACTCGGGGTTGTCGCTCCCTACGCTCAGCGGGGAAAGTGGTGCTCTCAATCCTGTTTACCCTAACCTCTATTATGCCAAGTCACGCTTTTGCTGTGGTAGGCCCGGCGGTATGGAATGGCTTCTCAGCAGCCTCTGCGCCTGAAGTTCCCTAGATCACTCACTCTCTTACACATTCTTGTTGAAACTGTTCTTTTTTGACTGTGCTGGAGTCGGAAGCACCTCTAAGTAGTTTCCTTGAAGAGGTGCTGTATAAATACTTGAATGAATGCAAACAGTAATTCTCCAAACGTGCAAGATCTAACGAGCAAATTCTGCATATAAATTATAGACAGAGTAGGCCTAATCTGCCAAAATGGCAGAGATGACTGTCAGCAGCCAACGTGGGTGCTGACACTTGCACTAGGCCTACCCTGTAAAACGCTTGATGACGGACGATGGTTAATCTCTTGGTTCAGAAACTATGTACACAAATAACAATCAACATAATGTTATTCAAGTGTTTTACCTTTACAATAAGCCAAAGAAATTAGGTACCCTATCTATTTATTCAGTCGAAGTAACCAAGAACGCAACCGTTGCTTAATTAGATAAATTAAAGTTTGAGATGCATCGAAGATAACGATGTAAACCATTTCATAAGGATGCAATCTCGCATACTTTATGTATATAATTGAACATGCGAAAAACGTCAGCTGTCGTTTATGGAAACACCGTCAGGACTTCATTCCTTGTGTGATGCACCTGAACTACTGCAACTCCATCCTTGCTACCGGATCCTAACTGTTCACATGGTCAGCCATTCGTGGACGATTGGTACTCCCAGATCACGTATAAGGCGCGTAAGATACCAGACTAGAACTGACGGAGTGCCTAATCTTGGTCGATTATAGCCAGTGTCTGTCGAGGACCAAGCCACACAGTCATGATGCCTATTAACGGCTTTCAACCGGAGCTGCTTAGATTAACCCTCGGGCTACCAAGGGGGGGTGGTGGTTGCCACCCAACCCCTAGGTTTTTTTCATCTCAAACTTTTTCCGTATGGAATAAAAATTTGACCTTTTAAGTAGCTGTAGGGGGTTCATTTACACACGTTTTGAGGTAAAATGTGAGATGATATCTCACACCGTTCAAAAGTTATACCCAATATACCCGAGGCACCAGGGGGGGGATACCACCCCCCTAGATTTTCGACTATATCTTATCCGTCATTTAATATTAAGAGACACAAATTTTACCATTCCATAGAGGGAATGTGGGGCTACATTTCTATGGTCACTGAGTTGACCTGAGACAACCATAAGTGCTCAAAATAAATAATAATACGCGTAATATGCGTGATAAATGGCTGAATGGAAGGACTCCCCCTTAGTTTTTTGTCTGTAGTGTATTCATTTGTCTTCCTGGAAGAGAAACAAAGATACCATTCTTTCGAGGGAATGAAGGGCTTCATTTGCATACCTACATCTTTGTCTTTTGAATACCGGAAGTGATCAAAATAAATAATAATATGCGTAATCTGTGTGAAAATGGCTGAATACAGCATTAGGCCTAAACGTAAACCGATATATATGTATGGATATATATGTATGGATGTACATTTATACTATATAAACATGTGTAGGGATGATTTTGTGTATCTTTTATACATAGATTAGTTTCAAAACACACATAATCTTCTATTTGTTTATTCAAAAAGTACAAAATGTACGCAATAATATACAATATTGCTAATTAATGGGTTCCGTTGTTAAAAGTGATGTAATTTCGAGGTGCATTCACATAATGTACAACTAAATATACCATTCTGTGCAGAAATGAATGCTGAATCCAATGGTATATTACAAGTTATGATATGTAAAACCAAACACGAAATCCAGGGGTGGTAACCACCCCCTTGGTAGTCAGTGTTACAAAAAAGCTTGGTAGCCCTAGGGTTAAATCTATGTGTGTACCTCGGTCACAGCGAAATACGGCAATCTTAAATTAAATTAACGAAACCAGGTAGAAGGAATAGTGGAAGAGTGGAATAGTAGTTATTTATTAATATTTTACAATTATTAATAACACTGATTGTCTATAATCCACTTTAATGTACTGACACAAATTGGGCACATGCATGTCATTATGATAGTCTACAAGCAAATATGAACAGTGAGAAACTGGGATCCCTACCTTCAGTTATTAATGTTGATTTGATATCTCAACGTCTGCGCGCCCTATGTCTGCAGAAACTGTAACTGACTTAGCAGTGGTGTTATGATAATAATTATTGACACGCAGCCTTGATCTGAGGGATAGCATACTTTGCTTGTAAAACGAGTCCAACAAACCACGGCTTCAGAGCAAAGCTATGAATAGACTTCGGCTTCATTTTTTATATGCAAAACTAATACGTAGGCTACAGTCTAAGAATTGTCAACAGCGGAGGAGCCTCTGACACGATGAAAGATAAAATTTTGCTTTCTATTCATCAGACACGCGATAATATATTATACCTGTCATTGCGCAGGCAGCGTTTTATATAGCCCGAAAAGATCGGGTCACGCTCTATAGAACGCCCTATGCTATGGGTGCTATGCCACAATATCGCAATGTGTTTACACCTTTGCATAGCATAAGTGAATGCAGGTTGTCAGTTTTCAGGTTTTCGTTTGAGCGCAATTCCTAATATTAGAGTAAGCAAGGCGCAATATAAACGCTGTTATGCAAGCATTTTTTTTGCTTGTGCTGTCAGTTCTTTGAACTCTAGCGACCATCATGATCAAGCCTCTCCATTTCCTTCTGTCCGCCGTCGCATCTCTCAGTTCTGCCAAATTCATTCCAGTTGTTTCATGTATCTCGTCAGTCGCACTCCGGCCTGGGAGTCTCACCATCTGCGACTGCTACTTTGTTTGAATTAGCTTGATTCATAAAGGTTTTCTTGGCATGTTAACAGGGGTGGTTTGCCATTGCCTTCCCTGGGTTTTGCCTGCCGTGCCCGTTCGTTCTCCTACCCATTTAAGGGAGGGTACTAACAGTCTGCACCACGTGAAGGTGGGCACGGAGGACTTTGGTTCATCAGCCCAGGTCGGTTCCGAATCTGCGATCAGCGAATACGTCGATCGGATTTCCTCCCTGTGTTACTCTAAGCAAGCTAGGCAAGCCTAGAGTGACTGATGAGCCTTTGCAGACTAGCTTACATAAATACATGCATGTATACACATATATAGCCATAGCTATGACTATCAGTTTCATTGGTCCAAAACATCGTCAGCATGACGCCATTTGGTGTATTAGAAGAGTTGTTGTATTGGGCACAAAAGGAAACCCAGAAGGGACCGAAGTCCCGTTTACAGTGACGCCAAAGTAGCCTGGATAATGTAATGTTTGAGGACGGACGATGGTTAAAAGCACGATTCAAGTTATCAGAATCTAAATGCATAAGTCTTATAATTACAATCAACAGTTGTTATTCACGTATTTTACCTTAACTAAGACAATGAAAGTAGGAACACTCTCTATATATATCCAGTCCAATTAACCAAGAACGCAACTGTTGCCTAAATAGATTAAAGTTTGAGATGCAACGAAAGATTGTGAGGTAATCCATTCCATATGGATGAACCAGTGCATCTATTCGAACCTGCATACAACATCAGCTGAAACATGTAGGCCTATGAGACATGTTTTAATAAAACTTAAATCTCATAATATTGTCACAGTTTATAACAACTATGCTTCTGTTATTTTTGCATGTTTTTAAAATTGTTTGTTATGTATGAACAATGTCTTCATTTTCATTTCTTTCATTGTGTAGTATAAACAATTTAATATTTTATTTGAGCTACATTCAAACTTGTGATTCCCGTCAACATTCCGCGACCCGGTTATCAATCGCCCTAGGAACGGAACCAGGCCACAGACCACATAATATGAGTAGCGCTCACCTAAATTACACCAGTGACATCAAAGGCGCCGTAATCGTGTTGCTAAAGACACCAATCGATTACCAATTTAATTCAAATAGAAATTACATGACATATAAAATTAAAACTGCTTCCCTCACTGGTCAGAACCTATCGAAAATAATTATCGATTTTGGACATATAAACCTAATGCAAATCAAGGAAAGTTATCAAGACTTGTAATTGTAATTACGACCATTTATATGGCGTCGTTGGTAGCAAGCTACTTCTAGGACGCTTCACAAAACAGTCTACTGTCAGCGTAAATGTTAGTGCTCGTGGTTACGTAATAGATGCATTTTAAACTGTTTTTTAAAAGTCGGTAAACTTTTGGTTTCCTGAATGGGTGCAGGAAGACTGTTCCAGGCACGTGGACCACCGACCCGAAAGGCTCGATCACCCGCTTTGGTTTTGGTAGTGGCTGGTACAGAAACATCGGCGGACTTTTGATGATCACAGCCGCGACCTATTGACATCGTCCGAAAGGGGCCTGATCTTGTCTGCCAGGTAGCCTGGTGCGCAGTTGTTCATACATTTATGAACCAGGATGCAAAGTTTGAACTTGATGCGCTCGCCAACTCTCAGCCACTGAAGCTCGTCCTGTATCGCGGTTGAAATGTGGTCGAACTTTTTAGTCGCAATACCAGACGAGCAGCAGCGTTGATGACCGCCTGAAGCCGAATGATACTGCGCTGTGGCAAGCCGGCAAAGGCGACATTGCAGTAATCGATTCGGCTCAGGATTAAACTCTGCACGAGGTGGCGAGTCGCATCCTGTGTGAGGGACCGGGAAACAGACCTCAGCACTGCTGTCTTAGGATGCCGAAACTGGTTCTCACAAGTCCCGTAATGTGTGTGGTCATTGATAGGTCGCTGTCGAGGATAAGAAATGTGAGAGTACCGTGGTAGGCGAGTGGACCTGATTTTCCTCAGATTTTCGTCTGTTTCTACTCTTCTATATCTCTTACGTCATCATGTGTCTCGCAAAATGACTGTTTTCAGGACTTTACCCTGATTTTGTTGGCAGGCTTTCGTGTATTTCAGGGCTTCAGCCAAAAATTCCTTCCCTGCATTTCTATCCTAATAATAATAATAACAATAATAATAATAATAATAATAATAATAATAATAATAATAATAATAATAATAATAATTATTATTATTATTATTCCGTTCTGTCACCTCGCATACGCGGAGCCTTCAGAGCTCCGGTTTGGACCGTATGCCATCTCGTCACAAGTCGGACCCCAACAAGGAGATCCGCTGGGCCCAATGTTTTTTTGCCTTCCTCTGCAGCCAATACTGCAGGATATGTCGTCACCACTGGTGCTGGGTTACATGGATGACCTAACTCTGGGAGGAAGGGCAGCCACAGTTGTGGAAGATGTGAGACTGCTGGAACAGCGATGTGAGCAACTAGGGCTGCAACTCAACCAGAGAAAATGCGAAATCATCTAACACCCTGACAAGCGGAGCTCCGACCAGGTCTTCCAGCATTTCACCGTCGTTTCACCAGAGAGAGCCTGTTTGCTGGGCGCACCATTGTCCACCAAGGAGGCCTTGACGACATGCCTGGAGGGCAGATGCACAGAACTGGCGTTGGCAATAAACAGACTAGAGACCATCGCGAAACACGACGCCCTGATCCTCCTCAGATGCTCACTCAGCTCCCAAAAGCTGATGCACACCTTAAGATGCAGCCCATGCACAGGACACGCCCTGCTGGACAGATTCGACACACTCCTTCGGAACGGCTTGGACGCAATCCTCAACATCGCCTTGTCGAACGACCAATGGCAACAGGCATCATTACCGGTGAAGATGGGAGGACTGGGAATTCGTCGGGTGGCCTCGCTTGCGCTTCCCGCCTTTTTGGCTTCCGCTGCGAGCACCCGAGACCTTCAGTCCTCCTTACTGGGCAACACCTGCCCTGACGCCGACGAGTGGGTGGAGAAGATGGATCATCTATGGTGCAACGAGAGTAGAACGGCGCACCCAGACGACGGAGCATCACACAAACAATCAAGTTGGGACAAGCCCCGCTCATGCTGAAGGCAGCAGCCGAACTGAGCAATGTCCATGCCGATCCATACCACCAGGCGCGACTCAGGGCAACCGCAGCACCGCATGCAGGGGACTGGCTGTTCGCCTTCCCGGTGACGACATGGACTGCGGCTGGACGATGAGGCGGTCAGAATTGCGGTGGGACTCCGCCTGGGGACAGGCATATGTGAGCCGCACGCATGCCCATGCGGGGCTCGAGTGACGGCAGATGGAGCACACGGGCTTTCCTGTGGACTGGGACCGGGACGGATCGCCAGACACGCCGCATTGAACGATCTAATCAGTCGCAGCCTCACACGC
This sequence comes from Aporrectodea caliginosa, assembly GCA_020284085.1. NCBI lineage: Eukaryota > Metazoa > Annelida > Clitellata > Crassiclitellata > Lumbricidae > Aporrectodea > Aporrectodea caliginosa. Next base: position 159,879 of record JACEVL010000277.1, on the reverse strand, counting down.
GCGGTATTCCCAAATATCAAGGAACCACCCGGATTATCTAGATCGGATGGCAGACGTCCTGAGGGTCTCATGCTGATTCCATGGCGCAGAGGACGGAGTCTCATCTGGGACTCAACGGTGATCGACACCGTGGCTCCATCATACCTCCAGGCGACATCTGCGTTGGCGGGCGCGGCGGCGGAGGTGGCAGCCACCAGGAAGAACGCTAAATACATCCAGCTGGCAGGCACCTATTTCTTTGTTCCTCTGGCCTTCGAGACCATGGGCCCCATTAACAGCAATGGAATAGATTTTATTAAGGACTCGGGACGCCTCGTAACCCAAACCACCGGGGACCCTAAAGAAACTAGTTACCTTTTCCAACGCTTGTCAGTCTGTATCCAGCGATTTAACGCCGTTGCCTTCAGAGGCACCTTTGAGCAGCAAGAACTTGTTGAGTGAGCGGCCGTTCCAGACCCCACGTCTTCGGACATAGTTTTCAGAGCCTGAGGGAATAGAACTACCTTGGGCAAAAAAAAATAATAATAATAATAATAATTTTAAAAAAAAAAAAATAATAATAATAATAATAATAATAAAAAAAAAATAATAATAATAATAATAATAATGATGATGATGATGATGATGATGATGATGATGATGATGATGATGATGATGATGATAATAATAATAATAATAATAATAATAAAACAATATAATAATTGGACAATTTCTAGAGCGCCGTAGCACAACCGGATTCCAAGTTTACGTCATACTTGACTTCAAGGTTACATTCCCAGATTCATACTCACATACATGGTTTACATACATGCATACGTGGCGTGCAGTTTGAATGGCTCTTGGTTCCAAAAAACTCCAGCTTGGATTTTTTTATCCCATTTTCAGACTGAAACCTTTGGACTGTGCGACATGGTAGACTAAATGGTTGCAGACATGGTTTTATCGAAGGTTGAGGGAAATGGCTGCTGATAAACACTTTAACGATGAGCGTGTACTAACGAAAGGTGGAGGAGGGAAGTGGCTGTACACGTCTCAAATTTTTCAGGTCGCTTGCCTAAAATTTGTCTCATGCTGGCGGAGACAAGTGTTTGAAATGATCAGACTTTTTCTCTAGTCGCTATGTATGTCGCAAACAAACATACAAATCATTCACTTCGAGAGTCGACTCCGAAGGCCTGCTTATAAGAAGACTCGTGGAGAAAAGCAGATCAGTGAAGAATTGGGAGTTAGAGTGTGCGTTGAAATAAGATTCTTAAGGTAAGCTGTAATCTAACTTCTTATCCATAATCAATCATACTTCAACCTGGTTTCTTTAACGCATTATTATTGACTAAACGGCTTTGCCAGAAGCGACCATTGTTTGACACATTATTATAATTTTAATCATCATTGTAACTCATGTAATTCTACAGCATCCATTAAAAACTAAGTTATGGGAACCAGTTTATTCAACGGTGCTCAGACAAAACAAAAAGAAAGGCAGGTCAGTTCAAGGTCGGTTCGAGGTTAAAATCCTAGGGTAGAGCATAGAGACAGTTAATTCATTCATTCATTTCGAGGTTATAGCGCCCCTTCAAGCTACTCAGGGCGCTCCCGAGCGCGGACACTGAATCGGAGTTTCACGCCGAAGCGCATGAGAACTGGTGAAGGACTTGCCCAGGGTTTAACCCGCAACCTTCCGGCTGCAAGGCACCGAACATACCCCTACACCACCGCGTCCCACGGCTATGGTGGCTGGTGTTTAGAATTGGAACAGCGAGAGAGATAAGGACGAAAGGAGGAATCTGGATATGATTGATCGAAAACGAACGTTTTCAGTCTTGAGTGAAAGACATGAGCACAAATTGTAGGAAGTGCAATAACGGTTCAGGTGATTGTCGCAATTCCAGATCGGTGAAACAGCTAAAGCTATGGAGCGTTTTAAAAATGTCAAGGATGAAGTAGCGGAAGGGTGGTTGAGTGTAAGGCGGAGGAAGACTGGGTTGAGGAGTTTCATGCTAAATGAATTGCGACGATTTGGTGGCAGGAAGGATTGGGAGTGCGTTGTAGGTAAGTGATAATTGAACTTCTATTCAATTCGGTGAGTATTTTTAATCAGTTGAGCGACAAGAGAGCAGTCGTAATGCGATTGCGTTGGGAGTCTCAAGGGTAATATGAGGTAAAGCATTCTGAGTAGTTTGAAGACAGTTAAAACTGGTTGTCTCTAGAATCAGGTCAGGTGGTCTACAGTAGTCTAGATAGGCATGGACATAATTATACAGATATATCGCAGAGATTTTCTTAAAACGCTGCCGACGCCTTAGTCGTAAGAATATTATTTTCTTCACAGATGTTTGAAGGAAGAGAGATTCCAGTATATGCAGCATCCTTCACAGTTGTTGCTGTCTTGCTTCTCTTGCGTCGATTTAAGCAGAACGGAGCAAAAAATGATGGAAAGCGATATCCACCATCTCTTCCAGTTCTACCATTCTTGGGCGCAATTATCCGTGGAGGAATGACTGCGGTTCCAGAACATTTTAGGAGATCTGCGGAAAAACTTGGACCTGTCTTCTCCTGTTCAGTCGGAAAAAAGTATGGAAAGCGTAGCTCTTGTGCAATAGTGAAATTTAGCGTAGACGTTTATCGTATTACCTTGATTCTCTTGATCAGCACCGCATTCAGTCTTTTGATCAACAATCGTCTTCGTTGTTATCATCGTCATGATTCCATCGTCACATGCACCATCACCGCCACAACCAACTATAACAGCCACCACCAGGACCGCCAATCTCTATCGCGTCGTTGGCCCAATGTATGGTTATAATTTTGCGCGCAGCTGCGTATGAATGTTAGTGTGTTTGTACAAATTATTCATGTGGCTCATAGGTGCGCTAAATATGACTTTGTATTATATTCACCTGACAGTCATCATCATCATCATCATCATCATCATCATCATCATCATCATCATCATCATCATCATCATCATCATCATCATCATCATCATCATCATCATCATCATCATCATCATCATCATCATCATCATCATCATCACCACAGAACTCCCTTTCTTCTAATCTTACAATGCCACTCCCTTATTATGTCTACAGCCTGGTGGTGGTTCTGAATAGCTACGACGCTATTTTCGATGCTATGGCCAGACATTCGGAAGCGTTTGCCGATCGACTGCCTCTCTGGACTGAAGTAAAACTCATCAACCACGACCTCAAAGGTCAGTCCAGTCGTTGCCACCAACACCCTCGAATTTCAGCAATACATAACTTATGTAGTGCCATCATGATCTATATTTATCCAGAGTCGTTTAATTTAAGCCTAAATTTAGAATTATTATTAAATTAGTGGGCAATTAAGCTAGATTAGGGTCTATGTTCAAAATTATGATAATAAACAAGAGATATGATTCCAGAATTACAATTACTATGGAGCTTCTTTTAACATCAGTCTCTCATTTAACGATCTGACAAACGAACACAACTGACCAATGCATTCCAAAGCTCTGGATCAGCCATATTGTTGGGATGTGGAGCACAGCAAGAGTGAGAATATCTGTTCAAGGAGAGCAAAGGAACAGAGGGCTGCTATGTGAGCTATGAGGCAGAGCTTTAATTGGATGATTTGGTCAAGGGGCAGCCAGTACAACCAGTGCAGTGCAATATGGGTGATATAATCATACACAAAGTTCTGAGCCAATCGCAGTTTGTGTAGATCCTCCTTTGTGACAGTAATAAAAACAATGGGTTCTGATTCTGCGATTATGGTGTTAGTGATATTTGAAGGTTTTGCTTATTCTGTGCACATTTTCCAAACCATGTTAGAGACAAAAATGAGGCCCAAACACCGTGCTCATTGGGCACTTTCAAAGAGCAGTTTACCCACCAAGACTTAGATCAAGAAAACTCGTGGAGCTGTTGATTTCTGCAAAGGATAAATTACTCGGGTTTAGAAGAATTTTAAGTCTATTGCTATCCATCCAGGAACTGGCACAACTGAAAACAGAAGCAAATATTTGAAGAGCAGGATTAGCCAAACAGCTGTTAAATATGAAGCTGTCATCTGCATAAACTGGTAGTCGACAGAGCTCTCAATAAATGCCTAGTGTGTTGTGTTTGCAGCACAAAGCCCAGCATAGAACTCTGCGGAACACCACAGTTCAAGATGGCTGGCGTCGAAATTATTTTATTTAAAGGTAGGGTATAATGGGGCAAGACCGTTTTTGATTTTTTTGCATGTGGAAGGTTTGTCTGATAAAAGTCATAAGGAAAAAGTTACTGTAAACAATAATTACTATTTGATGAACATGTATTAGTAATTGTTACTGGCCAAAAACAGTGAAGCACTTCACAATTTTGAAGAAACTGAAGGTGCTGTGATTGACGATCTTGCCCCGCCATGGGGGCAAGTTCGTTAATGTTTTGGGGCAAATCTCTTAATGTTATTGTTTCTGTCAAAGTCAACAGAAATCGCAAATAAAGACACCGCCTTCATATGCGGTGCATTTTTCATGCCACCATTTCCCGCATGGGCCACTGCAACCAATCCAGACTTCAGTTGGTGGGTGAACGTACACCTCATCGCAAGCAGGACAAATATCCTCTGACTCTTTTTGTTTTTTAACCTTTTTTCAATGTTTCTTTGGCAGATTTCTCAGTGTTTGTGGCACTTTCACCTTCCAGTTGCAGACGCCTTTTCGCAAGTTTCTTGGGAGGTTTGGGCACTGTGTTGTAATCAGGTCGTCGGCCCCTTTCAAACCCTACAGAACCCTTTTTACCCGTATTATTAACGTTACTTTTGACACGTTCCTTTCCATTGCTGGGCTTTTCCCCAAGTGCCTTGTCAACTTTTTTGGCAATCTTTGGTTTCTCTTTCTCAATGAGCTGCTGTTTGAGTGATGATGCAGTTATTAAGGAAGCTTTCTGCGCTCTTCCATTGCCAGCTCGTCTCGTAGTTGCTTTTGGTAAAGGTCGTATCATTTCAGGAGTTATACCTTGTGTCAACCTACTTGGACCTGGAGTACTAATAAACACATCAGGATTTGTTGGCAAAGGAGGGGCATCTGGAGTGGTCATATCTGGTTGAGCATCAGGATTTGTTGGCAAAGGAGGAGCATCTGCAGTGGTCATATCTGGTTGAGCATCAGGATTTGTTGGCAAAGGAGGAGCATCTGCAGTGGTCATATCTGGTTGAGCATCAGGATTTGTTGGCATTGTCAGCATATTATCCTGCAATCAATACATTACAATAACATCATTAAGATTACTTTGCCAAGTTTAAATTTACTTTCAATTTACTGGATCAACAAGGTCAATGGAAAGGGGCAAGATCGTACACCAGACATGGGGCAAACGCGCGCGAACGATCTTGCCCCGATTGCCTTTGCCCCATGAATGGCGTTTCTGTAAGGACAGCCATTACTACTTATTACGGACAGATATGAACTCGGGTCTACCTACTGAAATATCATTTAATCTTGCCTTCATCCATATCTACATAGCGTTTCTCGTTAGCGCGCACGCAAATTGGACAATCACGTTTTCAAATTTTATAAATTATTTACGAAAATCGATGAAAACAAAGTTTACCTTGTGGATTTGAAGTAATACGACTAACCGCTTCAATCTCCTGTCGAAACAATGATCGTGTCTAGGTCATCACGCATGCGCTGTAGCATAGACTTAGTGTGAGCTGTTCAGGGCCTGTAACAGTTCTCATTGAACGTTCTTTCCCCTTGCGCGCCTTTGCCCCATTATACCCTAACGGTTGAGAACGATAGTGCAGGGACAACGCGAGTTAGCTAAGAACATGAACAGAAGGACAAAAAACGAGGCAATGAAAGAGTGTGTAAGTATTTACGATAGGGCGAGGAAAGCTATTTCCTCTATTGAGCTAATTTTGTTATTGGAATCGAAAAGTAGTGAGGTTCCACATACTGGTTATCATGGTATACGCTTGCTGGAAAGGAATGTAGAGGTTATGGGATGAAAAGCGATGGCTCACACGATTGACATCTACTTTCTTGACGTTCTAGAAATGAAATAGTGAGTGGAGATGAGGCATCAAGAAAGAGGTGGATTTAATATACATGTAGCATAAGCAAAACTGGTAGCAAGAGAATCGTTGATGATGAGTATGATAACTGGGTACAAGTATTTCACATTTTAAAAATCTAATATAAAGTCGTTAGCAATAATGACTCAGAGCACATTGCTTGTAAGGGGATGAAAATTGGAGAATACATAATTATCTCACTCAGGGTTGCGTGATCTCAATTAGATTTGTCAGTTATAGTAACGCTGAGAACCTGTGGAGCATATTTGGGTATTATATCCCGTCACATGAAGGAAGGTAAGAAAACCTAACACTATAAATTTATCAACCTTTCTTGTATTGTTTTATTTACTGTGCTAGGTTTAATTTTTTCACACTACGACATTTCGTATAAGAAGTACCATAAACTCTCTCTTTCTATTCTGAAAGAGTTTGGATTTGGTGTCCAGAGTGTCTCAGAGAGGCGAATGCTGCAAGAAGTGGAGTCAATGAATGACGAGATTCTGAAACAAAATGGCCGTCCATTCTATCCAAAATGGCTGATGACTTTCTCCACTTCAAATTTCATACTAAGCATTCTTTTCGGCAAGAACTTTCAACAGTCTTTGCCACAGGAACATGCTAGAATCGTTAAGAATGCCGCAGAGTGCGTTGGAAACATTGATATAGCACTCAACATGGCACCAATTGTTCGGTTTCTACCAATGTTTCGGAAGACGATCGAACGTCTGCGAACGTCAAGTGAGGGGTTGTTCAAGGGCATAGAAGCGGGGATAAAGTTCAACAAATCAAACAGTTCTGAGGCTACGTTTGTTGGGAGATTTCTGGAAATTGAGGGCACCGACTACAACCACCAGGAACTACTCTACGTGCTGCGAGATCTCTGCTTTGGTAGCACCGATACGATGTCGACAACGTTGCAGTGGGCAATGGTAGAATTGGCCAACCATCCCGAAGTCCAGGACCGCTTTCAGAGAGAGATAGATGAGATGGTGCCAGGAGACAGACTTCCGTCACTCGATGATAAACCACGTCTACCCTACACGGAAGCTGTGATCCTGGAAATCATGAGACGACATACCGTAGTACCGCTTTTCATACCGCATGGAACCATCAGGGACACCAAAGTACTTGAGTACGACATACCTAAAGGATGCATGGTAAGTATCGACTGGTCTGTTTTCTTATGTTTTGGTCAGGATATGTTAAGGTTAGGTCAGATAAAGCTCTAACTCTGTCAAATTGATGTATATTATTAAAAGATCGTTCAGTATTTGATACTCTATTATTATTGATGTCCAGTGTGGCCACATAAAAGTAAGAGAATAGGCAATGATTTAAGATTATTAGGTTGACTGACGGCTTACCTTTTAACAAGGTCAATATCAGCTTTTGGAGCGTTGACTTTCTTTTGTCAATACGGCCGGATCTCTAGTTAAAATGAGCTGTAGGCTAAGCTTGTCGTTTCTTGCAGAGGGTTCTTCACTTTACAATACGTCAAGAGTGCTTATAATGCTTATTATGACTGGCGCTGTAGGGTATGTTCTGGGGCTTTGAGCCACCTCAGGATAACATTTTAAAATTCTTGTTTGCATTTGAAGACCTTTAAGTTACATAATTTGGCCTAGGAGGAGGTGAGAGATGGATTCACGGCTAAGTAATCCGCTGTCTCTGTATCCTTATGCTCGCCATCTAATTTTGCAGCATTCGCAAAATTATTATCCATCTTTATCGTTCTTCATTTTATGTCTCACATTATCATACTGGATATTCAGGCACTACCATGATCACTTTTTTTCTTGGGCTGAATCTATAACTTTATCCTAGTATCATCTCAGGCTGGTTCTCCAGCTATCCATCCCAAGCCTAAAGTATAACTCTACACAAATCAAATTTTGATCTAGGTCATACCGAACGGCTACAGCGCTCACATGGATAAGAAATTCTGGAAAGATCCGGAGAACTTCAGACCAGAAAGATTCCTGGATGCGGACAACCAGATCATCGATAGTCGGAAAGTGATTCCATTCGGATTAGGTATGTTATGGAAACTAAATTTCAGTCTCAGATGTTCACTGGAAATAGCGATTTACAATTGTAATCTGGCATTTATAAATCGCCATTTGAGAATATGACGCCTCAGTGGTGATTGATAATGGGCCTATAATAGGCATCAAATGATTGTTGAAGAGAAGCCTTCCGATCGTGTCTGATCGGTTGCCCCACTGCTGCATTTTATTGCAAGAATAGACCTACGTGAATATGTGAATGTCACACCTGACTATCAGTGTTATTTTACTTCACAAAATAATTTCTATTTCAGTTTCAGTTCAGTTCGGCTGGGATAATTTCAGTTTCAGTTCAGTTTCAGTTCTCAAATAATTTCAGTTCAACTTCAACTTCGAGTTCTTAAATAATTTCAGTTCAAGTTACAATTCTCAAACAATTTTAGTTCAAGTTACAGTTACAGTTCTTAAATAATCTTACTTCGAGTTCAATCAACGTAGTTACTTGAAGTTGAAGGTCTATCAACGTAGTTACACTAGTAAGTTCTTACACCGCTGAACGACAATACTGTGAACGATAATACCGTGATATACCGAGAAATCTCGCGAGATTAACGACTTTCTATTAAGTTCTTAACATAGTCCAACGAAAGACTGGTTCACCGCCAGTATTCAGTAAGTAAATTACTTCATTTCTATTTTTAGTCATAAATGTGTATAATTTCCGTTCGAATTTTAATTATCGTTACAGTTTTTATTCAGTTCGGCATCATTTATTTCCGTTTCCGTTCAGTTTTCGTTCTTAGAATATTTTCAGTTATCGTTATACTTATCGTTAACGGAATGGATTATTTTCAGTTCGACTTATCGTTTCCGTTAACGAATATAACACTGCTGACTATAGAAAAAAAAGGAGCCAAATTATATTCATTTCAACTTATTTTGACGCAATGTTTAGCTATTATACTAAATAGAGCCTAAAAAGCCGTCTAAACAGTTGACAAAAAGTGAAACCACGGGTATGTAATGCTAGCAACATCGTGTTTCATGGTATCGACCATTCCTTTTCTCGCCGTTTTTTAAACAGCCTTTCATTAGGCCTATATTGCTGAGTTCGCTGGAGTAAGCAGAAATTGCCCATCATCATCTTTCTGCTAATGGCGGAGATTTGAATCCCATTCACTGAGTTTTGATTGACAGTCCCTCATGCTAACCACGTCAAACCATGGACCACCGATTGTTAATTTACCTTGATAAAGCTAAACCTAAGACCCTTTAACATCAACTAATAGCCAATAATATCCTGGACCAGACTTTTAACGGTACAGCTAATGCCTACACATTTTTGTTTTTTTGCTTCTCTTGTAATCGCATTGCGTTCTGACAATGTGTTATGAATAAACGAAAATTCTATTCTATTAGGTGATTGCTACTTGTGCTGTAGGAAAGCGTTCTTGTTTGGGAGAGATAACAGGTCGCCCGAGCACCTTTCTCTTTCTCGCAAATCTCGTCCAGCGTTTCGATATACGACCACCAGAGGGCCAGAAAACGATCAGTGTGAAGGAAAACAGCGCTCTTACATCGACCCCAACACACTTCGAAGTTCGTTTGCTTCCCCGAGTGAAAACAACTCAGGGCTAAGACTGAGCAGCAGAATGATCGCTTTGCCTTGCGTCTTATTTACAAAGCACTGCATGACATTAAGCTACATCACGTTGCTATTGTTTTATATTGCATCATATCCAACCACCAGAGAGACATAAAACGATCAGCCACGAAGATCACGAAGTCATCAAGCAACATTAAAATAATTATACACGACAACTCTGACACGTGATTATCCGCAGCTTCAATGGCATGCCTCTCAAATACTTCCATCCTAAATAATATATTTGTCAATGGCTCGCCGAACTCTAACACTTATAGTTTAACAGTTGGTGCCAGTGCCAATCCTGGATAATGAAGGAGGTCGCCGCTTATCATCTCTGTTATGACAGAAATGCTGCTTAACATAAATTACAAAGATCGCCCAGAAAGACGATCGTAGCCATCCCCGTGTGCTCTTTAAGTCAATATCAAAGAGATAACCCAATCCAATCCATCGGCTCATTGTCGTGGGTCTGACATTACACTAATAATTATAGCTATTTTCTCTCTGTTTTCTTCTATGTGAAAAGTTGCGGTCTGTCAACTTTCTATTTTCAATAAACGAAATTATATATAGATACCATTCTTAGCCTATCGCATTGGGTTGAAATCAGTGGCCCTGGTGAGCAAAAGATGGCTAGAAAGGCGCTATTGAAGTGCTTTTTGTTAATTAAATGAAAACTGTATAACATTACGTTAAACCTGTATAATTGTGTAACGTCACTTTGCATTACGCTCCAAGACATTGCAATGTATCTGTACAGATCTTACACAGCCATTACATTACATGAAATATGATCATGTTGCCATTATTATACATAAAATATGCAATATTTTATTCAAATGTATACCTAATGTACATTCATAAACACATACATTCGAAAGGAAAGCGTCAGCGGCTGTCTGCCGGATAATATTGCACAATTCCTGATGTGCGTCGCGTCATTTTTCGATAGGCTGTGACCAATGAGTGAAGCAATTTTAATGAATATGTCATGTACTTTCGTTTTCTATTGAATTGGACATCGACTACGCTCTTTGACATTGCAAAACGATCACGGAGCCTTTAACCCTCGGGCTACCAAGGGGGGGTGGTTGCCACCCCCCCCTAGGTTTTTTTCATTTCGAACTTTTTCCGTATGGAATAAAAATTTGACCTTTTAGGTAGCTGTAGGGGGTTCATTTACACACGTTTTGAGATAAAATGTGAGATGATATCTCACACCGTTCAAAAGTTATACCCAATATACCCGAGGTACCAAAGGGGGGTGGATATAGATTTTCGACTATATCTTATCCGACATTTAATATTAAGAGACACAAATTATACCATTCTATAGAGGGAATGTGGGGCTACATTTCTATGGTCACTGAGTTGACCTGAGACAACCGGAAGTGCTCAAAATAAATAATAATACGCGTAATATGCGTGAAAAATGGCTGAATGGAAGGACTCCCCTTAGTTTTTGTCTGTAGCGTATTCATTTGTCTTCCTGGAAGAGAAACAAAGATACCATTCTTTAGAGGGAATGAAGGGCTTCATTTGCATACCTACATCTTTGTCTTTTGAATACCGGAAGTGATCAAAATAAATAATAATACGCGTAATCTGTGTGAAAATGGCTGAATACAGCATTACAACGTAAACCGATATATATGTATGGATATATATGTATGGATGTACATTTATACTATATAAACATGTGTAGGGATGATTTTGTGTATCTTTTATACATAGATTAGTTTCAAAACACACATAATCTTATATTTGTTTATCCAAAATGTACGCAATAATATACAATATTGCTAATTAATGGGTTCCTTTGTTAAAAGTGATGTAATTTCGAGGTGCATTCACATAATGTACAACTAAATATACCATTCTGTGCAGAAATGAATGCTGAATCCAATGCTATATTACAAGTTATGATATGTAAAACCAAACACGAAATCCAGGGGGGTGGTAACCACCCCCCCCTTGGTAGTCCGTGTTACAAAAAAATTGGTAGCCCTAGGGTTAACTTATCAATTTCTGCATAACCATCAAAGTAATGCAGCATATGGGTCCTGGTAAGCTGGATTTCCACCCTTCTGGGTCTCCCTTTGTATCCATACAGCACGAGTTTATCATGCTTGCTGCTTGATTGATTGATTGATTCTTTGATTGATTGATATATGTATGTATGTATGTATGTATGTATGTATGTATGTATGTATGTATGTATGTATGTATGTATGTATGTATGTATGTATGTATGTATGTATGTATGTATGTATGTATGTATGTATGTATGTTGGTATGCATGTATTGTATGCTTGCATGCATGCATTTTCGTAGACTAATGTGAGGATATGATAATTTAATATAGCGCCTTTCCAACTAAAAGTATTATGATAATCATAATTTGCGCACACACGCGAAAAACAAAAATGAAGGGACGCATGCACTTAGTTTGAAGGGCATTCTAATGTTATGTTAGCCTAAGTGTAAACACATTGCGATATGTTGACATAACACCCATCGGACTTTCTACAGGGCTTGACTCCCTCTTTCCGTGGAAGTATTCTGTTAACATAATCATAAGACGTGTATATCGTTCAAGATACTCCTCCGCTGTTGTGTAGTAAGCTTAGACTCGTTAGTACTTTATTTGGGAATAAATAACGAAGCCAATGGCAGTGGTAGCCTTGCTGTGAGGCCAAGGTTCGTTGAACTAGTCTTGTAGCAATGTATGATAAGCTTATCCCACAAGTAAACACTGCGTATGGCCTAATTAGGCCAATATTATACTACACAATATTCAGAGACATTGCTCAGACTTCTCGAGAATTAGTGTTCTGGTCTCATTCTGAATAAACTTTCCAAACGGTACATTTGAAAAGCTATATTTTGTGTAGCAGCTCTGGGAAAATACAACTGGTAGGGCCTACTTTTATGTTTCCCTTTTTCTATTGCGTGGGTGTCTGCGGCACAGTGGCCTCAAACCCATTTCGCACCAAAACAAGCACTATTCAGATATTTATTTAAATCTGCTCAATTAGACCTTGGTAAACTAGCAATTTGAAAAGGTAAAAAGCAATTTGTCAGAGGATAATTAAGCACCTAAGAACCAATAATTGTAGATACGCGAATGCCCTCTGTTCAGATTATGCAGTGTTTAACTTTGCAATATATATAGCGCAAGTTATTTATCATCTTTCACTTAAGCTACAACGTATTTTGTCACCTGGCATGATTTAATCAACAATAAAACGAATATCATCATCATCATCATTTGTCAGAGGATATCATCATCATCATCATCATGTCATCATCATCATCATCATCATCATCATCATCATCATCATCATCATCACCACCATCATCATCATCACCATCATCATCAAGGCTATCTTCATTAGGTTAATAGAGTATTACTGTTTTGGAAATGGGTGACTGGAGGTTGAGACTGGTAGATTAATGGGGTTGACTGGAGGCAGGTTTCCACGCAGCGGAGTTGGATATGCTCTCCTCCTGTGTCTTGGTTGTCCATCAAGGGGATAAGTGTCCTCGGGAAATTTTATCTAGAAAGTTTTCATAAGAATGCTCTCAATTAATTGTCTTATGCTTCTCTCGTCCTCTTTCTTCATTCTTCTTGGTTTTGAGCTTTCTTTCTTCATATTGGACAGTTATCCATCCCTGTTTAATGGCAGGGTTAACCAGGTATCCATCCACGTTTAATGTCACAGGGACCGTTAGAATAAACCAGGTATCCACCCCTGTTTAATGGCACAGGCACCGCCAGAGTTAGCCAGGTATCAATCCCTGTTTAATGGCACAGGAACCGCCAGAGTTTGCCAGGTATCCATCCCTGTTTACTGGCACAGGAACCGCCAGAGTTAGCCGGGTATCCATCCATGTTTAATGGCACAGGGCATGGTTCGTCGAGGCATTTTCAAAAAGGGTGCAGCCTTAGTCGATGATAGAGCTGGTCAGAGCTCGATTGACCATCGGGAGGGTGACTTTCGACTGCATTGCATTTTATTGTGTAGTATTGTGCTAAGTCTTCGAACGAATGTTGATAGACGAAAATAAAACGATCAATTACCTAACTGCAACCAAATTATATAAACAAATAACGCGTACGCAAACGATTCTACCATTTTTAGTCCAGTATCGCATTCGAAAGCCCGAACTCTGGACATTGGCCTACAGTCTGTGATTTAAGAGTCGCACAGTCTGATTTTTTTTGTCACTTAGACTTTTCAGCACCCGATTTCAGAGAGAAAAACTTTGAACTGTCCAACATAGTAGACTAATTGGTTTCAGACTTGTTTTTGGAAAAGAAAGGTGTAGGGAAGTGGCTGTTAAAGTCTCAAATTTTCTGGGTCTTGCTGAAAATTTCCTAGATGGCTGACGCAGACGCGTGTTTTAAATTAGCAGGCTACTTTATATTGGATGACGCACAAATCATTCACCCTGAGAGCAAACTATGTATGCCTGCATGTAGGTTCACTTTATAAGAAGGCTCGCGCAGAAAAGTAGATCAGTGAAAACTTGTGTGGTATAGTGTGCGTTCAAATAAGTTTATAACGGTAAGCTGTAGTCTAACTTCTTATATCCAAGACCTACCATAGGCCTACTTCAACGGGGTTTCTCTAGCGCATTATTATCGTTTTTGAATTATACGGTCTTGTGTGAAGTAGTCATCGATTGATGCATTAATTATAATTGTAATCGTCATTGTAAGCCGGATACTTCTACAGCATCCTTTATTAAAATTAAGTCGCTGGAAACTGTTGATTTAAAGCCGCTCAGTCAAAACAAAATCGAAAGGCAGGTCAGTTCAGATTCGGTTCCAAGCTACAATCCTTGTGTAATGCATATAGACAGTTAGATAGCTACGGTGGATGCTGTTTAGAATTGGAACATCGAGAGAGGTAATGACGAAAGGAGGAATCAGGCTATGATTTATCGACAATGAATGTTTTAAGTCTTGACTGAAGTACGTGGGCAGATATTGTAGAAAGTAGGCTATAAGATAATCGTCGTAGTTCCTTAGCGCCGAAACAGCTAAAGCTATGGAGCGTTTCAAAAATATCAAGGATGAGGCAATGGAAGCGTAGATGCATGTTCGGGAGGAGTAAGACTGAGTAAAGAGGAGTTTCATTCTAAATGAGTGACGACGGTTTAGTGACTTGGATAATTGGAGTGTGTTGTAGGTAGGCGACAAAATCTATATTCCATTTGGTCAGGTGTTGTTAAAATCAGTTGAGCGTCAAGAGAGCAGTCGCAGAGCCATGACGTTTGGGAGTTTCAATTATTGCAATATGAGCGACAGCATTCCGAGTAGCTTGAAGGCAGTTTGTTTTTGTGGTCGCTATTATCAGGCAAAGTCAATAATTTGCAGGAGTCTAGATTGGTATGGACATGCATAGATACAGCGTAGTGATTTCATTAAAATGCTGCCGACTCCTTAATTGTGGAACGTATGTTTATTCCAAACAGATGTTTGACGGAGGAGAGATATCAGTTTTTGCAGCATCCTTTACACTCGTTGCTGCCTTGCTTCACTGGTATCGCTTCAAGCAGAACGGAGTCAAAGATGATGGAAAGCGATATCCGCCATCGATTCCTGTTCTACCAGTTCTTGGCGCGATTATACGTGGAGGAATGACTGCGGTTCCTGAACACTTTATGAGATCTGCGGAAAAACTTGGACCTGTCTTCTCCTGTACAATGGGAAAACGGTGGGGAAGGCCCAGCTCTTGTGCAATAGTTAAATTTAACTCTATCGTTTTTAAAAATTATTTTCATTATTGTGTTCATCATCGCATTCAGTCTTCGATCATATTCATCGTCGTCATTTTCAACGTCATGATCGCCATCGTCATTTTCACATTCACCACCGGCTAACAAGCACCACACTATGATTATAATTAGTAATCTCTCTCGCGTCGATGTCTGATATACGATGGCGCAATGGATGAGGATATGTAAGTATCTGCGTATGTATGTGTGTATGCGTGTATGTCAGTTTGCATAATTTATTCATGTGACTCCCAAGAGCGGTAAACATGACTTTGCAATGCATCCATCTGGATTGATCATCATTCTCATCATTTTCATCGTCGTCGTTATCATCATCATCATCATCATCATCGTCGTCATCATCATCGTCATCACCATCACAGCACTCCCTTTCGGATAATCTTACACTGCCACTCCTTGGTTATGTCTTCAGCATGGTGGTGATTCTGAATGGTTACGACGCGATTTTCGATGCCATGTCAAGACATGCGGTGGCTTTCGCCGACAGAGATGCCCTCTTCACTGAAGAGAAGGTCATCAACCACGAGCTCAGAGGTCAGTTCAGCCGATGACACAAATCTGATCAAATATCATCATTACGTACATATAGTGCCTCTTGAAACTAAGTGAAACTTGAAAGAAGGTATCATCATCCCAATTCCAAAAAAGGGAGATCTAAGATATTGCAACAGTTGGAGGGGAATAACTCTATTGTCAATACCGCGAAATGTCATGACCATGGTGATAATGAATTATATGAGATAATTATGTTGTAGATGAACGGCTGAGGCAAGATCAGCCGAGTTTCAGACCTGGGAGATCCTGTTGTGAGCAAATTTTCAGACTTAGGCAAAATAATAATAATAATAATAATAATAATAATAATAATAATAATAATAATAATAATAATAATAATAATAATAATAGACGGACAAGTGACGTAACCCATGATCCAATGGAGTCATCATACCTATTCCAGCGGATCTCAGTGGCTCTTCAACGGGGGAACGCCATCTGCCTCTCCGGGACACTGCCACCGATCTCTGAACTCCACTGAAATGACACTACATAATAATAATAATAATAATAATAATAATAATAATAATAATAATAATAATAATAATAATAATAATAATAATAATAATAATAATAATAATAATAATAATAATAATAATAATAATAATAATAATAATAATAATAATAATAATAATAATAATAATAATAATAATAATAATAATAATAATAATAATAACAACAATAATAATAATAATAGAAAAGTCTTTAACACTAGAAGGACGGCATGGGTCATTTTTGACCCATAACGCACTTTGCGAACATGCCATGTAGCACCCAGTAACCATTAAGGGAAAATATTTTATGATATCTATGGCATTGTTGCCGCAAAGGCATAGAAGAAAAATCTTATTAATAGCTGGTCAGGTATAGGAGTTAGAGCAGCCAATACCTAGAAGGGCGGACTGGGGTCATTTTTGACCCATTACACTATTACTGCAAATGCCTATTTTTCTAATGTCTATCTTATATTAACATTACTTATGTATGACGGCATTGCAAAGCTCACGTTCTTCCCACCATTTGTAAACAGTTTTGTTTATTTTTTCAAACACAATTGATATAAAAACGGCTATATCTGAGGGTTATCGATACCTGCGCTATAATGAGTCGTCGTACACCGGTACGATATAGGCATACAGCAACCAAGCCCTTATTCGTTTGATTCAAGAAATCTGCGAGGACACTTCTGAGCAAATCGGTTGACAATGACAGTGAGGCCTCTGTCTCAGATACCGGAGTACAAAACCTGTCTGCTGAGGCCAGTAGACGTTCTTCTGTTTCAAGTGTCGAAAATGATCATGATAGACAAGACAACCATTAGAAATACTGAATTTCCTATCTCTGGAGGTGTGCGTGCATGTGGTCGACGGGGTCCTCGTGGTCGAGGACGAGGTCGTGGTTAGAGATGGGGTCGCTCATCATTTCAACATCGTGACAGCACAAATGCAGCAGCTACAGATACCAGGGAAACTTCAAGAGACGGCACTGTCTGGATTGTGATTTCACCCGATGATGCACCTCGTGGAAGGCTATGCAGTCAGAACGTGCTCAGCGAAGTTTCAGGACCAACACTGCTTGCGACACAGTAAATAAGAAAAGATTCTATTTTGAGCGCGTTTCGACTTCTGTTTGATGAAGTCATGATGCGTCACATCCAACGATGCATTGAAACAGAAACACGTGCTCGTCTGGGAGACGACTCATGGCCAGTATCGTTTGAGGAACTTGAAGCCTCTAAAGAGTAGGCCCTACCTCCAGGTACTTTAGGGGCAGCATAAATAAATTAAAAGTTTAACATTCTGAAAGCTTATTACAATGAGATCAGTAAATCATTCAGTTATTGTCAGGAATTGTTCAAAAATGCATAGTGCTTCTGCGGCGGAAGATTCCGCCACGCAGCGCATGAAGAAATTACTTCTGCGGCGGAAGGTGTTTAGCATTTTATCTAATGACGACACTAATCCTAATCCTGACCCTAACCGACCCTCACAACGCCTAATCTCACCATAACCGACCCTTACGACGCCAATTGAGAGAAGTAACGCAGTTTGGACAATGCGCATGCGCCGAAGGTTGCGCATGCGCAAAGGTCTTTTGTCGCGGAATTGTATCAAAAATATTACTTCTGGGGCGGAATATTTCGCTGCAGAAGAATTTTCCTTTAAAAATACATGGCTTCTATCAATGAAACTGTATGGGTCAAAAATGACCCATTCCGTCGTTTTAGGTGGTAGAAAAGAGCCGTCCTTCTAGAGTTTTAGTGTAGCCTACGAAAAAATGTACTGATCAACTTTATTGACTTTAAAATGCCTTTGAGAGTTAGCACACAGAAACGCTATGGAAGACAATGAAGAGTTGCCGAATTCCGTCAAAAATAATTGACATCATCCGAAAAGTGTAAGACTACAGCCGATGCGCTGTAAAAGAGGAGAGGTTTGAGAATGGTTTCGGAATGTGACAGGAGTGCGACAAGGATGATTTTGCCTGTATCGGAAGCGCCCTTTTCCCTGCATAGATTTCCCACAAATCGCTCTATTTGGCTTCTGCGCCCATTTCGGTCTATGACAGATTTGTTAAATTGTTATTATTTAATTTTATTACATTTATTTCATTGATGATGGATATATAATATTTCAAGATCAAGTATTTAGTAACTAAATAGTTCCGTCTCAAAATGTGTGCCCTCTCATGAGTTCAATCAATCAATCAATAAATTTCGTTTATTCTTGACATCAAGCTGACAGGTCGCAACTTGTGCTGCGCCCTGTGCCATGGCACCGCCGGAACATACCTAGCTACTACCCTGGTTTAGAGTATCTAAGTAAATAGTGAACCAAGTGGTAGAGTGTTTATTGTAAACAGCGCAGGTTCGGTGAAGAACACTGCGGGACACCACCGTTTGAGAAAGCTAGCACCGAAATGAATAATATTGATTTATACTAAACGATTGATGGTTTAAGTACGATGCCAATTGTGCAAGAACAGGAGCAGAAAACCCGAATATTGCTCAATAATTTCATCTATTGAGATAATTTTGCTATTGAGAACTGCAAATAGTGCGGCTTCAGCCGAGTGGTATAAGTGGAAGGCAGGCTAGAAAGGAAGGCAGAGGTTATTGGATGAAAAATAATAGGTCTAACGATTGACAACTACGTTTTAGAGGTTTTAGAAATGAAATTGTCAGTGGACGTAAGGCGAATGCTCAATAAGAAAGAGTTGGCTTTAAAGCATAAGTCAAGCTGGTGGTGAGAGAGAAGTTGATGATGGGGGTGATAACTGGGTAAAAATAATTAAAAACTCTATAATTGTAGAGTTGTTTGTAATATAACCCAGCGCACACTGCTTGTGAGGAGATGACAAAACGGGATAATTATGTCATTTATAGTTTCGTAATCTCATTTAGATTTATTGGTTGGAGTACGCTGAGAACCTGTGGAGCGTTTTTAGGTTTTATTACCCGCCATGTGAGGAAAGGTAAATAATTTAACTCGATAAATCTACATTATATTGTTTTTATTACTGTACTAGGTATAATTTTCTCACACTTCAACGATGCGTATAAGAAGTACCATAAACTCTCTCTGTCCATTCTGAAGGAGTTTGGAGTTGGTGTCCAGAGGGTCTCTGAGACACGAATTCTGCAAGAAGTGGAGTCAATGAATGACGAGATTCTGAAACAAAATGGCCGTCCATTCGATCCAAAATGGCTGACGATTTTCTCCACTTCAAATTTCATACTAAGCATTCTTTTCGGCAAGAACTTTCAACAGTCTTTGCCGAAGGAACATGCTAGAATCGTTGAGAGTTCCGTAGAGTGCATGGCAACCATTGATATGACACTCAACTTGGCACCAATTGTTCGATTTCTACCAATGTTTTGGAAGACGATCTATGGTTTGCGAACGTCAAGTGAGAGAATGTTGAAGGGCATAGATGTAGGAATTAAGTTTAACAAATCCAACATTTCCGAGCCCACGTTTGTTGGAAGATTTCTGGAAATGCAGGGCACCGACTACAACCACCAGGAACTACTCTACGTGCTACGAGATCTCTGCTTCGGTAGTACCGATACGATGTCGACAACGTTGCAGTGGGCAATGGTAGAATTGGCCAACCATCCCGAAGTCCAGGACCGCTTTCAGAGAGAGATAGATGAGATGGTGCCAGGAGACAGACTTCCGTCACTCGATGATAAACCACGTCTACCCTACACGGAAGCTGTGATCCTAGAAATCATGAGACGACGTACTGTAGTACCATTTTTCGTTCCGCATGCAGCTCTGAAGGACACCAAAGTACTTGAGTACGACGTACCTAAAGGATGCATGGTAAGTGTCGACTGTTCTGTTTTGCCATGGTAAGTTCAGGTTAGGTTGAGAAGAGGCCAGAGAAAGGCCAGAGAAAGTTAAGAACGTGTCAGACTGTGTTTTGATACTCTATTATGGGTGTCCACTTCGAGCATAGGCTTCTGCTACATCGTAATCGTAATCGTAATCTCCAAACTTCTAAAGCGCCACTCGAAAGCCAAGCGCAGGGCACCAGCTTATTCACGAGCGCTGAAGCTTATTCACAAGCGCTCATAATGACATACGATAATTAGGCTGACAGAGGGCTTACCATTCTGTCTCCAAGTTGAATGTCAATTTTTGAGCGTTAATTTTATTTTTCCAATACAGCTACGTCTGTAGTTAAAGTGGACTCTAAGCTTAACGGAATCAAAACGAGTTCCTGCAGGTGGTTCTACGCTTCACAATGCGGACGACGTCGTTGGTTTAAGGCCATTGTCCAAATAAGCATGTTTTGGTGTCGCAGTAGCCTTCTGTCATCTGTTAACTGACGACGGGGATCTGTTGGTTGTCTCCACGTGTATGGACCATGGCCTTTGAAGTTGTTTCTTTTTATAACGTTCTCGCACATGCATGGATAAATCCGGTTGTGGATTACTGATTCTTCCGTTCTACGATAATCGATAATTTGACGAGTAGCGGCAGATCGCTAAGTATGCCTCTGTCTCTGTCTCGGTGTCCATTGGTTTGCGAGATAATGTTTTAACTTTCACATAATTAATCTCCATCTTTAATCACTATCGATCCCTAACATTAAACATAACCCTGCATAACACAAATTTTGATTCAGGTCATACCGAATGCCTACAGCGCTCACATGGATCAGAAATTCTGGAAAGATCCGGAGAACTTCAGACCAGAAAGGTTCCTGGATGCGGACAACCAGATCATCGATAGTCGGAGAGTGATTCCATTCGGATTGGGTATGTTATGCTTTCAGTCTCAGATGTCTAATACAATTAACGGAAATAACAGTTTGCAATTCTAATCTGACATATGAAAAGCGCCATTTGAAAGATTGACGCATCAGTGATGATTGACATCAGATGATGAACCCCGATTGAACAAAAGTATTCCGCTGGTGTCTGGTCGGTTTCTCCCCACCCCTCACTGCTGCATTTTGTTGCAAGAATAGATTGCGTGAATAATTATGTGAATATCATTGAATATCATTTAGACTTGAAACTAGAACAACGCGGAACCAGATAATTATAGGCTATTCATTTCAACTTATTTTAACGCAATGTATTGTTACTATACTGAATAGCAGTACCTCAAGTTGACAACAACATGAAAACACGGGTATCTAATGCTAGCGACTTCGTTTTCATGGCATCGACCATTCCTTTTCATCGCCGTTAATTTACCAGCCATTCATTCTGTTGCTGAGTTCGCTAGAGGCCGCAAGTATAGCAGAAATCTCGAAACAGCATTTTGTTACACAGCGAAGATTTGAACCCATTTCATTGGGTTCTTGATTGACAGTCCCGCATGCTAACCACCTCAAATCTTGGACCACCGATTGTTAATTTACGTTAATGAATGTGTTCTGTTTTATTATTTACTTGTTCTGCTGTAGGAAAGCGTTCCTGTTTGGGAGAGATAATAGGTCGCCCGAGCATCTTTCTCTTTCTCACAAGTCTCGTCCAGCGTTTCGACATCCGACCACCAGAGGGCCAGGAAACGATCATTGTGAAAGAACACAGCGTTTTTACAACGGCCCCAACACACTTCGAAGTTCGTTTGCTTCCCCGAGTGAAAACAACTCAGGGCTAAGACTGAGCAGCAGAATGGTCGCTTTGCCTTGCGTCTTATTTACAAAGCACTGCATGACATTAAGCTACAATTAGTTGCTATTGCTTTATATTGCATCTATTCGATTTCCAACCACCAGAGAGACAGAAAACGTTCAGCCACGAAGATCACGAAGCCATAACATAACATTAAAAAATAAACGTCAACTCTGACACATGAAACTCCACGGCTTCAATGACATGCCTCTCAAATACTTACATTCTAAATAATATATTTGTCAATGGCGTTTGTTCGCCAAACTCAGACACTTGTTATTTAAGGGGTGGTGCCAGTGCCAATCCTGGATAATGAAGGAGGTCGCCGCTTATCATCTCTGTTTTGATAGAGCGTCGCTTAATATAAACAACAAAAATCGCCCAGATACCATTCTTATCCCATTGCATTGGGTCGACATCAGTGGCCCTGGTGAGTAAAAGATCCAAGAAAGGCGCTATATAAATGCCTTTTAATAAATGAAAATCTATTAAATTACATTAGACCTGCGTGATTGTGTTTCGTCGGTTTGCGTTACGCTTCATGAAATAGCAACGTATCTCTACATAAAGCACTATCTTACTTTGCCATTATTATTACACTAAAATATGCCCTTGTAGCCATTGTTATACATAAAATATGCGATTTTATACTCAAATGTATAGGCCTACTGTACATATGTATACATGCATACACTCTGCGGCTGTCAGTCGGATAATAGCACAGAATTCCTCATGGGTGTCACGTCATTTTCCGATAGGCTTTGACCAATGAAGCAGTTGTAATGAATATATATATATAATATATATATATATATATATATATATATATAATAAACACATGCATACATGCATATATATACGACTAATTTTTTGAATTTCTACACTGTAATGGTAACCTTTTAAGCTGTCATCTGAACAAAATTGCTTTATTATTTGAGTGCTGATAAGAACCAGCTGTCACTCGTAGCTAACATGTAGTTTGAGTCGTGTTTGAGTTTGGGAGGGGATGTGACCCCTCCCCTATTTAAATTTTTTTGAATTTCCACACTGTAATGGTAGCATTTTAAGATGTCATCTGAACAAAATTGCTCTATTATTTGAGTGCTGATAAGAACCAGCTGTCACTCGTAGCTATTATTATTATATTCATAAAATATTGCAGAAATATTGGGCGGGATATAAGCAGCTCCGTCCCCCCAACTCAAGTTTGGGGGAACCGTCCCCCTGTCCCCCTAAGTCTACGCCCCTGCAATGTTTGCATACGAGCATTTATTTTAGAGCCTAGACAACTGAAAAGACTAATATAATAAATATACTAAGTTGCGTACACAATAAAAACTGAAACTTACTGACATCCTGCATGCACTTTCATGCAAAAGTGTAAGCACATAACGATATTTAAGCATAACGCCCATAGGACGTACTACGGGCGTAACCCTATCTTTTCGGGCAGTTGCGCTGCACACGCAATGGCAGACGTATTATATCATCGCGTGTCTGATCAAGGCACAGGGTTAACTTGCATGATTCAAGATGACCTTGGCTGTCGCGAATTATTAGACTCGTTCGTATTTTATTTGCATGCGAAAGCGAAGTCTAGTCGCTGCATGCCTTGCTTCGAAGTCTCGGTTGGTTGATCCTTTTGAGTATAGTATAAACCTGTTATAAACGTGACCTATCGATATATTATAATACCACTGAATATTCAGAGGTATTGCTTGGAATACGTGTTCTCGTCTCCGTCGGAAAACTCATTCCATACGATTTGGAAGCCATATTTCGTACAGAAACTCAGAAAGAAATACAGCTGGTGTCTGTTGCACAATGCACCAACCGATTGCGCACCAAAACCACCACTATTCAGATAATTGTTAAAATCAATCTACTGAGACGCTGCTAACTTATCAATTTGTTAAAGGTAATTAAGCTTCTAGCGAACATTGTTGACTCGGAAATGCCCTGTATACAGACTATGCAGTCTTTAACTTATATAGTACAAACCTATATAATTCATGACATTAACATAGTATAACTGTTTGTAAATAAATCTACCAGTCTCGACTCTCGAGTAGTTTGGGACACGTGCTAAAGCATTCTTCTGATGGTTGCCTTAGATATATGTTTACCGTTGTGGCAAGGATCGTCTTAAATGTACTAGAAATATCAAAAGTGGTATGACACTAGCTCATTTTACATTAAATTATCAGAACTCAGGACAGTAAAGACAAAAGAAGCTGTTCGTGAGCAATGGTATTCCCCGCAATATAATAAAATCAGTATTAAAGGGCTTGTTATTGGACTTTCCGGACTTTCTACAACGTCAGTAGACCTTCAAAATAAAATGATCAATAATTAAAAACCTTTGGCGCACGAATTAATTCCTAAAATGGCCCCATTAACGAGCATAAGAATGAAAGCTGTTGACATCAAAAAAGCAAAGATTCGTGCTTATGAGAGCAC
The DNA here is from genome assembly GCA_020284085.1 of Aporrectodea caliginosa. Taxonomy (NCBI): domain Eukaryota; kingdom Metazoa; phylum Annelida; class Clitellata; order Crassiclitellata; family Lumbricidae; genus Aporrectodea; species Aporrectodea caliginosa. Next base: position 135,218 of record JACEVL010000277.1, on the reverse strand, counting down.
TGCATAGATGCAATATAAATGTTCACATAAATCCATACATACATACATACACAAATGCATGCATATACTCGCATATATACATAAATACACACAGGTGCATATACATGCATGCGTATGGAAAGCGTCAGTAGCTTTCTGCGAGATACTTAGGCTATCTATACAATTCCCTTGAATTGACATTTTGAGAGCGGCTTAATAAATTTCACTGTCTACGCAAGTGTTAAGAGTAACATAATAAACTAGTCTGTAGGTCTACTTCTCGACCACAGGCAATCGATCTCCTCTTGTTTTCTCCATGCGTCGGCCTGCTTACATTTATACGCAAAGCAAAGTCAGTTAGAATTTCAGGACAGTCAAGCGCGCACATACGTTGAGATATCAAATCAACATTAATTATACCAGAAGGTAGGATCCAATTTTCTCACTTTTCATATTTCCTCGTAGACGACGTAGAGTATTATAATGCCAAGCATGTGCACAATTTGCATCAGTACATTTAAGTGCGTTTAGGGATAATCTTTTTTGTAAATAATTGTAAAAAATATTAATAGGCAACTAGGCCTATTATGCAGGTTGCACTATTCCATCTATTTCGTTTCGCTAAGATTGTCATAATTATTTCGCTGTAACAGAGGTACAGACGAGGATTTAATCTAATCAGCTCCGGTTGAAAGCAGCTAATAAGCATCATATGTGGTATGGTACTCGACAGACACTGGCTAAAATCAGCCATGATGACGTACTCTTGTCAATAATTAGAGATTGTCTGCTAAGCGTATTTATTATCTGTAAACTGGGAGTATTTATCATCGACGAATTGTCAGAGGCTGACCATGTGAGCCACTAGGACACGGTAGCGGATTGAATTACGCCATCCGTCTATAATTGGCCAATTTATCCCAATTTCTCTCATATTTTAGAATGGATGAGAGATGCGCTGCTCTTGACTATCATGACTATCACTAATAATAATAATGATGATGATGATGATGATGATGATGATGATGATGATGATGATGATGATGATGATGATGATGAATTGATGATGATGATGACGATGACGATGATGGTGATGACGACGATGATGATGATGACGATGATGATGACGATGATGATGATGATGATGGTGATGATGATGATGATGATGATGATGATGATGATGATGATGATGATGATGATGATGATGATGATGATGATGATGATGATGATAAACAATAAAGAATGATAATTTGTGGAGCGTTGTAGTCCACGTCATACTGGACTCCAAGGTTATATTCACACATTCATCGGTACATACACGAACTACATACACACACTACATACACACATGCGTGGTATGGAGTCTGAGTGGCTCTTTGATCCATAAATCTCTCACGTCGATTTCACAGCTACCGATTTCAGACTGACACACTTTTGACTGTCCGACATGGTAAATGGTTGCAGGCTAGGTTTTTTAAAATATTGGAGAGAAGTGGCTGCTAAAGTCTTAAATTTTTCAAGACGCTTAATATTTTTATTGGATGGCTGGCGTAGACAAATGTTTGAAATTAGCAGACTTTTTCTAGTCGATGACGTACAAATCATTCACTTTGAGGCAGTTTATTTTTGCAGTCCCTGTAATCACGTGAAGTGACTTGTGGTTGAGAATCATATGGAATGCGGGGAATGCAGCTCGACTTTTTTTGCCAGCTTTGACAATCGTCTTCAATGCGTTTGTTGTAATGGGGCTTCTCTGATCTAAAGGTAATAAACTTTGGGTACCCCAGGGATCCAGTCCATTCTTATTTCTCATTTACATTAACAACCTGCCAAATGTATCGTCAATCTTATTCTTTATCCTATTCGTTGAGGACACTAATGGCTTTTGCTCCCACAAGTCACTGCATTCTCTTTTTGAAACTGTCAATGCAGAGCTATCATTGGCTGCGGATTGGTTCTGTGCTAAGAAACTTACTCTAAATTTGGAAAAAACGAACTTCATCATATGTAAATCACATAGGAAAACTGAGATGACCAGATGTCTCTGCATATTAGCGATGTTCCAGGATTGTTCCTATTACTTCGACTAAATTCTTAGGGGTATATGTGGATCAACATATGACTTGGAAGGAACATATAAATTATATCGCCATTAAAATTGCAAAAATGCAGGTATTCTAGCAGGTAGCTCTTATTTGTTACCTCCACCAATTCGAATGAAGTTATATTACTCTCTTGTGTATCCTTATCTAACGTATTGTAATCTGATTTGGGCCTCAACAAATTAAATGACTCGCGATTGAATAGACTAGTAATCCTTCAGAAGTGAGCGATACGCTTTGTAGCAGGAGCCAGTTCAATAGAGCACACAGGTCCTCTATTCTCTATTCTTAAGTTGCTTAACAATGAGCAGATCAAGACGTTTCAAATTGGGGAGTTTCTGTATAGAAATGAGCATGGCCTACTCCCTCAGAAGCTTTTAGAGGTTTTTCCAGCACCATACAAAAAATGCTAGAGCCTTTCGTCCAGTTTTTGCTCAAACCAATACACGCCTATTCTCCATTAAATCTGCTGGCACGGTCATTACAATCTTCCTAAGGTCATTCGAGATGCACCAAATTTACAAATGTTCAAGAAAACGCTACGCCTCCACTTAATCAATGACCGTAATTAACCTACCTTGCCAGTATGAATATTTTGTTTAATCTAATTAAGACAAAAAGCTTCATGTAATGCTATTCGTGACTATTCAACTTAACCTTGGTTTACTGTTAATTTTAATGTTAATTGGCTTTGTTTTTTAAATGTAACATTCATCTAGGTGTCCCTAGTTAGCGGGATCTAGATCATTTCTGTGCCTCCTATTGTGGCGTTTCTAATCAGAGCCTGAAAAATTGTATAGCCTACTTGTATCTTGAAACTGTGGCAATGAAACGTGCTGATTGATTGAGGTTGTCTATGTAAGCATGAACATGCACTGATTTAGGGTGGAAATCTTTTAACATATGCTGTCGACGTCGTAGTCGTGAACAGTATGTTTCTTCTTCACAGATGTTTGACGGAGGAGAGGTTCAGGTTTTCGCAGCGTCCTTTGCAGTCGTTGCTATCTTGCTTCTCTTGCGTCGATTCAAGCAGAACGGAGTCAAAGATGATGGAAAGCGATCTCCACCATCCCTGCCAGTTCTTCCATTTTTCGGCGCGATTCTCCGTGGTGGTGGAATGACTGCGGTTGCAGAACATTTTATGAGATCCGCGGAAAAGCTCGGGCCTGTCTTCTCCCTTACAATCGGAAAACGGTATAGAAAGCGTAGCCCTTGTGCAATGATCTCAGGTTAATGTTATCGTTTTCTAATTACCCTGATTCTCTTGACCATCACCGCATTCAGTCTTTTGCTCACATTATTGTCGTTATTTTCATCGCCGTGTTCACTATCGTCACGAGCACCACCTCCACCACCTCCACCACCAAGTAACAACCACAATCCAAGACCACTGTGACAATGTTCTTAACCCTTTAAAGGGCATAATGGCCCTGAACAGTTACAACAATAATAATTACACATTATATGCCTGCTAACTAACCATATAGAGGGAATATATTCGTCATGTGGAAAAGTTGACTTTAAAAAAAATGGCAATATTGTGTCCTATACCCATGAAGCCGAAACTTGTAGTGGCGGTTTGTGGCAACATTGTCGCCACTGCCCATGAAGCCGAAACTTATAGTGGCAACATTGTCGCCACTGCCCACTAAGCCTTCTAAGTACATCGACCAGTAGGAAAACATAATATTGCCTCTACCCTTTAAAGGGTTAAACTACACATATTTATATCTGATTGAAGACGACTTATGTTGTGTTGTTTTGTCATGTTAAGATATAGATGCATAAGTCGTAAAAGCATAGGTGTGGGTCTTAATTAAAATTGCTTGACCAACTTAAACATCAGCATCTAAAGCTGCATCTTAAGAAAAAGCATAATTATAGAGAGGGTTTCGCCGTGCTGGATTATATAATTTGAAACAAGGAATCATGACTGAATAAGTCAAAACTTAACCGTAGGCTCGATTTGACTGCGGTTACCGGTGATGGTTCATGACGCTTTAACAGTTTCAGTTGGTTTGTGACTGCGGTTTTCGATAAGGCAGCTTTGTCGAAGTTGATCAGTTTAGGTCGCAGACTTGATGAGTCTGAGCAAAGTGTAGAGATAATCGAATCGTCGAGTTATATCGGTCTATCGCGTTGCGGTACCTGATGTGTGTGAAAAATTCAGTGGCGAATAGTACAGATTGATTATCTAGTTTCTTGAGAAGGAAGAGTGCTAAGGCGAGTGAAGTTGTTATCTGGTCGAGACTTAAGAGGAAGCGGTCTTGTTACACTTTCCGAGGACAGAATAGTGAACTACCCCAGATGATCAAGTCAAGTGAAGAGAAGGCAAATAATCTTAAGACGAAAGCGGCGAAGAAGCAATCTTTGTGGAGGAGTGTCTCGTGCGAGTGACTTCAAAGATGAGATAAGGACCTTGAAGAGGGAGGTTGGCATAGGCCGTAACATAGCAGTGTTAGAGAAAGAGATGCTGGTTAAGGCAGAATTAATGTAGCAAGTCTAGCAGTCAATAATTCACATTCCTAGCAAAAATGAACAATCTTGCTTTTGAATTCATTTATTTTTATTTCAATTCAGATAATAATTAGATTAAACTTTCCAACTGTTTGACATTATACGCAAGTCTGTTATATGTGTTATACTGATGATAGAAGCGACTAACTAACAAATAAGTAAGTAAGTAAGTAGGCCTATAGCCTTTAATGCTCCATTAGCAAACGCACAATGGGACATCAAAATTGAACATAAAATAAGACATAGAAGTAATAATAAGGTAATACATAACGATTATTATACCCAACAACAGGCATGGAGCGTTACAACCACCATCATCACATTTTAATCGTAATTAATTATCTCTATAGAGTCGTTGTCGGATGTGCGAGGAGTGAACTGATGGCGCAATGTATGGTTAAGTGCATGTATCTGCATAATTATGTATGTATGTGTGTGTTCTTGTATAATTACCATTGACTTTGTAATTAATCCATCTGACAGTCGTCGTCGTCGTCGTCGTCGTCGTCGTCGTCGTCGTCGTCGTCGTCGTCATCATCATCATCATCATCATCATCATCATCATCATCATCATCATCATCATCATTATCATCATCACTGCACTCCCTTTCGGGTAATCTGACGATGCCACTCCCTTTGTATGTCTTCAGCATGGTGGTTGTTTTGAATGGCTACGAAGCGATTTTTGATGCTATGGTAAAACATTCGGAAGCTTTCGCCGATAAAGTTTCTCTCTGGACTGAAGTGAACGTCATGAACCGCGAGCTCAGAGGTCAGTCCAGTGGTTGTCATCAGCACCATCGAATACCAGCATTATGTAACTTATGTAGCGCCATTTGAATATATATTTATTCAAAGGCGTAGCGTGGTGTCACAGTATGTAAAACTAACATTACTTTCAAAAAAATAATAGACACGATTTCAGAATTACAATTTTGAAATCGTGTCTATTATTTTGTTATCATCATTTTGAACACAGATTTATTAGCCAATAATTACATAATAAGAATTCGAATTTTAATTATAAATTTACCTGTAAAGTAATGCTGGATGGCAGGATTAGCCGAACAGCTGTCAAATAAGAAGAATAGATGGGTATCACCTGCGTAAATGCTAGTTTGGAGGAGTCGCAGTGAATACTGAACCCAATGGTGGAGTTTGTCATCAACCGTGAGTTCAGAGGTCAGTAAACATGTACGGCTTAATTCTTAACCCTGCCGAACACTGACGTCCAAGATAGTCAGCGCCGAAAGGAACTGATCAATCGGAAACGATTGAGCACCATAATTGTATTATGCAGGAGATACGTTAATTACTTAAGAACAGGATCAGAAAGTGCAAACTATTGTTCGAGGCAATGAAACAGAGTGTTAATATTTACGATATCAAATAGAGCATATCGGTCGAGGCTAATGAGAACAGTAATTTCTTCTTTTGAGCTGATTTTTTTATAGAGTACCATGGGAGTATTTAGGGAGGTTTACGGGTTCAAACCCCCCCCCCAAATAAATAGCCGAAAATTGTTTGTGCTTTTATATGCGAAATACAAAAACTTAACTTTAACGACCATTTCAAATGGAACTCCCAAAAGCTAAAAACCCCTTCCCAAATGTTTTCCTGCCTACGCCCCTGTTGAGTACTGGCAGTATTGCAGCTTCAACAGAGTGGAATTTGCGGTAGGTAGGCTGGTTAAGAAGGTAGAAGTCATGGGATGGAAAATAATGATTGTCAACTACTTCTCGGGGTTTTGGTAATGAAATTGTCAGTGGAGATGGCGAATCTTCATTAGATTTTGAGTGGCTCATAAAGAGTAGGGTAACCTCTAACAGAAGCAAAACTGGGGAAAAGAGAGAATTTGATGATGGCTGTGATAACAAATAAGAACTTAATTCTAGGCTCGTTAGCAATATGACTCAAAGAACGTTGCTTGCAAGGAGATGAAAAAATTATATTACATTACTCATTACATTTTAGGGTTTAGTAATCACATTTAGATTTGTAGTCTAAAGTACGCTGAGAACCTGTGGAGCATATTTGGGTATTATAGACCGTCAGTTAAAGAAAGTAAGAAAACTATAAATTGACCAAGATTCCTTGTCATGTTGTTTTATTGTGTTAGGTATAGCTGGCGCACATTACAACGATGCGTATAAGAAGTACCATAAGCTATCCCTCTCCATCCTCAAGGAGTTTGGATTTGGTATCCAAGGTGTATCTGAAACACGAATTTTGCAAGAAGTAGAGTCAATGCATGAGGAGATTCTGAAACAAAATGGCAGTCCCCTATATCCAAAAGGACTGTTTGCCTTTTCCACTTCAAATGTCGTACTAAGCATTCTGTTAGGCAAGAACTTCCTACAGTCTTTTCCAAAGGACCATTCTACAATCGTTGAGAGTTCCGTAGAGTGCGTTGCAAACTTTGATATGACACTCAACATGGCACCATTAGTTCGGTTTCTGCCAATGTTTCGGAAGACGATCGAACGTTTGCGAACGTCAAGTGAGAGGATGTTGAAAGGCATAGAAGCGGGGATAAGGTTCAACAAATCCAACAGTTCGGAGGCTACGTTTGTTGGGAGATTTATGGAAATTGAGGGCATCGATTACAACCACCAGGATCTACTCTATGTTCTACGAGATCTGTGCATGGCTAGTACTGATACTGTGTCGACAACGTTGCAGTGGGCAATGGTGGAATTGGCCAACCATCTTGAGATTCAGAGTCGCTTTCAGAAGGAGATCGATGAGATGGTGCCAGGAGACAGACTTCCATCACTCGATGAAAAACCACGTCTGCCATACACTGAAGCTGTGATCCTCGAGATCATGAGAAGACGTACTATTGCACCGCTTTTGGCACCGCATGCAACTTTAAAAGACACTAAGGTACTTGGGTACGACGTACCTAAAGGATGCATGGTAAGTATCGACTGATCGGTTTTGCCATGGTAAGTTCTGGTTAGGTTGAGGAAAAGTCAGACACATTTAGGAATCTGTGTCAGATTGTGTTTTGACACTCATTCTGGCCACTTCGAGAACAGGCTGCTCATGCGTAGGCCTACGGTAATTACATGCATTTAGGTTGACTATGGGTTTCGCTGTCTCTTGGGCCAATGTCAACTTTTGCAGCATTGGTTTACTCTGTCAATACTGCAATATCTAATAGCAAATATATGTTTTCTGTAGTTCTCTCAAATTGGATGAAAGCGCCTCCAGGGTCGTTAACAATCCCGTGTCTGTGTTAATTTTACTTTAACAACTTGCAATAGGTTTTAGAAGAAGTCCGACTCGCGTGCTTTAGTGGCTTTTGCATTCGTCCACAATACGAACAATTCCGGCTTGAAAAATTCTATTTAGGTGTTTTTGTCCAAGCTGTTTGAATTTCGCGGTTGCTTCTTAACGAAAGAGTTTAGCGGACGCCGTAGGTGATGGGTAATGCATGGTCTTAGCTTGCCTTTGCGTTGCAGTAGCCTTCTGTCAGTTGTTGACGAGAATTTTTTTGGATGATTCCACGATGGTGAGTGAACCCTGAACTTTTGAGTTTCTATCTTTTTATTACGTACTCGCTTATACCCTTTTCTTCCTCCCTAAGAATGATTTTTGTGAGGCGAGTTTTGATCAGAAGAAAAACGCAGACTTGAGTAAAAGGCAAAAAGTAGCTCAGTGTGGCGATGTTTGGAAAGAAATAGGACTTAGGAATAGAATAGAATCGAGGTAACTTTCAGTGACGGTGGAACGATTGGTTTAGAGCTATCATAATGAGAGGAAGTATTGTAGCGACAAACTAAGGTGTTTCAAACTGAATTCAAGGAACGAAGATTTTTAAAACTTAAGAGGAATTCAAGAACAATGAAAGTGACAACAAGATTTGATAAAGAAACAGCGATGGTCCACCAGACGGGGACAAATAAGAGACAATCATCGTTATGAGATAGTCAACCATCGACAAACAGAAAAGACAAAGCAAATCAGAAGAATGAGGTCTTAAAACAATAACAATCAAACCAATAATCTTAGTAATAATGAGGTCTTAAAACAATAACAATCAAACCAATAATCTTAGTAATAATATTATGTGTGCAGCCCAAACTCCAATAAACCACCACAACAAAGATAATAGATACTGGTTAGGCGGAATAAATCGAATGGAACTTATCGTTAACATTTATACTTTCCAGGCAATGATTGTGTGATTGCACAATAACATTTAATTCCAGATTATTAAATAATTAATTTAAATTGAAAGAACTGACTGGCATTTAATGCATAGCTATCATAACTTATTGCCACACTCAAAATGGGGCAAATGCTTCAAAGCAGCAGTTGTAAGAGTCGACGCGAGGAGTAGACCCTGCAATCAGGTCGTTCCTGATGTCATGTCTCACACTTTGATATTGATGATCTAGTCACGTCTCAACAGGGCTCATGCTCAAATTTTAGATCATAGTAGTGTCTCAGGCTGGTTTTAACAATCGATCCCTAACATGGAGTATAACCTTGCAAAAGAAATTTATTTATTCAGATCATAGCGAATGGCTACAGCGCTCACATGGATCAGAAGTTCTGGAAAGATCCGGAGAACTTCAGACCAGAAAGATTCCTGGACACATGCAACAGGATCATCGATAGTCAGAGAGTGATTGCATTCGGATTGGGTATGTTTTGAAGATTTAGTTTCAAATTCAATTTCAGAAAGCTTTATTTATAACCGAGACATACAGTACACTACACATTACATGGAAGTGATATTGATGGACAGTGTGAAATGATGAAACCCCGAAGGAACAGTAATCGGAAGTCAGAAAGTGATTGAATTCGGATCGGGTGTGTTATGGAAACTCAATTTCTGTCTCAGATTGATACAACGGAAATAACTTTTGCAAATGTAATCTGACATATATAGAGCGTCTCTTCAAGAATAAACTCAACCACTGCGATGGGATGATGCGCCTAAAAATGAACTCCGATAGAACAGGTATAATAATAATAATATCTTTTCTTTAATTTAGCGCCTGACAAACGCACTGCGCTGTACATTTACATGTTATGCAATTGAAACAATCTTAACTAGTTAACTACTAACAGAACAGACAGCCTGTAATACACGGCGCTAATAGCAGCCTACAAAGCAAATCCGCCCTAACGGGGCTCGAACTCGGTACCTCTCGCACTCTTCGCCAGATGTTATCCAACGCGCCACCGGACCCCCCGCCCCCATATCCATTTCAACCTACTTTAACGTAATGTGTTGCGGCATACTGAATATAGCCACACTATTTGCCATTATTGACGAAGTCTCTCAAACTAACTATTACTATAAATGAGTAGGCCTAATGACTTCATTTATTAAGTTTCGGCCAGTCCTTTTCCGTGCCGTCTTGTTTACTAAGTTTCGTTTCAATAGCTGTGTTCGCTAGAGGACGCAAACATACCAGAAATCTCCAAACCTCCCTACGTTAAATTCATTCATTCATTCATTCATTTCAGATATCTATATAGCGCCCCTTCAAGATTTCTACTCAGAGGCGCTCCCGACTACAGCGCGGACACTGAATCGGAGTTTCGAAGCGCATGAGCAATTGCGAGTGAAGGACTTGCCCAGGGTCCCTACGCGGCGGCTTGAGGTAGATTCGAACCCGCAACCCTCCGGCTGCAAGGCACCGAATATACCCCCTTGAGGTGGATTCGAACTCGCAACCCTCCGGTTGCAAGACACCGAAAATACCTCTACACCACCGCGCCCCGCAAATGACAATGATTTGAATCCATGTCACTGGCTTCTTGGTTGACAGTCCCACAAGCTAACCCCTTAACAATTGTGGAACTCCAATTGCTAATCTACCTTGTAGTAGGAGTTTGTGATGACAAGGATCATTAGCGTCATCCCTCCTTTATCCAGGCTTATAACTGGCACTGCCAAAGGACGAGCAGTGACGTAGTTTAGTCTACATTGAAAAGTACTTGCTTCTTATGCTGCAGGAAAGCGTTCCTGCCTGGGAGAGATAATAGCTCGCCAAAGCACCTTTCTCTTTCTCACAAGTCTCGTCCAGCGTTTCGATATCCGACCACCAGAGGGACAGAAAACGATTTTTGCGAAGGTACACTGCGTTGCTGTGATGGCCCCAACGCACTACGAAGTTCGTCTGATCCCCCGAGTGAAACCAACACAGGGCTACGGATGTTGATGTTTTGCACATGATTTACAATGCTTTTCATTACATTAAGTTGCATTACGCTGCTGTTGCATTATATCGCATATGTTCGATATCCAACCGCCAGAGGGTCAGAAAATGATCATTGACAAAGATCACCTACGTGTACATTCAAATAATTGTATATACAGTGTAACGTTAACTCTGACAATGGAGCCCCATTTACGTACCTCTCAAACACTTCCATTCTAAACTATAATATTCGTCAACAGCGTTAACTCTTCTAATCAGTTATCGAGTGTTGCCAGTGCCTATTCTGAATAATAAAGAAGGGCGCCGTTTATAATCTCCGTTATAACAGTACGTCCTTTAACATGAACTACAGAAAAATCGATTAGATAGCAATCCGTAAACCGATGCATTTAGACGTGGCTGTGTCGGTCGAAAGATGTAGTATTGTAGGTGGAATGGCGCTAAACAGGTGCGTTTTTAATTAAATGAAAATGTATAACATTAAAATTATTTAAACTGTTCTGCCGTGCGCCACTTTTCATTATGCTGCAAGACAATGCAGCTTACCTGTACATAATTATGTTACTCGCTTAGCCATTGCATTACTTGAAATATGACCGGGCAGCAATTATTTTACGTAAAATATACGAAATTTGACTCAAATAGGTATACATATTTACATGCAGATATACATGCAATAAAAAGTGTGGTCATGGTTTTACATAGAAAACAAACGAAAGCTTCGTCGACCACGACGAAGCCATCTAACAACGAAAGTGTTTGGACTGCGCATTTGCTGTAGAAGATTGTTACTTCTCGTACAATTCGTCGCTCCGTTTAAATGAAAAAGAAGAAGAATCTACATATAATTACCTAATCATTCAAAGTTAATGATGTCTCCAATGTTCGACCACTCCCTGCGAGTATAGAATCTGTATAATGCAGTTGATTATTTCGAGTCATTTAGTTGAAAACCTCACAGTTGAAGGTTAACAAAGAGGGATAATGCTTGATTGAAAACAAGGACAATGAAGACTTTAATACGAGTAAAATTAGTGCTGTTTAAAAAGTTTCTGTTTTATTAAAAAGTCGTTGAATAATTGTGGACTTTCATTTATGGTGGCAAACATACGTGAAGACTATGTTATGCTAAGTGTAAACACATAGCGATATTTTGGTGTAACACCCATAGGATGTTCTACAGGGCGAGGCCATAATAAAATTATTATCTTCACCAGTTATTATGCTGCTTACGTAATGACAGACATAAATATTACGACGTGTCGGATCAAAGCAAAATGTTAACTTTCATCATTGAAGACACCAGAGGCGTAGCTTGGGGGCAGGGGAGTACATGTTTCCCCGGGCGCCAGAGGAAGGGGGCGCCAAAATGAGGGTTAAATTAATAATTTTTTGTCTTGATTTTAATACTATTTTAATTGATTTATCCCAAATAAATTTATTAGACTTAATTTTGGCACCCCCAAAATATCCAGTTATATCCTCATTAGTTAAAAACTAGTTGTCAGACATTATTTTGGCGCCCATTGAGCACTAAGGGGCACCATATACTCATTACAAATGATGAACCTACAATGCAAGATTGTTAGGCTAGTCAGAATCAGAAAAGTCGTTTTCTTATAAAATCATGGATCGGTTTCAGCTCAAGTAGCCTATATCCTTAATGTATTAAAAGTGGCATCTGGTTTTGATATAGGCCTAAGTTTATATAAAGAAATTAGGTATAGTAATACTGTATGGGAAACAGTTAACCGGCTGGGATGACTCTTGACGCCCATGGCTGTATCCATGATCCACAGAAAGAACTATTATCCTAGGCATTATGGACACAAGGCTGCTGCATCCCAGTGATTTGTGTATTTAATGGGCCAAGACGTCAAAATTACAAGCTAACTTTCAGTAAGAGCCAAACTGACAGTAGGCCCTATCAGTCAGAACTCAGCAGTTCAGCAATCTTAGATTTAAATTCTGCTGCTATAATTTTATTTGAGTGCAAATACTTCATTACTATTTCATTAAAAATAAGTCTGTTCGTTTAGTGATACGTAACATAGTAAAAATCAACAACGTAGTTTTTATATTTTTTTATTTTATCGACAACAGATGTGCTATGATAGGCTATTTGTTTGATAAATAAATTCATGTATAATTTTAATTTATTGACATTCAAAAACACAATGAACAGTCTGTATTTTTAATATTTTATTTTATTGAAATTTAAATTGCCATTCCGTGTATTTGGAAAATGTGAAATAAATAAGACAGGGAGGGGCCAGGATGGGCGGGGAGGGGGCGCCAATATCATAGTTTGTCCCCGGGCGCAAAATATCCTAGCTACACCTCTGGAAGACACTCCTCCGCTGTTGTGTACGTTTATTCTTTGGCACAGCGTAGATTTCACGTGATTAATTAATTATCTGTCTTTCTTTAGGGTCGTTCGTATTTTATTTAAGAATAAATAACGAAGCCGAAGGCTGGTCGTAACCTTGTTGTGAAGCCAGATTGCATTGAACTCGTTTTGAGGGCAATGTATGCATTTACATAACGCCTCGTTTGCTAAAAAAGTCTTTGATATTATAAATTGCGTGCAGACAAAAGCAAGACTTGCAATCAGCATTCACTTAAGTTCCAAGGTCATGCTAACTTGTAAACACATCACGACATTTTGGCATAACGCCCATTGGACTCTCTACAGGGCGTGATCCCGTCTTTTCGGGAGGTTATGCTGCTGGGCATTGGCAGACCTGGGCCTACAGTGTATGTCTGATCAAGGCTCAAGGTTAGCTTTCGTCGACCTCCGCTGTCGCGAATTTTTAAAGTCGTTCGTAGTTTATTTACATACCAAAAGCGAAGCCGAAGTCTAGACGTAACCTCACTGTAAAGCCGGGGTTCATTGAACTTGTTTGAGGGCATGCAATACATTATAAACACGACACGTTTTAATGTAATAAAAGACTGAATATTCAGAGACATCGCTCAGACTTCATCAGGTCGGGAATTCGTGTTCTGTTCTACTTCGGAAAACCATTCAATACGGTACAGTTGAATAGCCATATTTTGCATAATAGTATTAAACTCTGAATAAATATAATCGGTACTTTGCTTTTCCTGCTTCTATCTCGCCGGTGTCTGATGCATGGCGCATCAACTGATGGCGCACCAAAATCATCAACATTCCGATAATTGTTTAAATTAGTTCACTAAGCTGTTGGTAGATTAGCAATTTCAATAAGGTAAGCAATTTTGTTAAAGGTAGGCTAATATTAAACTTCTAATGACCATTGCGGGCCCATAAAATAAAGGAGACTATACGGACTATGTATTGTCGTTGTTTTTCTTTGTTCATTTCATCACTTTAAATTGCCGTCTTTTCTCCTCCCTTCCAATATATTAACCCTGTCTCATATATTCACTCGTGGGAATAGCTAATTCCTCCCACCAGTTCAGACTCTCCCCAAAGCATAGCCTATAGTTTAGGCCTTTCAAACTCTGTCTATGTGTTTAATCCCAAAACACTTGATAAGTGACAAGCGGAAATGTGGAAAATCCTTGTGCAGTAAAGAGCTGGATATTCTTATTAAGAATTCATAGCCAATATATACATGTAGAGTAATTTATTTGTTATTATTTCATTTTATTACATATATTTAATTTATGATGCGATGTTTTTTTTATTTCAGGGTAAAGTAATAAGTGTAATAATAAAATCATACCATCTTAATAATTGAGCAGTGACAAATATTTTCTTCTCCACAGATGTTTGAGGGAGGAGAGATTCCGGTGTTTGCGGCATCCTTTGCAGTCGTTGGTGCCTTGTTTTTCCTGCGTCGATTTGTGCAGAACGGAGTCAAAGATGATGGAAAGCGATATCCACCATCGTTGCCAGTTCTTCCAGTTCTTGGCGCTATAATACGTGGAGGAATGACTGTGCTTCCAGAACACTTCATGAGATCTGCGGAAAACCTTGGACCTGTCTTCTCCTTTACAATAGGTAAACGGTACGGCAAGCGTAGCTCTTGTTCGATAGTCGGAATGTTATCATGCTTTTTATTGTCTTGATTATCGTGATCATCGCCGCATTCAGTCTTCTGATCACAATCGTCATTGTCATCGTCATCATTTTCATCGTCATAGACACCACCACCAACAACTACCTCCAAGCCCAGCAAATCATTTCTGAATTAGGCACGAATATCTCCATTTGTATATTCTCTATATGGCTTATAGTTTGCGTGCTATTCCTCAGCTGGTCACCTACCTTTATGCGGATGATGTAGGCCTACTGCCCTTGTTCATGTTCTGCGTGTATGTGTGCTTGTATAATAACATTATTTATTTGGCTCACAAGTGCACTAAACATGACTTTTTGTAATTAATCCTTTTTCTTTCTTTCTTTCTCCTCCGTCAAGTATTCTCTGACGATGAGGCTCTAACAAAACTTCTCCATTTCGGTCGGTCTCTTGCGAGTTCTATTGCCCTTCTTAAGTCCCATCCTCTGTCTTCTATGTCCTCCAGTACGTTATCTATCCATCTCTTCTTCTGACGTCCTCTGCTCCTCGTTCCCTCCACCTCTCCGTGCAGCGCCTTTGCCGGCATTCTTGTGTTCATTTTGTTAGAGTTTCTTGGTCTCTTGCCAGGCGGTGACCAGTCCTCTCCTGGTAGGGTAAGGAGATCGTTGGGCCACTCTGGCCTCTTCCGGTCTGAGGTGTCCTTCCAACACCTGCCTCCTGCGTTGGCCAGCTGTCTCAGGGTTCCTGGTGAGCCTTTCCACCTCGCGAAACGCCCAAGGTGGTTCTTCAACCAAGGTCTTCGACCAAGGTCTTCACCACTGATGGTATAGCCCCACCAGGCTATCCCCTACTTGGCTGTTCACCCTCTCACCACGGTGAGGTGCAGGTAGGGCTTTGAGAGGGGGTGCAGGTAGGGCTTTGAGAGGGGGTAGGGCTTTGAGGGTAATTAATCCACCTGGCAGTTATCATCGTCATAATAAACATCACAACATTCCCTCTCTGATAATCTTACGCTTGCCACTCCCTTGGTTATGTATTCAGCATGGTGGTCGTTCTGAATGGCTATGACGCTATTTTCGATGCTATGGCAAGACACGCGGAGGCCTTCGCCGACAGAGACGCTCTCTACACTGAAGAAAAAGTCATCAATCACGAGCTCAGAGGTCAGTCCAGCCATTGACATAAACATTCCCGAATTTCAGCATTTCAGAACAGAGGGCTGCGTTCCGAGCTATAACAGAGAGTTTAAATTGGATGCTTTGCTCAAGGGGCAGCTAGTACTGATTGCAAAATGGGTGATGTGTGCACACTGAGAAGTTGTTAATGGCTCTGGTCACAGGCTTTCTCACCATTTGCAGTGTTTGTAAATCTCCCTGTGGTGTGTTATCAATGAAAAGTACTGGATATGGTTCCGCGAATATACTGCTTGTGAAATTTAAGGATTTGCATATGCTGTGCACATTTCCAGAAAACACGGTCGAGACAAAACTTATGCACAAAGACAGTGCATATTGAACATGATCAACGAGCACAATAAAAGATGACGCCAAGAGAGAAGTTGATGATGGTTGTAATAACTGGTTTCAAATGTTTAAAACTTTATTCTAGGGTCGTTAGAAATATAATTCAGGAAACATTAATAATAATATTCGTTTATTGAAGAATCACCGCAACCCATTACAGAAAACAGTAATACCAGTTACAAATTAATTAAATTAAATTAATGGATTTAAATCACTGTTCCAGCAGGGGAGACATAGTCATCGAAGCAACATTAGACTATTAAATAATATCCTAGGAATGAAATTTTTGACATTGCTTGCAAAGAGATGAAAAAAATGAGATTACGTATCTCGTTTAGGATTGCGTAATCTCATTAATTTTTGCCTGTTAGGTTACGTTGAGAACTCGTTAAATTTATAAAGCCTCTTTATTATTGTCTGTATTTACTGTTCTAGGCATAAACCTCTCACACTACAACGATGCGTATAAGAAGTACCATAAGCTTTCTCTGTCAATCCTCAAGGAGTTTGGATTTGGTGTCCAGAGTGTCTCTGAAACGCGAATTCTCCAAGAAGTGGAATCAATGAATGACGAGATTCTGAAACAAAATGGCCGATCTTTCGATCCAAAATGGCTGACGATTTTCTCCACATCAAATTTCATGCTAAGCATTCTGTTCGGCAAGAACTTTCTACAGTCTTTGCCGAAGGACCATTCTGCAATCGTTGAGAGTTCCACAGAGTGCGTTGAAAACATGGACATGACTCTCAACATGGCACCATTTCTTCGGTTTCTACCAATGTTTTGGAAGACGATTGGCCGTTTGCGAGCTTCAAGTGAGAGGATGTTGAGCGGCATAGAAGCCGGGATAAAGTTCAACAAATCGAACAATTCTGAACCTACGTTCGCTGGGAGATTTCTGGAAATCGAGGGAACCAATTATGACCACCAAGATCTACTCTATTTGCTGCGAGATCTGTGCTTCGGTAGTATAGAAACTGTGTCGACAACGTTGCGGTGGACAATGGTGGAATTAGCCAACCATCGAGAAGTCCAGAACCGCTTTCAGAAGGAGATAGATGAAATGGTGCCAGGGGACAGACTTCCGTCACTCGATGATAAACCACGTCTACCCTACACGGAAGCTGTGATCCTGGAAATCATGAGACGACGTACTGTACTACCATTTTTCTTATCGCATGCAACTCTGAAAGACACCAAAGTACTTGAGTACTACGTACCTAAAGGATGTATGGCAAGTATACGCAAGTCTGTTTTTGCAATGGCCAGTTAATGCGAGGTTGAGGTAAGAGAGGTAGGATTAGTTAGGAATCTGTGTCAGATTTGTGCGGATTATTACACGATGGTTCAGCGCATAATACTCTAAATAAACTTCAATCAGTAACGAGGTAATCGGTCTTTCACCATCGTTGTTTCGCAGGTGCTTGAGGTCTGTTTAATTTGATCGTGAGAGTTCCCTGCATGGTTGGGCGCGCTGCAGCTTAATTTTTTCTAAAGTTGTGCTTTCAGATTTCATGCTGTTCTCTAGCAATACATCTCTAACGCTATATATATATCACAATTTACGATTTAGGTCATACCGAATGCCTACAGCGCTCACATGGATCCGAAATTCTGGAAAGATCCGGAGAACTTCAGACCAGAAAGATTCCTGGATGCAGGCAACAAAATCATCGACAGTAAGAAAGTGATTGCATTTGGATTAGGTATGCTATGGAGAATCAATTTCAGTCTTAGATGCTAAGTGGATTTTAGGAGCCGTCCACAAATGACGTCAAGCAATTTTGGCAGATTTTTACCCTCCCCTAGTCATACGTGATTACAAAAAGTGACATCTCCTCAAAATGACGTCTGAAAGGTTTTCCCTCGCCTAAAAGCCAAATTTTCACTTTGATAATGAAACATGATTGTTTCAAGTCACATTTATTGCCCTTGTAATAAGTATTTAATGTGAAGCTACGCTCTGATGTTTGTATTAGAAAGTCGTGTATCAAAGAGGAGGCGTTGGAAAGCTGAAATTATTCTACCATGAGATTAACTTGAAAATATTCATCGTCTAACCAATTACTACAGACTTACAGAATGTTATATTAATATTCTTTGCATCTGTAGGCCTATTGCTGGTTAGATGATGTATATTTGCAAGTGAAAACTGGTTACTGTTAAAAAATACTCCACCTGACGAAGTATACTGGCAAATGTGAACATAATTTGAAACCATAGGTAGATAATTCATTACTAGCTCGTCAATCATTCATTTCAAGTCCCTGGATTTTGACATCTAGTGATTGAAGACAAATTTATTCATTTAATATTGCTTTGAATAAAATCTCATGGTGACCATAATATAAATATTTAAATAATCACAAAATTATAATAATGGTGACCGTATATTATATTTAAATAGTCAGAAAATAAAGATGAAAATTTAATATTCAAAATTAGTGTCGTTACTGTTAAAATTAAATTTTAGTTAAATTGTTAAATATAGTTACCCAGACCTGATGTGAGGTCTCATTTCTTAAACCCCTCCCCTCATGTCAAATATCGTCACAAATTTCTGACCCCTCCTTTGGTGCGTTCCGTCATTAATTAACGAACCCTTACGGAAATAACAGTATGTTATTGTAATTTGACATTTATACAGCGCTACTGTTCCGATGGTACTGACTCACTTACCCCAACTGCAGCATTATATTTCATTTCGGTTTGACACTAGACATATTGCAACTAGATATATCCATTTCAGCTTATTTTAACGCAATGTATTGTTATTATACTGAATATAGCCTCAAAAGTTGCAATAATTATCGACAATCCCTCAAACTGCCTATATACTATGAAAGTTATCCACCGTATGAAACGCTAGTGATGAGAGTTTTTTCTTCGGACATTCTTTTTCCTCGCCGCCATGTTTAGCAATCTTTTTTTGAGTTCGCAAAAGAACGGAAGTGAAGCAGAAATCTCGAGACATCTTTCTGCTTTGCATGGCGAAATTTGAATCCCTGCCACTGGGTTCTATGTTGACAATTCCGCAATTGCTAATTTACCTTAATAAATGTGATCTGCTTATTCTGCTGTAGGAAAGCGTTCTTGTTTGGGAGAGATTCTTGGTCGTCAGAGTACCTTTCTCTTTCTCACAAGTCTCGTCCAGCGTTTCGATATCCGACCACCAGAGGGCCAAAAAACGATCATTGTGAAGGAACACAGCGCCATTACGACGGCCCCAAAACACTTCAAAGTTCGTCTGATCCCGCGAGTGAAACTAACTCGGGGCTGACCACTGACAAAGATCACGAACCCACATCACATGACAATAAAATATACTCATGAGCTCTGACACAATCATGAGGCTCCAAAGCTTCTCAAACATTAAATAATTCTCGAACATTTCCATTCTAAACTATTTTCTTCGTCAGTGGCGTTTACTCGCTAAAATCTGACATTTATCAGTTCTCGGATGGTGACTGTCCAAATCCTGGATAATGAAGGAGGGCGCCGCCTATCGTTTCCGTTGCGACGGAACGTTGCTTAACGCAAACTAACAGAAATTATACAAAGATCGACCAGATAACATTCTTAATCTATTGCATTATGTTTTCATCAGTAGCCCTGGAGGGCAAAGATGCAGACAGAAGGCGCTATGAAAGTGCTTTTTATTAATGAAAATGTGTGACATCACATAAAAAGGGGCATTGCGTTACGTCACTCTTTGGATTACGCTCCATGGCACTGCAACGTATCTATACATATCTAATTCACTTAATTATTACATGACGTGGAATCAGTGGATTCTAACTCCCACCTGGCAGAACTGTGTTGCAGGCCGTTATAATATTATTATCGGATATCAACAACCCAGTTAATGATCCTTTCTAACTTAAAAGACTCGAACATTATCAAAGTACGTACAAACAAAAACAAGACTGACAATACGCATGCGTAAGTTTATGTTTAAAGGGCTAATGTGTTAACACATAGCATATTTTGTCCCGGTGTTGTGAATCCAAACTTTGATTACTGGTCCGGTTTCAGTCTCTACATGTACGAGTCCTGGACCCATAAACCCGTCACTTCGGTTTTTACAGGTATCGAGTTTAGAATGAAATACTTTGGACTGCACGACAACACTGATAAATTCGGTCGCACGCTTGTATTTGGTTAAGTCTTGCGATGCGCTCAGAGGACATGTGTACTAAACCTTAAGCGTCGTCTATGATCGGCTAATGGGCGGGCAACAGAAAATATTATTAGCGTCTCAGATATGTTACCTATAGACCCTACAGACGCATGTGAGCTTTACGTTTACCAGAGACTCAACTGTAGAATACGAACGCTCAACCTATGAGCTGGTTTAATAGTACTAAACATAGGAATGCCAATCAGTTGGCATTTTGTCTTTGCACTCGGATTCAGTTAGTCAAGTGGTTTGCATGCCGAACTGTCAATCAAGTGGTCGGGGTTACGCAACATAACATGCCATGACATAACTCAGTAAAACTAGACACTGGTTTCAAGATACCGATACATGACATCAATATTTTGTTTACTCGGTGGCTGGAACTACCATGCCGAGTTCGCACCGCAGAACCATTTAGACGCTGGGCAGTCGCTGGGCATCACTTAGATTCCATCATGTTACATTCTTACCTCTACTGCGCCTTGGTCTGTCAGCTTGCTTCAGGAAATGCAGTTAGTTAGTAATGGTAAAATTCGGTATAGTTATGATGTTCTGACCCGAACTCCCTCACAGCGTCTCCCATACTGTTCTATTCATTCTTTCTGCCTAATGAGTTCATGAAAGTTTCACCTGATTCGCATTTGTGAGTCTCATTAGCTCAAGAATGTAAATATAATATATAGGCTACATGTAATTCCACATGCTTTATGGTGTTGATTTCGTATTGCATAACGTCAGTTACTTCAGGCAATGTTACTTTACCCTAATGCAGCTGCAGTAAGTAGGTTTATTGGTTTACAACTATCAACACACGCACAGTAAATTATAACGATGTGTTGGCAGAAAGGTTTGACGATGCTCATTAGGGCCCTGTTTCTTTAAAATAAACAGTTCTACTTTTTTCTATTAAACTCAAAGTCTCAAAGTTCTGAAGACCTTTTCTAAATATTTGTTTGTTGGCCGAAGTAGACACGTGTGTGACATTAGCAGACTATTTTTTAGGTTCAGGTTCGCTAACGAGCAACTTATTCGCTTGGAGAGCAAATTGCGTACTTAAGAGAAGGATCGCACACAAAACAAGATCAGTGAAAACTTGTGAGTTAGATGGTGTGCTAAAATAAGTTTCTAAAGGTAAGCTGTAGTTCAACTACTGCATGATTATGCATGATTTGTAATGCTTCAATAGGGTTTCTCTTACGCAATATAACACTGGACAATAGAGCTTTTGTTCCCTGAAAGCTTGTGGGTCACCTTATGGCTTTTGGGATGCTGATCACTGTTAAGTATTCTAAGCCAGTTGAGTGATACGAGAGCAGTTTCAATGGCAACACGTCGTTCTACAGGGTTCTGAGTAACTTGAAGGCAGTTTGTTTTTTTTAGTTTCTATAATCAGGAAAAGTTATTTACAGTAGCTTTGCTCAGACTGGAAATGCACAGATTTCTGGTAGAGATTTTTTAATGCTGCCTACGCCCTAATTGTGAAATGGATGTTTCTTCTACACAGATGTTTGACGGAGGAGAGATTTCGGTATTCGGAGCATCCTTTACAGTCGTTGTTGTCTTCCTTCTCCTGCGTCGATTTAAGCAGAACGGAGTCAAAGATGATGGAAAGCGATATCCACCATCGCTGCCAGTTCTCCCATTTGTGGGCGCGATTCTTCGTGGTGGAATGAATGCGGTTCCTAAGCATTTTATGAGATCTGCAGAAAAACTGGGACCTGTATTCTCCTGTTCAATCGGAAAACGGTATGGAAAGCGTAGGTCATGGACAATAGTGAAATCTAACGTTATCGTTGTTGTTATTGCCGTGATTCTCGTGATCATCACCGCATTCAGTCTTTTTATCATAATAGTCGTCATCATTTTCATCGTCGTAATCGCCATCGTCATGTGCACCACCACCTCTTCCACCTCCACCACAACCACTAATAACCTCCAAGGCCACCACCACTACAATGTAATTGTAATTTATAAACTCTATGGTTCCTATGTCGGATGTAGGAGGCATGAACAGATGGCGCAATGTATATGCATGTAGCCTATCTGCATATGCATGTACCTCTATGCTGTAGTCCCTGGAGTCGATAACTAAGGAGTTTGCGTCTGACTGGAGAGTTATAGCGACTGATTGATCGACTCACTCGAGTAAGTCATATGCTTATCGACTGACTTACCGACTTGATATCGACTTCTACGGTAAACAGAAACGTCCATTAGTTACCTAACAATATAATACATTTTACAGCATACTGTATTTCTGTACCGAACGTGCTGTAATTTCCGCGGACATTAGATTAGATCCATAATATTATGGGCTCTTTGCGGGTCCAATATTGAAATATGGGTCCTATTTGGGCCCTGCTCCACATGGGCAACATTTGGCATGCTGACAAAGGACAGATCAGTGACTATGAAATCTGTCACCGGTGGCATAGTTCGCCAAAATGGGCCACACGCCGGTTTTTTCCCAGCAGCGCAAATGGCCGCCTACTTCCCCAATTTCACAAACACATCAATATTCCTGACTTCATCTGTAGTTTTACCTCTGTTTAAAGACATTGAAAACAGCGTATTTTCTACTAAATTTGCATCGAAAAGACGCCATTTTCGATTAAGTTGGTGACGTCAGGTGACGTGACAGAATCCTAGTGTTGGCTTGCAAATATAGCCAGTAAAAGTGGTAAATTGGTAGGCAGTAAGGTCGTAAGTAACTAACTGGTGATCTGATAACAACAGTACTGATTGTTAGACTTTTAGTCTGTTGCTCCATGATGGGGTGACACCATGAGTTATCGCACTGGGTGACACCAACCCTAGTGACGCCACTGTTGCTCTTTGACATGGACAAGTTTTGCTCCTTTCCTGTGTTGATATAATATTAAGGCTTCTGTCCTGCTGCTAATATATTAAGTGAACATTGTCGAGAGCAGTCAACAGCTTAGCGACTGGTCGCGACTTGCAGGCTTAGCGGTTGGCGGCTACGGTTGTGGATGGCAGCGTCTCCGGGGACCAGTGTGCGTGTATATGTGTTCGTATATGATTTATTTATGTGGCTCACAAGTGCGCTAAACAATACTTTGTAATAAATCCACCTGAGAGTCATTATCATCATCAATGCATTCCCTTACGATGCCATTCCCTTGGTCATTTCTTCAGCCTGGTGGTCGTTCTGAATGGCTACGACGCGATGTTTGATGCTATGGTCAGACATTCGGAAGCGTTCGCAGATAGATGTCCTATCTGGACTGAAGTGAACGTCATCAACCCCGAGCTCAGAGGTCAGTCCAGTCGTTGCCTTCAACACCCTCGCAATCAGTACCTATTGCAAAACAGGGGATATGTGCATAGTTAATAGTTTTGTAATGGCCTGGCCACAGAATTTTGAGCCATTTGCAGTTTGTGCAAATCTCCCTTTGCAATGCCAATAATAAGTGATATGCAGTCGTCAAATTGTCTTAAAGCCAACGCGTTATCTATTGAAAGCTAATGAGAGCTGATTCTGCGAATATACTGGATTTGCATATACTGCAAGTGGAGATGAGGAGAATGTTCATCCGAAGAGGTGTTGCTTTTAACGAGGAAGGTGAACTGTGGCATGAGTAAACTGGTGGCAAGAGGGAAGTTGATGACATGAGTGATAACTCGGTGCAAAACATTTTAAAACTCTATTCTATTCTCCATCGTAAAATGACCCCGCACACCTTGCTTGTGAGGAGTTGAAAAAACGGGATAACGTCTGTCATTTATCCCTTTCGTGGGCACATTTTTTATATCCATGGGGCAGTTTAGGTTTTTACTGCTAAAATCATAAAATAATTAGGCCATCTGATTGGTATGTTTGTATGTTTGCATATGTTTGTGCATTTATGTATGTTTGTATGTTTGTATATATATATGTATGAATGCATGCAAAAACGTATGTATGTATATATATGTATGTATGTATGTATGTATGTATGTTTATATGTCTGTATGTATGTATGTATGTATGTATGTATGTATGTATGTATGTATGTATGTATGTTTGCATCTATGTACGTGTGTACGTATGTATGCATGTCTGTATGAATGTATGTATGTCCGAATGTATGCATACATGTATCTACGTTTGTATGTGTGCATATATATATATATGTATTTATGCATTTACATGTATGTTTGTATGTATGTTTGTATGTATATATGTATGTTTGTATGTATGTGTATATATGTATGTCATCACAATTTTTGCAATGCTATAGAAATTGTTGTTATTACAATTATGCATGTATGTACACATGTATGTTTGTATGTATGTTTGTATGCATGAATGTATGTTTGTATGTATTTGTGTGTGAATATATATATATGTATGAATGGATATATGTATGAATGTATGTATGTTTATGTGTATGTATGCTTGCATGTATGATTATACGTATGTATGTATGTATGTATGTATGTATGTATGTATGTTTGTATGTATGTATATATATGTATATTTGTATGTATGTATGTATCTGTCATTGCTTTTTTGACAGTGTGTTAGCAGCATCCTAGAAGCAGCTTGCTACAGACAACGTTATAGAAATTGTCGTAATTACAATTACTGTCTGTATGTATGTATGTTTGTTTGTTTGTATGTGTGTCTGTATGAATGCATGTATATATGTATGAATGTTATTATCTATATATTTATGTATATATGCATATTTGTATGTTTGTATTTATGTATGTTTTCAGGTTTGTATAAATGTATGTATGTATGTATCACAGAGTAGAAAAGGCGCTATAGTAGAGTTACATGGAGATACTAGTTCGCCACACACGTCCATGCCTTTCTCCCTATAGGTATTAGCGACAGTGTTTGTCATATCAGATAAAGTTATCATCACCATATCCGGCCGAAGCGATCCATCTTCCCGACAGGCCCTTGGCCCATACACCCGGGGTAGGGACCATTTTCAGTTGGTTCTGCCAAATTAGTTTGCACCAGAGATTTGAACCCCGGATGTACCACGTGACCAACCCAAGCCCCGAAAATCTATATAAGCCCGCGCAACCTTGATCACGAGATTCTTGTGGGAACCATGGCCTACAGGAATCGTTGCGTGGCTGCTGATGTGAATCCTCCGTGAATTCAGTATGAGAACTTTACTTCTTTCTTGGTATGTTTATTATGGGTTTTATTTCTATGTTTTATTATTATATTCTCATTTATCTGCTACCGAAATTCATTTCATATATTAAATTACTTTT
Source organism: Aporrectodea caliginosa (assembly GCA_020284085.1). Taxonomy (NCBI): domain Eukaryota; kingdom Metazoa; phylum Annelida; class Clitellata; order Crassiclitellata; family Lumbricidae; genus Aporrectodea; species Aporrectodea caliginosa. The sequence goes on along the minus strand of JACEVL010000277.1, from coordinate 109,483 downwards.
ATATTTTGATCGAGTAGTTTCCATCTTTTAGCAGCTAATCCCCCTCTTATGTTATATATGCATATATACGTTTGTATGTATGTATGTATGTATGTACGTATTTATGTACGTATGTGTGTATGTATGTTTGTTTGTGTATATATGAATGTATCTATGAATCTATGTATACATATGTATATTCGACATTATACATATGTTTTTTGTATATATGTTGTTGCGAGTTCCCCCCAGCTATAATAAAGCTCAAACTCGTTGTCTATTTTCAACGGTATAATTCTCAACAAAAAGACAAATTAAAACGATACATTACCCAACCGTAGACAACGGTGGAAAACGGTTCGCTCTCTTGTAGCAAGACCGCCGACGAAAACAAGTCTTCAACGCAGCAACAGGCTGACGACCTTAACAAACTCAAGCAACCTTGAGTAACCAAGAAAAGTGGAACTTGCCACTAAAACGAACTTGACTAACATGCGCCAGGAAGATCTCAGACAAGACGAACTGCACAAAGGCCGTATCATCGGAGACTTCGAAGACGCCCCTTACTCTACCTCCTTATATAGGAGAATTTCCCACTAGAGGTCTCCCCTCAGCTAAGGCAACCACCCAAGCGTATCCCTTGCCCATCCCAGGACTGGTTAAGCCATGGGATCCTAACAATGTATGTATCTATGTGTGTATATATGTATGTATGTGTATATATATATGTATGTATGTATGTATATATGTATTTATGTATGTTTGGTTGTATGTGTGTATGTGTAAAAGCACAGATAAAGTGAGCAAACTGTTTCCCATGACCCTAAATATAAAAACTAGATAAATGGGGAGTATACTTCCTGGCGCCCACGAAAAGGTTATAGTGACGCAATCTCAATTAGATTTGTCGGTTAGAGTACGCTGAGAACCTATGGTGAAAATGTGTGTACTATAGCCCGCAATTGGAAGGAAGGTAAGAAAACTTGACAATAAAATTAGAAAGCTTCGTTATATTGATTTCATTTACTGTTTCAGGTATAGCTTTCTCACACTACAACAATGCGCTTAAGAAGTACCATAAGCTAACCCTAACTATCCTCAAGGAGTTTGGATTTGGTGTCCAGAGGGTCTCTGAGACCCGAATTCTTCAAGAAGTGGAGTCAATGAATGACGAGATTCTGAAACAAAATGGTCGTCCATTCGATCCAAAATGGTTGACTATTTTCTCCACTTCCAATTTCATATTAAGCATTGTCTTCGGCAAGAACTTTCTACAGTCTTTGCCGAAGGACCATTCCACAATCGTTGAGAGTTCCGTAGAGTGCATTGAAAACATGGACATGACCCTCAACATGGCACCATTTCTTCGGTTTCTACCAATGTTTTGGAAGACGATCAAACGTCTGCGAACGTCAGGTGAAAGAATGTTAAACGGCATAGAAGCGGGGATAAAGTTCATCAAGACCAACAATTCTGAGCCTACGTTCGTTCGGAGATTTCTGGAAATTGAGGGAATCAACTACAATCACCAGGACCTACTCTACATTCTGCGTGATCTGAGCTTCGGTAGTACAGATTCTGTGTCGACAACGATGCAGTGGGCTATGGTGGAATTGGCTAACCATCCCGAGATTCAGAACCGTTTTCAGGGGGAGTTAGATGAGATGGTTCCAGGAGACAGACTTCCCTCACTCGATGATAAACCACGTCTACCATACACGGAAGCTGTGATCCTTGAAATCATGAGACGGCGTACTATAGCCCCGCTTCTCGCACCCCACGCGACTATGAAAGACACCAAGGTGCTTGAGTACGACGTACCTAAAGGATGCATGGTAAGTATCGACTGGTCTGCTTTGCCATATTCAGGTTAGGTTGAGGTGAGGCCATAGACGCAACCACCCTATGGGACCATTGGGACGCGTCCCCCAACTCTCGAACAGGTTGTGACGGAGTACCCAATTTTGAAATATTTCGAGTAAACAAGAGCCCAAAATGCACTCCATTCGGTATCAAATGCTCAAAATTGCGACGCTCCTCGTACCTCGTTAGGAGCTTCTTGCCTTCCGCGATCTAAGCATTACGAAGTTCACTTCTTCACTTGGCTTTGATCTTTGACTTTTATTCTAGTATTATCCAAGTCTGGTTCTCCAGCTATCGATCCAGAACACAATCTATAACAATATATTGCACACGTTTTGATTCAGGTCATACCGAATGCCTACAGTGCTCACATGGACCCGAAGTTTTGGAAAGATCCGGAGAACTTCAGACCGGAGAGATTCCTCGATGCAGACAACAAGATCATCGATAGTCGGAGAGTGATTGCATTCGGATTGGGTATGTTATGGGGAGTCAATTTCAGTCTCAGATACCTAATACAATTAACAGAAATAACATTTTGTAATTGCAATCTGATATTATATAGCGTCACTTGAAGAATTAACGTATCCATGGCGAAGGATTGAGACACCAAAGGTGGGCAAAGCATGAATCCGGATGGAACAAAGGTTGGTTCCGGCTAGGTTGCCCCGACTACTGATCTTTTAACAACAGTTAACCTGAGAAAATATGTGAATATCACTTACGCTTGGCACAAGAACTACACGGAAACAGGTATAGAGCTATTCATTTCAACCTATTTTAACGCAATCTATTGCTATCATAGTGAATATTGCATCAAATTTGTCATTATAGGGAAAGTCCCTCAAACTGACTACATGATATTGATGAAACCACGGTTTGAAATGGAAGCGACTTCGTTTTTATCCCCTGCCAGTGAATTTCCTCGCCGTCTTGTTTACTAACCTCTTATTCTATTGCTGAGTTCGCTAGAGAACGCAAGTGTAGCGAAAACCTCGATATATCTTTCTGCTAGTCAAGGCGAAAATTTGAATCAATGCCGTTTGGGTCTGGGTTGACAGTCCCACAAGCTATTACTTAACAATCATGGAACTCCAATTGCTAATTTACCTTGATGAAGGTGATTGCTTCTTGTGCTGCAGGAAAGCGTTCCTGCTTGGGAGAGATACTAGCTCGGCAGAGCACCTTTCTCTTTCTGACAAGTCTCGTCCAGCGTTTCGATATCCGACCACCAGAGGGCCAGAAAACGATCGTTGTGAAGGAGGTCACCGCCGTTGTGTGTGCTCCATCGTACTTCGAAGTTCGTCTGATCCCCCGAGTGAAACCAAACTCAGGACTAGGACAGAACAGGATGTAGGACGTTGATGCTTTGCATCTGATTTACAATATATTTCATTACATTAAATTACATTACGTTGCTATTGCATTATATCGCATCTGTTCGATATCCAACCACCAGACGGAACAGAAACAGATCATTCACGTGAAATATGACCATGTATCCGTTATTATACACAAACTATACGAACTTTTACTCAAGTAGGTATGCACATGCAGAATTACAGATATACATGCATACATACATAAGAAACGAAAGCAGGCAAATTATTCCACAGCAGTAAGCGCAACGCAAGCGTTATCCCATTCCAAGTGGAGGGCCAACAAGTTGGCAACAACTGAGAAGGCGTGACGCTGTCGGACCGAGGAGCGGGCCGGAGGGACCAGGAGCTCGCCCTAAGCCGAGGAGCGCAGAGCTCGACGGGAGGCTAAGTCGGAAACCGGGCGACAGAGATCAGATAAGTAGGACGGAGCTCTTCCAGTGAGACATCGCCAGACAAGAGCTACTATCCTGTAGAAGATTGTAATTGTAATTGTAATGGAACATTTGTATAGCGCCACTCAGAGATTCAGATGCGCTCCCAACCCAGGTCAGTGCTGTCTCTAACAAATAAGATGGTCTTCAGGCGTTTCCGAAACAGAAGAAAGGAAAGTCTGAGGTGCTCAAAACGCAATTCATGCGGAAGGTGGTTCCAACTACAGATGCACTGCGAGGCAGGAAGCCAGTGCAATACATCACGCATCTAGGCAGAAACCGGGGCATATTTTGGAATACGACCAACAAGCCGAGCAGCAGAACAAAGGACCCGGTCAAGACGCCCTATTAAGCCCGATGGGTGACCAGCAAGAACCGAGCAACAATGACCAACTCTGCTGGTATCGAAGACGTGGACAAGTTAGACGTGGACAAGGTAGGTTGGAGTTGACTTCGGCTGATGTGATGAAGGTTTGAGCATCGATCTGGTGCCACGACTCTGACCATGGTCATACGCAGTTTCCAATTCTCTATTGGAACTTCATCTTCTAACATTTGTCTGTTCGATCTAAAATGGCTGCATTCGATTCTGCTCGGCCTACGTTTCCAGTACTACCTAAGATGTCATCTGTTCAAATAAGTTTATTTATGCATTCATGCATTCATTACCAACATTTATATAGCGCTCATTCAATGATACTATTCAGAAGCGCTCGCGACCCCAGCACAGCTGAAAAGGACAGTCCTGAGCTGAGCATAAAATGAGTCAGTATGGACCCTAGGGAGAAAGAGCAGCGCTAAAGTGGGCCAGTTCCAGAGCGGGGGCAACCACTGACAAGGCTGGACTCTGTTTTGTAGCTGTGCGTGTAATGGTACGATGAGCACATTAGCTCAGTAGAGCGGATGGAGCGACGACCCGGTGCATTCAAGGTCTGGCAGCAAAGGTCGCGAAGATAGACAGCGGCGAGGACCAGCAAGGACCGCTCGACCAGAGCGATGATCCGGTACGAGATCCGCTGCTGATGAGGGGGAGCCAGTGGAGCACATCTAACATATAACCGGACACAAGGCCAAGTCTGGGATTGCGTCCGGAAAGGCGTGCAGCAGAACGCAGTCCCCGGTCCAGGCACCCCAGCCGCCCAGCTAGGAGGTCATCAGAGTGAGCGAGTTTACCAAAAAATCAACCGTTTAAAGAAGTTTACCTGAAATATCATCTGCTTAGCCCGTTTTTGCCCAGTGTTCCATTATTGGAACATTTTGCAAATACTTTACTTACTTGTAATTTAGCGCTATATAATGAATATAATTCATCACCTGCCGTTGTAAACAGTATTTCTAAGATATATCTATCAAAAAATTATTATTTTGAATAACTAATTAGTTTTCAGGACGAACTTTAGGTTGGACTTTTTGCAATTATATTGTATGTTCCATTATTGGAACACTGGGCACATATGGGTGCAAAATTTTCTCGTTACCGCATATCACTCTAGGCTCTTATATTGCATTTCACAATGAAATTTAGCTTGGTTTAGCGAACTTATACTCGCATATAAAGATAAGTTTTTTGATTTTGCATCATCATCCATACATACATACATGCATGTATGCATACATACATGCTTACATACATACATACAGACATACATGCATGCATTCATACATACATACATACATACATACATACATGTCATGCACGCAGCACACCAGAGCAAAGAAGATAGTGCTGATGAAAAAACTGGTGAAACCCTGCACATTCTGAGTGAACGATAGGTTTCAAGGATTTGGTTCCAAGTGTCAGTGTGGTTCTGGCCAGCATTCCCTTCCACGATAATTTTCTTCGCTTGTTTGCAGGGAAAATGGTCATTTTTGGAATATTTTTTTGTTCTTTGACTGAACTAAGGCACAAGTATACTTAAAATGGGCCCCAACTCTTTCTATACAGCACTGTGATAGCAGCTAGAACATTAATTTTGTGCTTGGTTATTTCACTTTAAATAATCATAGCTGTACTTGGTGGTGTTGGCGTGGATTATGTATATTTCTGCACCCATTTTTGCCGAGTGTTCCAATATTGGAACATAGGAACAAAACCAAAAATTACATGGAATTTCTTAAAATAAATGAAAAATTAAGGTGGCATGGCTATTCTAGCATCAAACTGTGTAACATAAATCAAAATGAAGGAAAAATAAAATTTGGGCAAAAACGGGTTAAAGAATTGTACGCACTACTAGAACTGTTGCTGGCCTAGAAACAGTAGGAACATCCAGGGCCGCCCCTGCAGTGGACCAATTGCCTTGCCGCCCCTATTTATGCCCCAGAGTAATAAATTTAATATAATTATAATTCTCGTCCAATTCGTCTCACCATTGACATGAAAAAGCACAAGTCGCTTAGGACTTCATCACTCATAGCGAGGTGTGGATGATGCCTTCCAATGTTCGGCCAATCCCTGCGAGTATAGAATCTGTATAATGGAGTTGATTATTTCTCGTCAATGATTATTTCTCCAACCGGAGCCATATCCAACACTGCACCACGTCTCAGGAAGGATCTGCCTCCTGATATCCGCACATTTTCGGTTCCTCCACCATCATCGCCAATCACCTACCATCATCTGCCTCAGGCTCCTCTATCCATCACCCCTCGGGTTATTCACTCAAAACTGAAGTCTCTCCTCTTCAAGAACTCTTACCCCGACTCAACTGATCATCTACCTACCAACTCTCGACCAAAACGACGCCCACCTTAACACCTACTCTGCCCCTCTGATCCTCTGGAAACCGAATTCGGACCTCCTTCGGAATACCCTATCGGACAACCCTTCTGATTAGACGCAGCTTTCGTGAATAATCTGGTGCCCTGAGTTTGTCTTTGGAGTGGCGCTTTAGAAGTTTGGAGATTACGATTAATTAAGTATAATTCTAGTTTGAAAGCAAGGACAACGAAGCCTTTAATACGAGTGAAATTAGAGAGTGTGTAAAAAGCTCGTGGTTTAACAGAAAAATAGTTGAAAAATTCACGCTTCCAGTAATGATGACATACATAAATGAAGTCTACAAAACATGCCTACATGCAAACATTGAAACATACACACATATATATGCACATACATACTTGCATATATATACTTGCAATATTTGTTGTTGTATAAATATGATGTTTTGTTACTTGAGGCAATAAAAAACTATGGTTATGGTTATGGTTATTATATACGATTACTCATACATCATCATCATCGGGATCCATGGGCCGAAAGCCCGCAGGTGTCCGATGCAAATTTCGTCATCTGTTTCCATAATCCTCTGTCTTGCGCCAATACACTCAAACTGTGTAAGCTTAGGTCTTGTTTGCACCAATCCCTGATGTCATCAGTCCATTCCCTGTTAGGTCTTCCTCTTCTTCCACTTCCATCCATCATACCCATCATGACAGTTTTTATTTTTCTATTATTGTCCATTCTGCATTATGCCCAAACAGACCAAATTTCCTTCTCATTACTGACTGTATTAGATCTTCCTTTATGTGTAATCTTCTTCGGACCTCCTTATTTGTCACCTTCATTGTCCAATTCAGATGCAATATTCTTCTATAGCAGTACATTTCAAAAGTCAGGATTTTATCATGATCAGTCTTTTTAATTGTCCAGGCCTCACACGCATAAAGAGCTGTACTAAACACGCATGTTTTCAAGACATTCATCTTTGTCTTATAACTAATTTGCTTACTATCCAGATGGAATTTAGTCCTGCCATAACTCCCTTTGCCTTTGCTATTCTTGCCTTTATGTCCTTTGTACAATCATTATTCCATGTTAACAGACTGCCTAAGTACACAAATTCTGTTACATTCTCAATCACCTCATCTTGCACTTTTATTTCCCTGTCTATTGTCTTCTTGCCAAATACCATTGTTTTTGTTTTATCCACATTTATTTTTAATCCAGCCCGTTGTGCAGATGTGTTCAGGGCGCAAACATTTTCCTGCAGCCTCTCATACACACTATATTAAATCGTAGTATATTAAACACACAGAGAATCAAATATGTATGTATGTATACATTTATGCTCGTTTATATTGTATGTATGTATATATGATGCTCGTTTATATGTATGTATGTATATATGTAAATCATGTATGATATATGTATGCATATACGTATGTATGGATGTATGTTTTATATGTATGTATGTATGTATGTATATATATATGTATGTATGTATGTATGTATGTATGTATGTATGTATGTATGTATGTATGTATGTATGGATGGATGTATGTATGTATGTATGTATGTATGTATGTATGTATGTATGTATGTATGTATGTATGTATGTATGTATGTATGTATGTATGTATGTATGTATGTATGTATGTATGTATGTATGTATGTATGTATGTATGTATGTATGTATGTATGTATACGCTCGCATGCATGCATTTAAGTAGGCTAGTGTTTGCATAGCAGCATTCATATAGCTCCTTGAGGAAGAAATAGAAAGAGAAGAAGAGCAGTCCCTCAAGCTAGCCCTGAGGCAGCCATGGGTGCCAGCGACTTCATTTTCGTAGCCTCGGCTTATGAGGTTGGGTGGCCAGTCCTCTCCCTCACTGTCTCATCTTCCCACCGACAGTGTACGATCATTACAGCTGAGTTGGCTATGGGATGCTGTTGGAAAGGAAATCTCGAACAAAATGTTCTGTCCTGGTGGGATTTGAACTCCAGACGAGATTGACAGTCCAGCGCACTAACCACTACACTACCGAACACCCCCGTGAGCGCCTTGAACACAGGAAAAACTTAAACTGACACTTATACTCCAAGGTCGTGCTAAAGTGTAAATAGGTCCCACATTACGATAATATTATTTTCGCATAACGCCCATAGGACGTACTACGGGGCGTGACCCTATCCTTTCGGGCTATTATGCAGCACACGGAATAGCATTATAGCAGACGTATATATATCTTCCCGTCTCTGATTAAGGCAAAAGGTTAACTTTCATCATTCAAGATGACCTCCGCTGTCGCGAATTCTTAGACTCCCTTGTAAATTATTTGCCTGTGAAAATCGAAGCCGAAGTCTAGACGTAGCCCTGCTCCGAAGTCACGGTTGGTTGATCCTTTTGAAAAAATGGTATAAACCTGATATAAACGTGACGTACCGATATTATTAAACCACTGAATATTCAGAGACATTGCTCAGACTGCATCAGGTCAGGGATAGGTGTTCTGCAGTAAGTTGTCCTTCTCTGCCAAACATACTCTTGGAACTTTTCGGTTTTCGTTTCTATCGTGTCAGTATCTGATGCACAATGCATTTACCGATGGCGCACCAAAACCATCACTATTCAGATAATTATTTAAATCAGTCCACTGAGACGTTGGTAAATCAGAAATTTGACAAAGGTAAATAGCAATTTGCTAAAGGCAATTAATATTCGTCGAGCTCTTGATGCGAAATGACGTCTATACGGACTTTCACGTCCTTAACTGTGCACGGCTGTGCAGTATATAGTTTTGGCCCATAGCCTATTCAGGACGCCAGCAATGGCCGTGTATCAATGGCCGTACAGGCTCTTTTCATGGCTATTTTTTGCCATTATGACGCCTCTCAAAATAAGAAAATTATTTACAGAAATATTTAAAAACTGTTACATAATGTAATAATTGTAATAATTATATACATTTGCATCAAATTCATGTATATACAACAATCATTTGTTATCTAATACCTTTTTTAGACATTTAAGTCCATATTTCATTCAGCTTAAGATTCACAGATGTTTACATAACAAGTGACAATAATTACTATGTAATAAACAAATTAGTCTGAATATGACAAATCAACTTCATATAATGTTACAGAAACAAAGTTTTACAACTTAAACCTGCATATTCCATATTAGAAAACTCGATATATTTAGGTTATTACTCCAGTTAATTCAACTTATATATAAATTATTCAATAATTATCGTAATTATTATTGAAACATCATCTATATCGTGCCATTAAGAGTATATATATAAACTTTGTTTCTGTAACATTATATAAAGTTGATTTATCATATAAATATATATATATATATATATATATATATATATATATATACATACATACATACATGTATATACATACATAATATGCACATGTCTTAAACAACCACAGAACTACCGACAACGTGACAGCGACCCAAAATGCTTCAGTACGAAGACACACAGGAGTCTTTTCTGAAATCTCAAACGGAACTTGGCTTCCTTAAATAAACACGACCTCGTCAGGTCAAACGACAAAACGCCAAGCTCTACATGGATTTACAAAAACTATTTCAACACTAGAGGGACGAAACATGTCCACTAGATGTCGAAGAAAACCATGCATCCATAACAACCACTCCTTTGCACAACGACAATCAAGACCACCTAAGGCACAAGCAAGCAGATATTAAGATATCTAAGAAGAGACTTACTAAACAATCAGCATAGATATCTAACAGCATACACAAATGCATACATACATACACGCATAAATACATACAGGTGCAAATTCATGCATGCATAGAGGTAGCGTCAGTAGCCTTCTGCCAGCTACTTACCTACAATTCCCTTGAATCGACATTTTGTTAGCGAACTAATAAATGTCAGTAGTAAGGGATACCCCATTTTGGACCCCAATTTATCCCCCCACCCACGGTTACACTACCGTTTTGGACCCCAATTTATGCCCCACCCACTTTTACACTACCGTTTTGGACACCAGTTTGGGTACGAATACAGGGTCAAAGGTCAAACGACCACACCGGGCAAAACAGAGCGCAATTAAATTTGGCCAAGGGTTACCCTTCTTGGGTGGGGCGTACGTGTGCATACCCCTCCCCCTCCAAAGTGGCCAGTATTTTTGGGTGTTAGCCACAGCAGCTGCCTACATCAAATTTAGACCCCTTTGGGTGTGAGCCACAGCAGCTGCCTACATCAAATTTAGACCCCTTCATTGGCGCTACACGCTCTTTGAATATTCCTTAAACACAAATTGACGTGTTTTTGTAATACACGCAACCAACTTGCATATTCTTTTGAGCCTTTCATTGGGGGCATATTATTTTGTGCTACCGAATTTACACTCAGGGAGGAAGGGAGAGCCCTGCTAGGCAATTTTGCGTGGCCACTCCATTTACACTTAGGCCAACTTTAAGTGTGGAGGCCACTTTCACAACGAATATTTAGTACTGGCATGTTGTTTTGAGCAGTACAAGCATTTACTCTTATACCTCAAGCCCATGTATTTAGCTTGAATTATAGAAAGAGGGACGGAATTAGGTTAACTAGGGTTAAGTAGGGTTCGCATAAAGAAGTGTTTAGTGAGTTCACACACAGCCACAAACCCTTGTAGTTAGTTTGAATTATAGAAAGAGGGGCTCTTGAAGGCGTAGCAAACATTCGCTTACTTAAAACTTGGATAAGTTCTCAGTCAATTGGAAAACTGAGCTTTTCTCATTGATTATTGAGCATTAAAACTAGCTTCATAGGTTTACTCTAGCCATCAGGAGGTTGATTCGACTTGCAATTTTGAAAGACGGCACACAACTCTTGGTATTTGATTTTGAAAGACGATACAGAGCTCTTGGCATTTCATTTCGCGGTTTTCAAAATTTTAAGTTCTGAACTTCTCATTTGCTACTTTAAAATTTCAGACCTGGTGGTTTTCAAAATTTTAAGTTCTGATCTTCTCGTTTACAAATTTAAAAAATTTCAGTTCTTCTCTTCTGCAACATTAAAATTTCAGACCTGGTGGTTTCAAAATTTTAATTTCTGATCTTCTTCATTGCAACTTTAAAATTTCCGATCTTCGTCGATTGCAAATTTTTAAAATTTCTGAATTTCTTCATTTGCAACTTTAAAATTTCTGATCTTCTCGATTTGCAAATTTAAAATTTGAACTTCTTCATTGCAAGGAATGTTTA
>JACEVL010000277.1:0-97786 GCA_020284085.1 Aporrectodea caliginosa | reverse complement strand
TGCCCTAACTAACATCGCCACTATAGCCTAATTCTTCTTTAGTAACTAAATGTAGAGCTAACTAATAATAGTCCCAGGTTAGCAGATATAATAATTATTTGCTATCTCAACCCATTTAATAACTAACTGTCAGAGCTTAGACAATTTTTCCTATCTGTTACCTGTAACAAGTTGCGACCTGTCAGCTTGGTGTTGTGAATAAACGAAATTGATTGATTGATTGATTGATCGATTGATCGCTTGTATGAGGCAGTGGTAACTTTACGCCAGACTAGTGCACTAGGCTGGACTAGGTAGTCCGAAAATATATGCCGTCGGAAAACGGAGTGCATGGTTCTGGCATAAGAAACGGCCTAGCAAGTCCGAGACCCAAAATGGGCGTGGTCAAACAAACATTGGCGTGGTAAAACCCAGCGTCAATAGTTTAATGCGATTATGGCTGATCGCGCATGCGTAAAAGTATTCATAGGCAAATCGAGCATCGTGGACAGAACTTAGCCACTTCGCTACGCAGTTGATTATGCACATTTATTTGGTAGATAATCTGTTTAAACACAAATGTTTCGTCACGATATCATTATCCCGCAAAAAAGTAACTAATCAAAATTGAAAAGATTAAGCTTGTCTTTCACAAAATACATTGAACTGTTATTTAACTTGAAGCTGCGAAACGTTAATTTTCAACCATGGCAAGCTAAAGGCCTTGCCGTTGTGACATGGTCATTTTTAAACAGTATCTTGTGGCTGAATTTGTCACAAATTATTAACAATTCGTGAAAAGTATCGTAAAATTCATCGTCCGAGAACGAGTCGGGTCGATTTCGGCGATCCCTAAACGCTCTTTGGCGTCTAAAAATTCTGTTAAACCGACAAATCTCAACAGCCGCCATCATCCTGTTCCTTTACTAAGCCGGCCTAGCCAAGTTACGCTTGGCTGTTCGCAGTCGTAGCATTAGTGCGGCAAAAACGCACTAAGACGTCTTCATGCACACCGATCTCAATCGCTAGTCGGGCGTAGAGCCATATCTATTCCGGACTAGCACTTACGACCGTCTTACGACCGTCTCACACACGCGGCCCAATGGCACCTCAATCGTAATTGTAATCGAATATTTATGTAGCGCCACTCAAAAACAGAGGCTCTCCCGACCCGGGCCAGTGTCTTCACTGGTAAACAGAGAGGTTTTCAGGCGCTGGCGGAACTGGTCAGAAGAAATAGAGAAAATGTCAGTCCTGAGGGACTGAGGTAACCGGTTCCAGCTGGCCCATTGCTCTAAATGTCAGATTACAATTGCCAAATATTATTTCCTTTAATTGTAATAGGAATCTAGGACTGAAATTGAGTATTCATAACATACCCAATCCCAACGCAATCACTCTTTCACTATCGATGATCTTGTTGTCTGCATCCAGGAATCTTTCTGGTCTGAAGTTCTCCGGATCTTTCCAGAACTTCGGTTCCATGTGTGCGCTGTAACCGTTCGGTATAATCTGAATCACAATTTGTGTCATGAAGGGTTATACCTTATGCTAGGGATCGATAGTTAGAGAACCAGCATGAGATGATATTGTAGTATGATAGAAAGTAGTGATCTGGCCAAAGGGAAAATGTGAGCTTCCTAGCAACTAGATCATCAGTATCAGAGTGTGAGACATAAAATCCAAAAAAAGATTGAAAAATATTTTTCTTCTCCTTGCGTCGGGTCTTACGCCCGCTACGTTGAAACACTTGCCCCGCATATTAAGTGTATCGGTAGGTTATAACAGCTATGCAATGAATGTCAGACAGTTCTTGCAATTTCAGTACACACTTACCAAACATCCTTTAGGTACGTCGTACTCGAGTACTTTGGTGTCTTTAAGAGTCGCATGCGGTAGGAAAAACGGAAGTACAGTACGTCGTCTCATAATTTCCAGGATCACAGCTTCCGTGTATGGTAAACGTGGTTTGTCATCGAGTGACGGAAGTCTGTCTCCTGGAACCATCTCATCGAGCTCCCTTTGAAAGCGGTTCTGAATCTCGGAATGGTTGGCCAATTCCACCACTGCCCACTGCAACGTTGTCGATAAAGTATCTGTACTAGCGAAGCACAGATCTTGCAACATGTACAATAAGTCCTGATGATCGTAATCGTTTCCCTCGATTTCCAGAAATCTCCCGACGAACGTTGGCTCAGAACTGTTAGATTTGTTGAACTTGATCCCCACTTCTAGAGCTTTCAACAGCCTCTCATTTGACGTTCGCAAACCGTGAATCGTCTTCCAAAACATTGGCAGAAATCGAACAAATGGAGCCATGTTGAGCGTCATGTCCATATTTGCAATGCACTCTGCAGAACTCTCAACCATTGTAGAATGGTCCTTCGGTAAAGACTGTTGGAAGGTTTTGCCGAATAGAATGCTTATTATGACGTTTGAAGTGGCGAAAGTGAATGGCCATTTTGGGTGGAATGGATGGCCATCTTGTTTCAGGATCTCGTCATTCATTGACTCCACTTCTTGAAGTATTCGCGTCTCCGAGACCCCTTGGACACCAAATCCAAACTCCTTGAGAATGGACAGAGACAGCTTATGGCGCTTCTTATACGCTTCGTTGTAACGTGCGAAACCAAAACCTAAGCGGTAAATAATAACAGTTTATTTAATATAATGAAACTTGGTCAATTTAAAGAGTTAAGTAGTTTTCTTACCGGTCATCCAAATATGCTCCATAGGTTCTCAGAGTACTTTAACCGACAAATCAAAATGAGTTTTCGAGACCCTAAATGAGGTGAATGATCTCATTTTCATCTCTTTACTAGAATATGCTCTGGGTCACTGCACAAATGATCATAGAATAGAGTTTTAAAACTTCTCTCTTGCCAATAGTAAAGCAGTTTCCAAATTTGGGTGGGTAAACTGTTCGTTGATCGTGCATACGTTTTTGTAATTGTTCGCAGAATATGCAAAATCTTTCAGATTTCACAAGCAGTACATTCAGATTTCATAAGCTTGAAACTGTTTTAACTACTCACTTTTCATTGGTATCACAAAGAAAGATTACAAAAACTGCAAGTGGTTCAAAATTCTGTGGCCCGAGTCATTACAAAACTTTTAGGGATGATCACATCATCCACACTAATGGCATTGGTTGCCATTTGACCAAAGAAAAGAATTTTTTAAATAATTTCTTATAGCTCACAAAGCAGTTCAGTGCTCACTCCTCATGCTAAAAGCATTTGCACTCCATGAACAGATACATTCATTCTTGCTGTGCTATATTGCATCCAAAAATGGGGTTGGTCCAAAGCTACGGAATTCATTCCTCAGGTGTGTTAGCTTGACAGATCGCAAAATTGCGAGATTCGAAAAAGATGCGCTATATTAATTATTGTAATTGAGAAATCATATCTCGTATACCTCATCATATTTCTGAACCCACTCTTTTAATGAGTATTTCGCTACTCTAGGACTAAAAATGGCCGCCGAAATCCCTACTTCCTCTACTTCCTATGACAGTTACCTCAAAGACATGAATAGTCACACCATATTTTTAGTCCCTACCAATGAGGCCGAAATCCAGGCCATCATAGCTAGTTTGAAAAATACCAAAGCCACTGGTTCACTCGATTTACCAGTTGATATCATAAAACGTATTGCCAAGTATGTATCACTACCGTTGACCCACTTGGTCAATCAATCTTTCTTAACAGGCATTGTTCCCTTTAATATGAAAACTGCCATCATCTCCCCTATATTTAAAACTGGAGACTGTCTTGAGATAAAGAACTATCGTCCCATTTCCAAGTTAAATTGCTTTTCTAAGATTCTGGAGAAAGCTATGTACAAGCGAATATATGATTTTCTTTCAGTTAACCAAATTCTATATGAAAAACAATTTGGATTCAGAAAGAACCACTCTACCAACTTAGCTATTATCGAAGTCCTAGACAATATTTCCGAAGCTATGGATGTAAGTAGTTGTACCCTGGGTGTATTTTTAGACTTGTCAAAAGCATTCGATACTTTAAATCATGACATTTTACTTGCCAAGCTATACCATTATGGAATTCGTGGGATTGCTCTGGAATGGTTTAGATCCTATCTCAAGGATAGATATCAACGGGTTTCCTATGCAGGGGTTCTATCCAGTCTTGCACCCATACTTTGCGGGGTTCCGCAAGGTTCAAATTTGGGTCCTTTATTATTTCTCATCTACATAAACGACATCACAACCTGCTCCCCCACCCTGCAACTGGTACTTTTTGCAGATGATACTTCGGCTTTTATAATGGGGAAAAACTACTCTCAACTATTCCAAATTATGAATTTGGAGCTTAGTAAGTTATCTTGCTGGTTCCAAGTGAACATGTTATCACTTAATATAAAGAAGTCAAACTATGTTTTATTTAAAAGCAAAAAGTCTAGGATACCGAATACTTTTGACCCTACATTAACTATCGATAACGTTCAATTGTGCAGAGTCTCTAAAGTCAAATTTCTGGGGGTTATCATTGATGAGAACCTTACTTGGAAGGAGCATGTGGAGCATGTGAAGAACAAAGTAGCCAAAACTGTGGGGATCATTCACAGACTTAAGGGGTCTTTACCAGCTCACTCTCTCAAGTTATTGTACACTACCCTTCTACTGCCTTATTTAAATTATTGTACTGTGGTGTGGGCAGGTGGGTATCAGAATATGCTTAAACCTATATACATCCTCCAAAAAAGGGCAATAAGAGTTATCAGTGGAGCTCATTATCTAGCAGAGAGTTGCCATCTGTTTAAGTCCTTAAACCTTTTAACAATTTACGACATTTATAAACTTCAACTTGCAATGTTAATGTACCGGCACCACAATGGCACTCTCCCAGCTTTATTTAACTCATACTTCACAGTGATTACTGATGTACATGATTATAACACCAGACATAGACAAAACTACAGAACAGAAAAAGGCAGGATAAATGCTAGATGTTTCTCGGTCAGAATAAAAGGACCGCAGTTGTGGAACTCTATTGATTCTTGCATGCGTGAACTACGCTCGCTGATTGCATTCAAGTGTGTATATAAGACTTTTCTGATTGACCAGTACTAACTCAGCAACTCATAACTTGGAGTGTGATGCTGATTATTATCGTTTTAACTATGAATACTGTTACTAACTGTACGGCTGCCTTAGCCTGTTAACCCAATACATTTTGTTGTTGTATTTCTTTGACTGGTAACCAGTGGGGAAGACTAGATAAGCTGTCCCAGCTTCATCTTCCCATGAATCATTTGCTACTTGACTCGCATACTCATATTCTTTTGGCTCACATACTGTTAAACTATAACGCGCTGTTAGATAATTAAGTTGTTTAATGTGATTGCTGTTTATGCACTGTAATTTTGAATTTGAATTTGAATGCAAATGGTTCAATAAACTCAAACTCATAAGATTAATTAGCCATTGTTTCCTGATTAGAATTCCATTTTTAATTATAAATTAACATGAAACGCAATGTAAGTTTTACTTGTTGTTTCACTACGCCTCTGAATAAATGTATTTTTCAAAAGGCGCTATATAAATTATGCTGTGCTGAATTCGAGGTTGTTGAAGGCAACGAATGGGCTGACCTCTGAGCTCGGGGTTGATGACTTTCTCTGCAGTCCAGACAGGACATCTATCGGAGAACGCTTCCGAATGTTTCAACATAGCATCAAAAATCGCTTCGTACCCATTCAGAACCACCACCAGGCTGAAGATATAACCAAGGGAGTGGCAGCGTAAGATTAGCAGAACGAGAGTGTGACGATGATCATGACTGCGAGGTGGATTTATTGCAAAGTCATGTTTATCGTACTTGTGAGCCACTTTTATTGTACAAACACACATACAGGCATACATATCTACGCAATGCACACAAATACTTCAAAGTCCTGTCTGTAACATACAACTCCCTATAATACTCACAGCCCAAATATCTTCGCGAAATCATCATCATCCAGCCAACCCACTCTACCTGATCATCCTCCTGCCTCACTCTTTCTCGACCTCAGGTCACTACTCAGCTCAAGTTTCCAACCGAGCCATATCTAACACTGCATCACGTCTTTGGAACGATCTACCTCCTGAATTCCACACTTTTTCAGTTCCTCGGCCATCATTACAAATCACCCACCATCACCTTCCTCGTGCTCCTTTATCTATCACCCAACTGGTTTCCACTCGAAACTAAAGTTTCCCATCTACAAGAACTCTTACCCCGACTCAGCTGTCCTCTACCTTCCAATTATCGACCTAAATTACACCCACCTTAACATCTACTCTGCCCGCTCTGGACCTCTGAAAACCAGGCTTGGACCTTTTGGAAATGTTTAATTTCGTAAGACGTACAGTAACAATGATCAAATAATACACAGAAACACAGAAAAATAACAGAACTCATGTCCTAAATACAAGCATGTAATGCACTGTCTTTAAGTTTCTAGTGTAAACCTGAGAACTGAAAAAAATCAAACGAAATACGAGGAGAAGAAGCTGCAACAGCTTATCTAGTCATCCCCGTTAGGATATCAAGGAAATTACTCAATGAGATAACTATAGTGACAGTTAATCAAAGTGCTGTTAGGAGTTTAAGACACTCAGATAGCATCAAACCTCATGAGAACAAAATTAATTAGCAATATTGATCAAGCAAACATGATTTAAATGCAGACTTAAACACATTATAATTACGCAAATCACGAATTCTAGCATCAATGGAGTTCCATAATTGAGGGCCTTTAATTCTAACAGTGGATTGTCTTATATTAGTCCTACAGATCTCAGACCGGTAATTATGTTTATGTCTAGTATTATAGTCATGCACAGTAGCATTCTCAGTAAAATAATCAGCAAATAAAGCTGGAAGCGTCCCAACATGATGTTGGAACATAAGAAGTCCAAGCTGGAGCTTATAAATGTCATATAATTATAGTCAACAATTTCAATGACTTAAATAATCTCGCGCTCTTCGTAAGATAATGAACTCCACAGATCACTCTTACGGCCCTTTTTTGAAGCAATAAATAAGGTTTAAGTTTTGACCTAAATCCACCTGCCCAAACGACACTACAGTAGTTTAAGTAAGGTAAAACAAGTGCAGTATATAACAGTTTGAGGGATGAGACTGGTAATAACCATCTTAGTTTAGATATTATACCGATAACTTTGGATACCTTATTGGTAACAAGCTCAATGTGCATGTGCCAGGAAAGATTTTCGTTAATAATGACACCCAGAAACTTTACATTAGTTGCACGACATAATTCAGTGTTATCAATCCTGATCATAGGAATAGAGGATTCAGGTACTTGTTTGCCACGACTTTTAAATAAGACATAATTGGATTTCTTAACATTCAGAGATAACAAATTTACATGGAACCACATGGACAATTGCTCAAGTTCATGATTCATACAATGAAATAGGTCCATAAAATTCGTTCCAACTAAAAAGGCAGAAGTATCATCAGCAAACAAGGTTAAATTCAGTTTGGAGGAACAATTGATTACATCATTAATATACACCAGGAATAATAACGGGCCCAAATTAGACCCTTGAGGAACACCACACAGAATAGGTGCAGGGCCCGAAAAAGATCCAGCAAAATGAACCTGTTGATGCCTATCAAACAAGTAAGACCTAAACCAATCCAATGCGACACCACGGATACCATGGTGTTGGAGCTTAGCAAGTAACTTCTCATGATCCAAAGTATCAAAGGCTTTGGACAGATCCAGAAATATGCCTAAGGTATAATTACCATCATCCAGAGCCCCCGATATTTTATCAATTACCTCAATTAAGGCAAGATTAGTAGAGTGATTTTTTCTAAAATCGAATTGCTTCTCAAATAAAATCTTATTGTCAATAAGGAAATCATATAATCTTTTATACATAATTTTTTCAAGAATTTTTGAGAAACAAGGTAGTTTTGAGATGGGACGATAATTCATCATATCATAACAATCCCCTGTTTTAAATATTGGAGATACAATTGCAGTTTTCATATTATGTGGCACAATACCTGTTAGAAAAGACTGATTAATCAAATGAGCTAGTGGTAACGATATGTTAGCCGCACATCGCTTAATAATTTCCACCGGAACTATAAGGGAACCAGTAGCTTTTGTAGTCTTTAAATTCGTGATAATAGTCTGTATCTCCAGTTCATATGTGGGGGTAAGAAATATTGAATTAGTGTTTGGTTCCTTTAAGTATTTAAAGACAGTGTTAGTGGTAGGTGGAATTTTTGATGCCAACGTGGGTCCTATAGTAACAAAGTATTTATTAAAACATTCAGCAATTATGGCTGGATCGGTCTCAATTTGACCATTAATTCTTAGAGAAGGGTTAATTTGTTGAGGACCATTTTGGTGCAGTGCTTCTTTCAATGTCTTCCATATTTCCTTTAGATTGCCACAGTGTGATTCTAATCTAGTAGTATAATATTGTTTCTCACATTTCCGTAAAACTGCTGTTAATCTATTTCTATACGACCTCTTTCGGACTACCGTTCTGACTCGACGCAGCGCTCAAAAATAAGCTAGTGCCCTGTGCTTGGCTTTCGAGTGGCGCTTTAGAAGTTTGGAGATTACGATTACGATTATACCCATACATTGGGCCATCACTTCATGCCTCTTACATTCGACAACGACGCGACAGAGATTATTGATCACGATTCATTGTGTTGGTGGTTTTGGTGTAGGCTGTTGGTTGGTGGTGGAGGTGGAGGAGGTGGCGGTGCATATGACGATTGCGATCATGACGATGAAATGACGACGATTATGATAGAAGAAGACTGAAGGCGCTGATAATCACGAAAATCAAGGTAATAAGAAACGATGACGTTAAATTTGACTATTGCACAACAGCCACGCTTTTCCTACCGTTTTCCGATTTTACAGGAGAAGACAGGTCCAAGTTTTTCCGAGGATCTCATGAAATGTTCAGGAATCGCAGACATTCCTCCACGGAGAACCGCGCCGAAAAATGGTAGAACTGGCAGAGATGGCGGATATCGCTTTCCATCATCTTTGACTCCGTTCTGCTTGAATCGACGTAGCAGAAGGAAGACAACAACGACTGTAAAGGATGCTGCTAATACTGGAATCTCTCCTCCGTCAAACATCTGTGAGGAAGAATCAAACTTGTCACGACTATGTCGTCGACAGCATTTAACACAAATCTCAACGCTTAATCTGGACATGTCCATGCTTATCTAGACTACTACAATTCACTTTATCTGATTATAGAGACTATCAAAATAAACTGCCGCGATTTCATTTAAGCTCCTAAACGTCACTGCATTACGACTGCTCTCATGTCGCACACGGACTTAAGATATAAAAATGCCTTACACTCCACGTTAGAAAATTCTTTTATATCAGTTGCTAAAATTCATTCGCTTAATATTCGTTGGCCCCTACGCCCGCACTACTTGTCGATTTAATAGCTTCCGAATTCTTGGTTCTCGATTGTGGAACTCTTAATCGGATGATATTAGGAGGAAATATAGTTTCTAGAAAGGTATTTTTTTAAATAGTCTAATGTTGATATGTAGCTATTTGGTCAACATACTTTATATGCTCACCCTTCTTTAACTATACCATTTTGCTCTGCATTTTGTATGTCAGCAGTACTTACCAGACTTATAATTATCATTAATCTTATTACTCAGTCATTTCTATTGGCAGTATTATGTTGCTGTTCTCCTGTTATTGTCAGTGTTATTATTTCTATTATTTAAGTTCTAATTAAGTAACGAATATAATCATAAATAATAGTCAAGAAAGAAGGGTCAAGCCTAGTAGGCCTACAAGTTACTAGCTTTTCGTGACTTTTTCGTAACATGATTTTAACCTAACACCTTGTCTATGCAATAAACAATTCTATTCAATTCAAATAATTTTTGCTTTACTAAGTGTTGATGCCAGTAAGGACCAATATTTCAAGAATAATCATTCATGCTGTTTGCAATTATAGATTGATTGCTAACGATGTCATCCCTAACATTTAAGCAATTTAGGGGAGATTTTCAATCACTTTTGTGCATGTTATATCTACACAGCGAATTTATTTGCTGGTTCACGCGACTTATAAATATATTTAGTCTTTTAGAGAACATTGTCGAATTATCTGGATTACAATGACGTAGGTATACAATATTATAACGCACCATTATAATAATAGTGATTATAATCCAGTTAATTGGACTCATAGTTGTAAAAACGTTTTTTCGTCTTTTATTATTTTCAAAAAAACCTCGTTTTTTCGTTTTTTATTTCACGTCACTTTTTTCCGTTTTTTTTTGTATGTAACTTTATTTATGTATTTACTGTCTGTTATTATTTGTTTAATTTTATTCTTGTCTGATATCCCTTACGTTGTCTCCATAATTTCAAGGATTCATCTAATTTACGTCACTATTTAGTGTCATAAGTTGAGAAATAAATAGCACAGTAGGCTACAGGAAATAAATTTATAAAAGTTATTTGAATTCTAAGTTATCCAAAATGCGAAATGTTGTCTTTGTACACAGTAATCTCCGATATTCTGATAAACTGACTGATATTACTCCATATAAAGTTCTTATAAAAGTAAAAATTGTAAGTACAAGTTTATTAGTTTAATTAAGTAGGCCTACACTCTATACTTACAAAGTTTAGTTTTTAATTGTTTATGTCAGCATAGACTTAAATTTGGAAAGATTTCAATATATTTAATTTCTCAATTTCATACTAGGCTAAACTTATGAAAAAGAAAATAATTGTTGTAGATTAATGTTACTTGGTGTTTACTAAAAACGTTATGTTAATTTGCTGATTAAAATTAAATTTTGTAAACAAGGTTTTTAATTTAAAATGCAGTAAAAATTGTAACAAAGTCAAATTATTTTCTTTTCCGTTTTTTCTCGTTTTTTCGGTTTTTTATTTTTAAAAACGACGTTTTTTCTCGTTTTTATTTTGTTTTTACCGTTTTTAACAACTATGATTGGACTCTTCAGACAGAACCGTATAGTCAAGAGCAATAATAATGGCCTAGAGAAACCCTGTTGAAACAGGATAGGTCATTGATATCAGAAGTTAGACTATAATAGCTCACCTTTAGAAACTTAGTTGAACGCACACTCAAACGTCCAGGTTTTCACTGATCAACTTTTCTGTTCTAGTCTTCTTATTTAGCGAATGATTTGAAGATCAACGAACATATAAACATTATGCCGATTTCAACAACGTGTTTACGCCAGCTATTAATTTTTTTAGCATTGTCCAAAAAGTGTTTAGTCTGTAAGTTTATTGTAAAAAAATGCTTGTAGGGCCTATGACTTTGACTTTAAATTTTAAGACGACTGAACTTTGACGAGCAACGTTACACTTTTCTGCCAACACGACATTGTTATTTGTCCAGAATACTGTGCGCAAGTCAATAGTTCAACAAAAATCAACCTATTTCAGATAGGCCTAACACTTAATGCAGCTGTAATAAGCTTCAGTGACCTAGTCTGAAGTACTAATGATATGCTCTCTGAAATCAATGCCCTAAAGAATGGTTCTATGGTTATTAGCCTCTGGCTGCATTGGTTCCCAGTAACCTTTAGTACACGCTCGTCGTTAAAGTGTTAATTTATTGGGACGCCTGGTTTATTTGAGGGATAGCATAATATTGCATGTGAAACTAGTTCAAGAACTTCGGCTTCGCAACATGGCTACGATTAGCCTTCAGTTTCGTTTTTTTTAAATCGTCACATAAAATTGTCGAACTTTTCTGTGCCCAGGAAAACACAGCAGCGGAGGAGTGGCTTGAACGATATACAGCTATACACGTCTTATGAGTATGTTAAAAGAGTAATTACACGAATAGAGGGGTCACGAACTGTAGAAAGTCCGATGGGTGTTGACCAAAATATCGCGGTGTTTACATAGCATCAAACATAAGTACACGCGTCCGGTGAGTTTTGTTTTTACATACATACATACACATACATACATACATACACATTACATACATACATACATACATACATACATACATACATACATACATACATACATACATACATACATACATGCATGCATACATACATACATACATACATACATACATACATTACATACATACATACATACATACACATACATACATTATATTCTCTGTTTCTACAATGTACTGTATATGGTGTGTATGTGTATGTGTACTAGTATTGTATATACTGTACATGCAAGTACGTTTGTGTTTTATATGTATATGTATATATATATATATATATATACAGAGAGATCTATACATAGCATGTAATGGGGAGAAAACACGGATGCAATTTAAGGACGATGCCGTGAAATAGCCTACACGAAAGCCAGCCAAAGAAACCATTGCGAAGCCCTGATAATCGTCATAAGCGGTTTAGAATGGAAGAAATGCATACAAACCTTGGGAAAAAACCGGGGCGAAGCCATGAAATACCCGGACGACTTGAAGATGTCGTCACATGGCACAGCTCAATGCCTACACTCTTACAGCAGCCTGCCCTTTACTATATTTAATCAGTGACCTTTAAACATAGTGAGGACGTGATAAGTAACGTCTGGGTAAAAACCGGGCGAAGTCGGGTTTTAATAAGTTCTATATACATATATATATATATATATATATATATATATATATATATATATATATATATATATATATATATATATATATATATACAGTAGTATATATATATATATACTGCAAAGTTAAGGCCTTAATAGTCTGTATAGGGGAATTATACGGTTCTACAATTATAGTCGTTAGAAGTTTAATAACCCTGTAGCAAATTGCTTTGTTAAAGTTACAGATTGCTAACCTACTAATGTCCTAGTGGACTGATTTACATAATCGTGTGAATAGTGGAGGTTTTAGTACGCCATCATTTGATGCGCTGTGCATCAGACACCGACGCGATGGAAAGCGAAAACAGAAAAGTACAAAGTCTATTTTTCATAGCTGCTAATAAAAGAATATGGCCATCCTAAAGTACCGCATTGAAGATTTTCCAAGAAGGCCATAGCTGGAATACTTGACCCGATGAAGTCTGAGCAATGTCTCTGAATATTCAGTGGTTTAATTATATAGCGCGTGCGTGTATTTTATGGATAGAATGCATTGCTCTCAAAACAAGTTCAACGAACCCCGGCTTCACAGCAGAGCTATTTACGACTGGACTTCGTTGTCGTTATTTATTAGCAAATAAAATACAAACTAGGTCAGCGTTACATAAAATCCTGCATTTTCCCTCGGGTTGCTCGTACTGGGAGCGCTTCTGAAAGGCTTTTGCTGTGAGAAGCGCTTTATAAATAGCCAAATACAATACAATACAATACAATAGTGTCACGCTTTGTTGTGTCCAAGAATACACAACAGCGGAGGAGTTGAACGATACATCGTAACATTTTGCTTTTATCAGACACGCGATAATAATTATTTTATAGGTCTGCCATTCCGTAAGCAGCATATTAATTGCCCGAATATAAAGAACTAACGAGTCTAAACATACACGACAGTGGAGGAGTATCTTGAACGATATACACGTCCTATGGTTATGTCAACAGAATAATTAAACAAAAAGATGGGGTCAAAGTAATGTAGAAAGTCCGATGGGTGTTGTGTCAAAGTATCGCAATGAGTTTTCACATAACAAAACATCAGCATGCCCTTCGAACATATTAAGTTCATTCGTATTGTCAGTTTTGTTTTTCGTGTGTGTGCGCAATTTATAATAAATATTATCATGAACCGTTTAATTAGCAAGGCGCTATAGTCTATAAAATTATCATATCCACACATTAGCCTACAAAAATGCATGGATGAGAGCATACATACATGCCAACAAGCATACATGCATACACATGACATTGTTCTCTGCATATATTTGTGCTAAAAATAGAATGTCATATATATATATAATTATATGCATGTATTATAAGTAAGCATGTATGCATGTTTCGTAGACTTTATGTATGTATGTCATCATCAGTGCAATCATGAATTTTTCAACGATTTTTCTATTAAACCAGACACTTTTTAACACACTCTCTAATTTACATCGTACTAAAGTCTTCATTGTCCTTGTTTCAAACAGGAATTATACATCTTAGCTAGCCTTCAACTGTGACGTTTTCAACTAACTGACACGAAGCAATCAACTGCATAACATGGATACTGTAATCGCATGGAGTGGTCGAAAACATTCCAGACATCATCTATAAAATTCAACAATGAATGCTGGTGTCCTAAGTGACTTCAGCTGTTCATTTAAAACGGGCGAAGAATTTGACGAGAAGTATAATTGAGGATATACTTATTTTTCTAAGGAAAATGCGCGGCTTAAAAACTTTGGACTGATGGATGGGTTCTTCGTGGCTGATGACGCTTTCTATTCCCATGTAGGCTATGTATGTATGTATGCATGTACATATGTATATACAATTGAGTAAAATTTGGCATATTTATGTATAATAATGACCACATTTCACGTAATGTAATTGCTAGGTGAAAAAGATTTGTAGGGGCCTACAGCTACTTTGCAATGTCCATTATGTCCTGGAGCGGTTAATGCAAAGTGACGTAACGCAATGCATGTCTATAATTGTAATGTCATACATTTTCATTTAATAAAAAGCTATTTCCCCGCATCTTTTACCCACCAGTGCCACTAATGCTGACCTAATGCAATTAGATAAAGAATGGTATCCATGAGATTTTTGTAGTTTCTGTTTTGCGGCGCACTGTCACGACGAAGGTGATAAGTGGTGCCCTCCTTGATTATACAGGTCTTGGTACTGGCACCACCCGATAACTGATAAGTGTCGGAGTTAGGGGAGTTAA
This sequence comes from Aporrectodea caliginosa, assembly GCA_020284085.1. Classification (NCBI taxonomy): domain Eukaryota; kingdom Metazoa; phylum Annelida; class Clitellata; order Crassiclitellata; family Lumbricidae; genus Aporrectodea; species Aporrectodea caliginosa. Next base: position 82,914 of record JACEVL010000277.1, on the reverse strand, counting down.
CGGCATTGACGAATATATAGTTTAGAGTAGAAACGTTGCAGAGGTACACCACTGACGCTTTGGAGCTTCACGAGCCACAGTTGATGTGTTTTTAATGTTATTTGATGGCTTCGTGAGATTTGTGATAGATCGCTTTCTGTCCATCTGGTGCTTGACATCGAACAGATACACTATAATACAATAGCAGATTAATAATTATGGCTTAGTATAATGCAATGTATTGTAAATCAGAATCAAAGCATCGGCGTCCTTCCTCCTGTTCAGCCCCGTGGTGACCTCACTCGGGGGATCAGACGAACTTTGAAGGGTGTTGGGGCCGTTGTAATGGCGATGTGTTCCTTAACACTGATCGATTTCTGGCCCTCTGGTGGTCGGATATCGAAACGCTGGACGAGACTTGTGAGAAAGAGAAAGGTGCTCTGACGAGCTATTATCTCTCCCAAACAAGAACGCTTTCCTACAGAAGAAGAGCAGATCATCTTCATTAAGGTAAATTAACAAAATAGAGTTCCATATAATATTGTGAAGCTTCTTGGACCGTCAACCCACCAAGACAGGGATTCAAATCTTCGCCTTGCAGCAGAAAGATGTTTTGAGATATCCGCTATACTTCCGTCCTCCAATGAACCCATCTACGTATATAATGAATGGCTGGAAGACAAGACGGTGAGAAAAGAATGGCCGAGGCAAATTCTGTCACGCCAGAGTGTCTTTTGACAGGCAGTTTGAGGGACTGTCGATAATTGCAGTTTGAGGGACTGTCGATAATTGCAACTTTTGAGGCTATATTCAGCATAATAACAATACATTGCGTTAAAATAAGCTGAAATGGATATATCTGGTTGTATTTAATGTCTAGTCTCAAGCCGAAGTGGTGTAATTTCACATATTCATGCAAGCCTATACTTGAAACAAAATTCAGCAGTTAGGGCAACTCTGAGCCAGTACCATCGGAACACTTTGTTCCATCGGGATTCATCTTTTGATGTCCATATCCATCTACACGGATGAGTTTATTCCTCTTCAAGTGGCGCTTTATAAATGACACATTACAATTGCACAATGTTATTTCCGTCCACTGAGACTGAATTTAATATAGAATTTAAATCCCCATGGCATACCTGATCCGAATGCAATCACTCTCCGACTATCGGTGATCTTGTTTTCCGCGTTCAGGAATCTTTCAGGTCTGAAGTTCTCCGGATCTTTCCAGAACGTTGGGTCCATGTGAGCGCTGTAGCCGTTCGTTATGACCTGAATCGTAAAATGTGATATGTAGGGTCAACGTTTAACGGTTTAAGGTAGGGATGTATTGATAGAAAACCAGTATATGGGAACAACATAGAATTTGAAATGCGCAACTTCAAGAAAAATTCAGCTGTAGCGCTCCCAACCACACAGGGAGGTCTCACGATCGAATTAGACAGACCGTAATCACTTGCAACACAACGAAGCTAAACAAAACTGATTAGCTCGTTTCTGATTTAAAGGAAGACTTGCAGAATACAGGGCTGGGTAGTGAACAACATTGCCCGAGGGACGATAAGGATCCATTCGGAGGGACCAGAGACTAGCAATACATGATGCAGATATATAGAAGGATCTTAGATAGGATGGGCAGTTCCCACAAGGCAACTAAGCGAGAGAGTTGTGATATTATACTCAATGCGTTGGGGTATGGGTAACCAGTACTGTAACAGAGTGTCTTGTATGTAGGCTGAAACACGGCCAAATTTTGTGATGCCACCACTCAGACGAACAGGTGAATTTGCAAACAATAATATTGCAATTTAGAGATAAGACAGAATCCCAATCCGAAGAAAATAGCATTGCCAAAGTCAATTCTAGAGAAGCAAAAGATGTGGATCAGCGCAGAAGAAGCTTGTTTGGTAAGCGATCGCCGGACAGTGCGAATCTGACGAAGACAATTATAGGAAGATCGACTAGAAAGAAAAATTTATTGAATCTTGCCAGAAACTAACGGAAGATGGTCTGAAGATTTCCAAGCAGCTGAAGTCCTCGATCAGGCAAGGCAGCAACAGTGAAACGTGAGCCGCAAAAATTAGATCGTGGCAAGTGGATACAGAGACAGAGAGACAAAAACAGAGGCTTATTTGTACGTTTAACGGGCATTTTCTTCGCAAGTCGCCTAGGCCCATGTGACTGCATCAAGTCTTTCCTTCGGACGTGTACTGTCGAGTCTGAGCCTGTAGCCTGGTGTTTTCGTTTTGGCGGTGGTCGTTAGACGCGGGCCACTGGAATGACCTCGAACATTAGTCACAGGTGGCTGTTCAATCTGCCGACCGACACGCGACGACGAATGCCACTTATTCGTACTCCTTGTGCCCCGACGAATAACAGGACGTGCATCATCTCCCACCAGTGAGGGAATACTCGTAGGCAGCGCCATCGTGTGTGCGAACGCTGTCACCTGTGGCCGCTCTATTCTATAGACCCAACTTGGTCCAGAGACTCTGAACATCCATATCAGCTTCAGGTGTCGACGGTAATTCTTTCGTTGGTTACACATCTGTATGTTGGCCCGCCACTAGTGACTCATCAGCTTACTGTGCATTGTTTTGCTAACTGGTGCAATATATTCGTTCATAATGACATTTAACATCATAATTATGGGCTGGTGTAGATATCTTGACGGAGAGCAATAACTGTTCTGTTGCATTATATTAGTTAGCTATCTGAAGCGACTCGTCAAGCTAGGGATTACTAGAGAGCGGAGAATCAGAAATTCCAAACCAGATTTGTCTGGGCATATGAGAGGACGCAAGAGAAAGAAATCAACTTGAAACGCGCAGCGCACACGCACACACGTGGAGCCAACCAACAAGTTCCCATCGACACCTGATAGAAAGCAACTGGGACGCCAAGGCAAGCTTAGACTCTGTCCCAAAATCCACGAGGACGTCTACAAAGATCTTACGTTAAAAAACCGAGAAATTCAAAACGCTGTGACGAGAGGAGGACAAAACAGCTTAAGAGTCGTCGGAAAGGCTGCGCAAATTTGATAATCTTGAACCTCAATAGAGTATAAGCTACCGAACCTTCTTCTTATAATCTGCACCAATGTGACGCAGATTCCTAACCTATCGGACCTCTAATCAACCCATCCTGAACTTACCATTGCACAACAGACTAGTCCACACTTACCGTGCATTGTTTTGGTACGTCGTACTCAAGTACTTTGGTGTCTTTCAGAGTTGCATGCGGTAAGAAAAATGGCAGTGCAGTATGCCGTCTCAACAGTTCTAGGATCACAGCTTCCGTGTAGGGTAGACTTGGTTTATCATCGAGTGACGGAAGTCTGTCTCCTGGCACCATCTCATCGATCTCCTTCTGAAAGCGGTCCTGGATTTCGGGATGGTTGGCCAATTCCACCACTGCCCACTGCATCGTTGTAGACACTGTATCTGTACTAGCGAAGACCAGATCTCGCAGCACATAGAGTAGGTCCTGGTGGTCATATTTGGTGCCCTCAATTTCCAGAAATCTCCCAACGAACGTAGGCTCAGAATTGCTAGATTTGTTGAACTCTATCCCGGCTTCTATTCCATTCAACATCTTCTTACCTGTTGTTCGCAAACGATGGATCGTCTTCCAAAACATTGGTAGAAACCGAAGAAATGGTGCGATGTTGAGAGCCATGTCCATGTTTTCAACGCACTCTGCGGAACTCTCAACGATTGTGGAATGGTCCTTAGGCAAAGACTGTTGAAAGTTCTTGCCGAACAGAATGCTTAGCATGAAATTTGAAGTGGAGAAGGTCATCAGCCATTTTGGATCGAAAGGACGTCCATTTTGTTTCAGAATCTCGTCATTCATTGACTCCACTTCTTGGAGAATTCGCGTCTCGGAGACCCTCTGGATACCAAATCCAAACTCTTTGAGAATAGACAAGGAGAGCTTATGGTACTTCTTATAAGACTCGTTGTAGTGTGCGAAAGCAATGCCTAGCGTAGTAAATAAAAACAATCTAAGTTAGCTTAGTAAATTTATAGTCATATTTTCTTACCTTCCCCATGTCGGGTTATTATACCCAAATAATTATGTTCCAAAGGTTCTCAGCGAACTGCAACCGACAAAAAATAGTTGAGATTTCGCAAATTGCGAGGTCTTAAAAACATGCTCTACATTTATTATTATTCTGAATTCATATCTTTTAAACCTCGTCGTTACTTCTCCCATTCAGTTCTTTGCTTGTATAGGCTATATAATTTTTTGTCTGTTTGTTTGAATGTATTAATTTTGCCATGTACAGTGCTGTGTGTTTGCTGGTGCTTCTCAATAAAGAATAATACTTACTTACTTACTTATTCTGAACACAGTCAATGTTAACTAGCCAATAGTTTTGTAACTAGAATTCGAGTTTTTATTCTAAATTAAATTTTATGTGAAACGTAATGTAAGTTTTGATTGTACTGATTATTTTGTTTGTGTTAGCGTCTGAGCTGACCTCTGAGCTCGTGGTTGATTACTTTCTCTTCAAGCCAGACTGAACCTCTGTCGACGAACGCTTCCGCATGTTTGACCATAGCATCGAAAATTGCGTCGTAGCCATTCAGAACCATCAACATGCTGAAGATATAACCAAGGGAATGGCATCGTAAGATCAGCCGAAAGGGAGTGCCGTGATGATGATGATGACGATGATGATGATGATGATGATGATGATGATGATGATGATGATGATGATGATGATGATGATGATGATGATGATGATGATGATGATGATGATATCTGTCGGGTAGATTTATTGCAAGGTCATTATAAGTGAATGGTAACACACGGCATGGCACTAAGAGCAGAATTAAGCTGGTTCGAAACCCGAAACCCACTGGTCCCACAAAGGTCGACTCAGCCTTCTACTCCTGAGAAGGCAGCAGTAAAATGAATAGCAGTTTCACTGCGCAGGTAACCTTGGGTTCGGCGGAAAGACCTGGATACCTACCGCAGATGCATGGCAATACCACCTAAGGGCTGATCGCCTGACAGCACCGGGCCCGACGCTCGCTAAGTGAGTATGGGCAATACCATTACCTTTTTACCATGCTTATGAGCCACATACATAATTTTATAAAACAAACACACATAAGACGCATAGGCCTACACACAGACGCCGAAAAATAGATATACCCTCCCACTGTGCCATCTGTTCGTGGCTCGTACACCCCACTTCGACGTGACAGAAATCATGATCAACAAACTGAATGCGGTGATGATCACGAGAATCAACTCAATAAAGAATGACAATGCTCAATTTGACTATCGAAGGGGAGCTACGATTTACCTACCGTTTTCCGATTGTAAATGTGTAGACAGGTCCAAGTCTTTCCGCAGATCTCATAAAATGTTTAGGAACCGCAGTCATTCCTCCACGGAGAATCGCGCCTAAAAATGGTAGAACTGGAAGCGAAGGTGGATATCGCTTTCCTTCGTCTTTCACTCCGTTCTGCTTGAATCGACGTAAAAGAAGGAAAGCGGCAACGACGGTAAATAATGCGGCGAATACTGGTATCTCTTCTCCGTCAAACATCTGTGAGTCAGTTGCTTTGGAACTCGTGTATTCATGAAGCTTCAAAGACTTTCAAAGCTCTGAGCAAATTGTGAAACAGCGTGTTAATACGCACAATTTCACTTATAGCCTTAATTATTGTAACTAAGTAGTAACTAAAATTAACTAAAATAAAAATCCATTAACTAAAACTATAACTAAAAAATAATACTAGCTATAACTATAACTATATAACTAAAATAAAAAACCATTAACTCTAACTGTAACTATAACTAAAATAAAATCTGTAAGGAGAATCACACTGTGGCAACCTCAATAGTAGTTGCTCATTAATTTTTCTTACAGCAATTAATGACAATGATTATCCGTAATCCACTTTAATGTACTGATATAAAATTGGGCAAATGCTTGTTATTATTATAGGCTATAACCTACAAGCGAGTATGAAAAGTGGGAAACTGGGTTCCTTACCTTCGTAATGCTGGTCAGAGCTCAACGTCTGTTAACGCCCTGACTATGTCTGCTGAAATTCTAAGTGTCTTTGCATTGCATATAAACGGAGACAACACGAGGAGATCGATTACCTCTGGGCGAGAAGTAGACCTATAGACTATTTTAATACGTGACCCTAACCGCTTGCGTAGACAAGACCTTTATTATGATTTAGATGCAAACTAGTTTACGTTAACGTCATGAATAAGGGCCAATACTACATACTGCAAAGTTAAAGACTGCATAGTCTGTAACTATAGAGGGCATTTCCACTTCAACAACAGTCGCTAGAAGCTTAATTGTATAGGCCTACCTATAACACATTGTTAGTTGCACTTTTCAAATTTCTAATTTGTCAACATTTTATAGTGGACTGATTTAAATAATTATCTGAATATTGGTGGTTTTGGTGTGCCATCGGTTGATGCACTGTAGGCTACCATACACCGACGCGACGGAAACCAAAATAAAAAAGTACCAAGTGTTTTTTTGCAGGGTAACTACACAAAATATATATTAAATGATTTTCCGAAACTCGACACCAGAACACTCTTCCAAGACCAGATGAGGTCTGAGCAATATCACTGAATATTTAGTTATTTATTATAGGTACGTCACGTTTGTATCAGGTTTACCCATTCTCAAAAGGATCAACCGACCATGACCGAACCGGTTTAGACATCGGCTTCGCTTTTAGCATGCAAATAAATTACGAATGAGTCTAAGAATTCGCGACGAAAGAACGACGAAAGTTAACCTTGTGCCTTGATCACACACGCGATAATATTATTATGTCTGCCACTGCGCGTGCGACATAATAGCCCGAAAAGATAGGGTTACGCCCTGCAGTTCGTCCAATGGGTGTTATGCGAAAATGTCGTACGGTATTTACACCTCAGCATGACCTTGGAATACAAGCTCATGCAGGATGTCAGTTTCAGTTTTGTGTGTGTACGCAATTTACATTATCAGAGTTTTTCGTGCGCTATATAAATGCACATAATATGCAAACATTAGTAGGCCTATACCGTACCTACATAAATGCGCACATTGCGATCGTACATAAAACTATTCGTTTATTACACAAACTCTTTGACACAAACTCGACAAGGTATACAAAGAACAGCAGTTAAGAGATGGAAAAAATAGTCAAAATTAATGGCTGGGAGGCTAATATAAGGTAAGTATAAAAGATAAAGGCATATAATTGCTAAATTGTTCAGCGGGATAGAGAAAGGTATGATGATGAGCGAGTAGACCCAGGCGGTTGGATGGTGAATAGCTGGCGAATGTAAGAGGGTTTAGACGTTTGAAGGGCATTGTAGGTAAGAGGTACTATTTTGTAATGAATGCGCTGAGGGACTTTAAGCCAATGAAGTGATTTCAGAACAGGGGTTATGTGGTGGTGTTTGGGAGTTTTGGTGACTGCGCGGGCGAGCGCATTCTGGATTGTTTGCAGGCGTTGATTTGAGAAGAGTCGATGTTGTAAAAATGGAATTGCAGTAGTCGAGTTTGGAATGAACAATTGAGGTGGTTATTGTGCATGCAGTCTTGTAATCAAGTATTGGGCGCAATCGACGGAGGTCACGGATGTGCATATAGCAGGTGCGAGATAGCTGGCTGATATGGTCGGAAAAGGTGAGGTTTTTATCGATGATGATTCCAAGATTGCGGACAGGAGAAGAGTAAGGTGCGGGAGAAGTGAGATCGGTTGGACAAAGGTCGGGAGGATAGGCTAGTTTGTTTAATTGTTCGCGGAGGCCAATAATAATAATAATTGATAGACTTCGTGTACTTTATTGTATTTAAAGATCTATAAAGCGCCTTTCACAGTGCACACCAATCAGAGGCGCTCCCTGTACAAAAGTCCTCGAGAATAAAATATCGATGCCATCATCATTGGAAGCGTGAGTTTTTCAACGATTTTTCTATTAAACCACACACTTTTAACACTCTCTCTAATTTCACTAATTAAAGGCTTGATTGTCCTTGCTTTCAAACTAGAATTATGCCTCTTACTTAACCTTCAACTATGACGTTTTCAACTAATTGACACGAAATAATCAACTCCATTATGCAGATACTATATTATATACTATACTCGCAGGGATTGGTAGAACATTGGCGGCATCATTCACACCCTGCAACGAGCGATGAAGTTCTAAAAGACTTCTGCATTTTCATATAAATTGGGCGTCGAATTTGACGAGAATTATAATGATATCAAAGTTATTACTTTGGGGCATAAATGGCCTATTAGAAGCCGTAAAGAAATTGGTCTATGATAGCCCCAAGTCTCCGGTTATATGCTGAATGTGCTACAATCCCTCCCCCTCTTCAGCAGCGGATCTCGTACCGGATCATCGCTTTGGTCTGGCGGTCCTTGTTTGGCGTCGCCCCGGCCTATCATCGCGACCTCTGCTGTCCTACCTTGAGTGCATCGGGTCGTCGCTCCATCCCCTCTACTGAGCTGGGTGTGCTCACCTACTCATCAGGATCGAGCTTTCCCGGCGGCTGACCCCTCGCTCTGGACAGGGCTGCCTTTTGCGCTAGGCGTGCCCTTCAGGGTACACTATGACTCATTTTATACTCACCTCAGAACTGCATGTCCTTTTCAGTCGTGCTGGGGTCGTGAGCGCTTTTCAGTAGTAGCCTTGAAGGGGTGTGTATCATTATCATCATCGTCATGAATGAATGAATGAATGAATGAATGAATGAATGAATGAATGAATGAATGAATGAATGAATGAATGAATGAATGAATGAATGAATGAATGAATGAATGAATGAATGAATGAATGAATGAATGAATGAATGAATGAATGAATGAATAAACGTCTTTGAACAGATGACATTTTATGTAAACTTCTTTGAACAGATGACATTTTATGTAAACTTCTTTGAACAGATAGCGTAGGAGTGGAAACGTAGGCCGAGTAGAATCGAATGCAGCAATTTTAGATAGAACAGACAACTGTTTTAGGACGAAGCTCCAAGAGAGATTTGGAACCTGCGGATGACCATGGTCAGCGTCGTGGCACCTGATTGATGCTCAAACCTTCATCACATCAGCCGAAGTCAACTCCAACCTACCTTGTTCACGTCTAACTTGTCCACGCCTTCGATACCAGCAGAATTGATAATTGTTGTTCGGTTTTTGTTGGTCACCCATCCGGCTTAATAGGGCGTCTTGACCGGGTCCTTCGTTCTGCTGATGGGCTTATTGTCTTATTCCAAAATGTGCTCCGGTTTCTGCCTAGATGCGTGATGTATTGCACTGGCTTTCTGCCTCGCAACGCATCTGTAGTTGGAACCACCTTCCGCATGAATTGCGTCTTGAGCTCATCAGCCTTTTCTTTCCTCTGTTTCGGAAACGCCTGAAGACTATCTTATTTGTTAGAGACAGCACTGACCTGGGTCGGGAACGCATCTGAATCTCTAAGTGGCGCTATACAAATATTCCATTGCAATTACAATTACAATTAAAATCTCCTATATACAGTATCTCTTGTCTGGCGATGTCTCACTGGAAGTGCCGCGTCCTACTTATCTGATCTCTGTCGCCCCGTTTCCGACTTAGCCTCCAGCCGAGCTCTGAGCTCCTCGACTAGGGGCGAGCTCCTGGTCCCTCGGGCCCGCTCCTCGGTCAGACAGCGTCACGCCTTCTCAGTTGTTGGCCCCTCCACTTGGAATGGGATCCCGCTTGTGTTGCGCTTACTGCCCTAGAATAAATTGCCTGCTTTCGTTTCCTATGTATGTATGCACGTATATATGTAATTCTGCATGTGCATACCTACTTGAGTCAAAGTTCGTATATTTTGTGTGTAATAACGGCTACATGGTGATTTTTATGTGAATGATCTTTTTCTGTCCCCTCTGGTGGTTGGGTATCGAACAGATGCGATATAATGCAATAGCAACGTAATGTAATTTAATGTAATGAAATATATTGTAAATCAGATGCAAAGCATCAACGTCCTACATCCTGTTATGTCCTAGTCCTGAGTTTGTTTCACTCGGGGGATCAGACGAACTTCGAAGTGCGATGGAGCCGTCACAACTGCGGTGACTTCCTTCACGCTGATCGTTTTCTGGCCCTCTGGTGGTCGGATATCGAAACGCTGGACGAGACTTGTGAGAAAGAGAAAGGTGCTGTGACGAGCTAGTATTTCTCCCAAGCAGGAACGCTTTCCTACAGCACAAAAAGCAATCGCCTTCATCAAGGTAAATTAACAATTGGAGTTCCATGATTGTTAAGTAGATAGCTTGTGGGACTGTCAACCCAGACTCCAGCGGCAGGAATTATATTTTCGCCATGAATAGCAGGAAGATATCTCGAGATTTTCGCTATAACCTTGCGTTCTCTAGCGAACTCAGCTATATAGAATTAGAGGTTGGTAAACAAGAGGGCGAGGAAATGCACTGGCAGGGGGGAGGGAGAAGAAGTCACTTCCATTTCACATCGTAGTTTCATCATTAACATGTCGTCAGTTTTCCCTATAATGACAAATTTGATGCAATATTCACTATAATAGCCAGTGCAACTAACAGCTAAACCAATCTCATAACTCTCTCAACGGGTTATCATCTAACTGCTACCTACCTCATGATCAATACTTCCTCAAGGATGCTCAATGGATGGATCCATGAATAAATTGATTCGATTGCCTTTGTGAATCTGTCGAGTTGGATCGTAAAGATGGCACTGCTCAACTCACTGATTCATATTCACTTTAGTAACTGAGTACTGATTCACTCAACCAACTTCTTCCTTGATTCAGGACCTATATCTACCTATTGATTTGGATCCAGGATTGGATCCCTTTGATCACTTATAACGGTAACTCTAGATAAAGAGATCATTTTCTCTAATAATTATATTTTCTTATCTCTGTTATGAAATGCTCCCATATTAAAAAGAATGCACCAATAATCATATCATAAATTTAGCATCATGTCTTTTAATTGCTGCTACTCACTGCAAAAATGCTGAAAATAACTAGGATGTAATATTTAGGCATTTGGAAATATTTGTGATCTTGGCCAAAAGCTTGGAATTAACGGTCTGTTGTTTTCTGATAAAACTGGTTGCCTGATGTTCTCTCTAACAACTGTTTACTTCCTGACTAAAGGAATGGCACTTATTGGTCTCTATCCTGTAATTTTAATAGCTGACTTAAGTATAACTACTATGGCTGATTGAATGACTTTGGAGTGATCTGTTATTGATTTATTAACCGGCCTCAGTGAGGTATCTGATGTGATGTGAGGGTTGTTGGAATTAAAGGCTAGCACAGATGATGCATTACAGTTTAGTATTTTCTGTCTTTGATTATGGTTTAGTTTGATTAACCTAATTGTTATTTTGGTGAGGCCCTATTTTGTTTTGATTTGGTTCTGATGTGATACACTAAAGAAATGATGTTGATCATGATCAAACAGGATGGGAAATTAATTCAATCTCTTACTACAGGCCTGTTGATTGATCTTATTGTCATGGGCAATCCCCTTCTTACTTTCCTTTGACCTGTTCTGATGTGATCTATTGATTAACTAGTGCTGATCATGATCAAACAGGATGGAAAGTAATCCTATCTTACTATGAGCCTGATGATCGACCTGATTGTTATGGGTGATACCCTATTTTATTTTGTGTTGACTGGGATCTGATGTGATCTATTAACTGATTAAGCTGATCATTTTCAAACAGGATGGAGAGTATTCCAATCTTACTAGGGGTTTGGTTATCGACCTGATTGTTATGGGTGATACCATATTTAATTTTGTATTGACTTGAATCTGATGTGATCTATTAACTAACTAATGCTGATTAAACAGGATGGAAAAGTAATCCATTCTCATAATGGACCTGATGATTGACCTGATTGTTATAGGGTGAAGCCCTGTTTTATTTTATTTTGTTATTTGTTGTTGATTGTTTGCTTGGTCTTTACTTGGGCTATCAAGAACTATTATGTTGTCACTATTATGTTGTTGTACTTAACAGCTTAACATCTTTTGTCTTTACCTGGAATTATATGTATGCTTTCACTTAATGACTTAAAATGTGCAGTATCTGTAGCAACTAACCAAAGAGTTTGTTGCCTGACCTTACTTGTTTAGTAATATTTATATCCTATAGTGGTTTAATGATCAACTGACTACTAGGACTCATGGAGTCAGAGCGGTTGATAGATGATGAATCAATCTGTGGTTCATGCGGCATTTTACTGAACGATTTAACAACATACTTGATTTGCGGACAATGTGAAAAGTATTATCATACTGATTGTTGCGAGGATGCATGTCTAACATATACAACTTATGGTAGGGATAAACCGTGGTACTGTACACTGTGCTTGATTGAACTACTTCCATTTAAAGGCAATTATGATGAAAAGGAAATCAGCTCCAATTTCAGTAGGATGGATTCTGACTGGTGCTTTGATAGAGAGAGGGTTTTTCCTACACTTAACTTATTCCCTGATGAGGCTGGGAAAAATATTTACTTAATAACGAAGACTTGGACCCTGATGAAAATTACTTCATAAATAGAAATTTTACCTCGCAATACATTACTCCCACGGAGGCTGGCCTGCTAACTTGTAAACTAAAAAATACTCTCACGATTATGCATATAAATTCAAGAAGCATCTTACCAAAATTAGGGGAAATAAAAATACTACTTGCCCAATCACCTGTTAAAATACTAACTGTAACAGAAACATGGTTAACAGAGGACCTAGTGGGATTAGTGAATATTCCTGGTTACAAATTCTTGAGTAAGCCACGATCCGTGGGAAGGGGAGGGGGATTGGCATTTTTGTAAAAAGTGACTTAAGTTATCAGCTACTGGATGTCCCTCAATCAGATCACCAACATGCAACTTATGAGAGCCTATTTGTGAAAATCTCTCTAGCCAAAGGTTCGAATGCAATAGTAGGTGCAGTTTACAGACCTCCGGGATCATCCCTGGGTGACTTCAATGAAGAATGCAGTCATTTATTAACTCTCCTGTCCATTCACTCAAGTGAAATATACCTGACTGGGGATTTCAATATTGATCTACTCAAATCTGGGGATCATCCAATGACTAATGATTTTGTTAACCTAATCCTGTCTCATCATTTTCTACCACTTATTTACAAGCCCACAAGAATAACAGTGGACTCCTGTACTTTAATTGATAACATTCTAACTAATAACTGGTCAAGATGTTTAGATTCTTCAATTATCATTAGTGATATATCTGATCACTTGCCAGTAATAACTTGGATCAATTCGGATACTCTTGGCCCCCAAAAATATGTTACTAAAACTCGGAAAGTCAATGAAGCAAAAAGTGCTCTATTTCAGCAAATGTTAACACAAGCTGAATGGTCCAAGGTGACGGATGCTTGTAATCTAGGAGACCCAAATGCTGCCTACTCCCTATTCTTTGATCAGTTTAAAATATCTTATGATACAGCATTTCCCATGACTCGGCAGGATGGGATGGAAGGAGTCAAATTAAAACAACCTTGGATGACATATGGCTTATTGAAATCCTGCAAAAAGAAGACAAAATTATATGTTAATTATCTAAAAAAGCCTAATTTGACTAATAAAATAAAATTCACTAAGTATCGCAATAAATTTAAAACAGTACGTATTAAAGCTGAAAAATTATACTATGAAAAAGAATTTATAAAACACAGTCAAAACTTAAAAAAAACATGGAGCATAATAAGATCGATAATCAAATCTGGACTTGAGGAAAGAAGGATTGAAGGCTTACTCATTAACGATATAATGGTTACTGACTCTAACTTAATTGCAAATAAATTCAATGATTTCTTTATAAATGTAGGTCAATCATTAGCTGAAAAAATTCCTCCTGGGTCCAAATCCTACCAACATTACTTAAGTAAAAGTCCTTGTAATTCATTTGTGGTGGCTCCCACCTCACCTGAGGAAATCATTCAACTTGGACAGACTATGCATATCACACACAGTTCTGGGCCGGATGATATTGATCCGTGCATTGCCAATCCTTACCTTAACTTATTAGCCTTACCACTAGCTGCTATATTCAATGCTTCCTTTATGACTGGCATAATACCTTCTGCACTAAAAATGGCTAAGGTAGTACCTATTTTTAAACAGGGTAATCGTGCAGAAGCCTCAAACTATCGCCCTATATCGATCCTTCCATACTTTGCTAAACTTTTGGAAAAATTAATGTATATAAGGCTTTATAACTATATTTGTCAAAATAATTTCCTATATCCTTTACAACATGGATTTCAATCGGGACATTCTACTGCCATGTCATTAATTGATCTCCAAGATAAAATTTCACTGGCTATTGACAATAATGAGTTTTCTTTAGGTATCTTCATTGACCTAGCTAAGGCTTTTGACACTGTGGATCATGTCATACTTGTAAATAAACTTGAAAATTATGGGATAAGAGGACTACAACTTAAATGGTTTAAAAATTATCTGGATCAAAGGCTACAGTGTGTCAATTGTAATGGTGCCACGTCTAAACTAAAAACAATAAAATGTGGCGTCCCTCAGGGGTCAAATCTTGGACCTCTCTTATTTTTAATCTACATTAATGACTTACCGAATGCTTCATCCATACTTAACCTAATATTATTCGCTGATGACACTAATATCTTTTTGTCCCATAAATCGATTGAAAATTTATTCATGATTGCTAATCATGAGTTAACTCTTATAGCTGATTGGTTTAAGGCTAATCGTTTATCTTTAAATCTTCAGAAAACAAATTTTGTGCTATTCAGATCGAGCAGAAAGAGCCTGCCTGTCTCAGACTACTCATTGTCTATTGAAAACTCAGAAATTTCACAAGTAAAGTCAGCTAAATTCCTAGGAGTTCATATTGATGAACACCTTACTTGGAATGTCCACATTAATAATATTGAAAATAAAATTGCAAAAAATGTGGGCATTATGACCAAGATCTCCTATCTGCTCCCCTCTCATATATTACAAAAACTCTATTATGCTCTAATACACCCATACCTGACGTACTGCAACATAAGCTGGGCTTCGAATTATTCAACTCGTCTAGATAGACTAATGAAATTACAGAAGAGAGCCATTCGTGTAATTACCAAAAGTAAGTACTATGCCCATACTTTTGAACTATTTCAACAAGTGAGAATCTTGAACATTGTAAAGATAAACAAATTGCAGACTGGTATTTTTATGTTCAGATATATTCACAAAGCCTTACCATTGAATTTTAAAGATTACTTCACTTTTTTAAATGAGATACATAATTACAACACAAGGACCAAGGAAAATCTTTGCCCAGTCAGATTTCGAACAAATTACAGGAAACACTCGATCAAGCACAGTGGTCCTGTGACTTGGAATAATCTGCCTTGGGAGATACGTAGCTTGAAAATCTTAGCTTCCTTCAAAAATGCTTTAAGAATGCACCTACTAACTAGCAATTGAAATGAATGTGAGCTGTACTAAATTCTTCTATCCTCGACTACGTGTACCTTTCAAATACCTGCTCTAAGTTTGCCTACCCTACTGATTATTCACTTAATTCTCCTCCTCCTGCTGATTGTTGTCTAATGATTAGGTATGTTGTTGTTAGTTAAGAATAGTTAGGAATAACATGAAATTGTTGTAGAACTCGGTTCAATGGTCTTTGTTTCTGATTAGAAATATACATCATGGTGTCTGACTCCACGTATCACTATAATATTTCGTTAAAAATTTTGTAACTTTTGTTGTCAGCACTGGTAATTGTCATGTATAACTGATCCTATATCACTGCTTGGGGGTTCCTACCTAGCGGGACTCAGGTCCCTTTTGGATCTCCCTTTGTTTCTCTACCCAACTAATTTGTACCTACTTTTTAATAATTGTTTGTTTTCAATTGTGATGTTCTCAAAGACTGTAACTAAAATTGATTTGAAACAATAAAGAACGATTTGAATATGGCAAAGCAGACCAGTCGATACTTACCATGCATCCTTTAGGTACGTCGTACTCAAGCACCTTGGTGTCTTTCATAGTCGCGTGGGGTGCGAGAAGCGGGGCTATAGTACGCCGTCTCATGATTTCAAGGATCACAGCTTCCGTGTATGGTAGACGTGGTTTATCATCGAGTGAGGGAAGTCTGTCTCCTGGAACCATCTCATTTAACTCCCTCTGAAAACGGTTCTGAATCCAGAAATCTCCCAACGAACGTAGGCTCAGAATTGTTAGATTTGTTGAACTCTATTCCGGCTTCTATGCCATTTAACATCCTCTCACTTGACGTTCGCAAAGCATGGATCGTCTTCCAAAACATTGGTAGAAACCGAAGAAATGGTGCCATGTTAAGAGTCATGTCCATGTTTTCAGCGCACTCTACGGAACCCTCGACGATTTTCAAATGGTCCTTCGGGGCATACTGTAGAAAGTTCTTCCCGAAGACAATGCTTAATATGAAATTGAAGTGGAGAAGATAGTCAACCATTTTGGGTTGATGGTACGGCCATTTTGTTTCAGAATCTCGTCATTCATTGACTCCACTTCTTGAAGAATTCGGGTCTCAGAAACCCTCTGGACACCAAATCCAAACTCTTTGAGGATGGAGAGGGAGAGCTTATGGTACTTCTTATAAACATCGTTGTAATGTGCTAAAGCTATCCCTGAAACAGTAAATAAAATCAATATAGGCCTAAGGAAGCTTTCTAATTTTATTGTCAAGTTTTCTTACGTTCCTTCCCATGACGGGCTATAGTACACAGATTTTAACGACAGGTTCTCAGCGTACTCTAATCGACAAATCTAAATGAGATTGCGACACTATTATAAATGGCATACGTTATCCCGTTTTTCATCTCCTCACAAGCAATGTGCGCTGGGTCATTTTACATTGAACAATAGAATAGAGTTTTAAAATGGTTTACACCGAGTTATCACACATATCAGCAACCTCCCTCTTGCCACCAGTTTACACATGCTTCAGTTCACCTTGTTCGTCAAAAGCTACACCTCTTCGGATGAACATTCTCCTCATCTCCACTTACAGAATATGTAAATCCTTCCAGTTTTGCGAACAGTATATTCAAAGAATCAGCTGTCATTGGCTTCAAACAACTGTTTTACTTTCAACAGATAAAGCGTTGGCTTTAAGACAACTTGACGACTGCATATCACTTATTATTGGTATCGCAAACTTCAAATGGTTCAAACTTCTGTGGTTAGAGCCATTACAAAACTATTAACTATGCGCATATCACCTGTGTTGCAATCAGTACTGGCTGTCCCTTAATTAAAGGCTCCCAGTTTGAAATTTGTCCAATAGCTCACAAAGCAGCCTCTTTTTTCTGTTCTCACTCGCCATGCTAAAGCCCGCCATGAACAGATACACTCAGTGTAGCTGTGCACCATACAAGAACAATGTGGCTGGCTGGTCAGAGCTGTGGAATTCATTGATCATCTAAGTTTGCTTGTCAAATCGCAAGTTGCGACATTTTAAAATGATACGCTATATTTATTGAAATTCTGAATTAATATCTTTTGAATTTCATCATAATTTATTCTGAACAGAATTCAAATTAATTAGCCAATAATTTCATGATTAGATTATAATTTTATTTCTAAATTTACATGAAACAAGATCTAAGTTTGCAATCCTGTGGAACTACGCCTCTGAATAAATATAGTTTCAAAAACCGCTATGTAAGTTATGTTGCCCTGAGCCCCTGATTTCGACGGTGTTAAAGGCAACAAATGGACTGACCTCTGAGCTCGGGGTTGATGACGTTCACTTCAGTCCAGATAGGACATCTATCTGCGAACGCTTCCGAATGTCTGACCAGAGCATCAAACATCGCGTCGTAGCCATTCAGAACAACCACCAGGCTGAAGAAATGACCAAGGGAGTGGCATCGTAAGAAAGTGCAGTGATGATCAGGGCCGATGAGAGGGGGGGGTCAGGTGGGGTTGCTGCCCCGGGGCCCGGTTCTATGGCAGGGCCCCTGGCAGGGGCCCGGAAATGTCTAAAACTTTTTTCAAACTGAAGAACCTGTGGGTTTTTGCCTAAGGCACTCTAATTAATTCAATTTAATAGCTAGGTAATGAAGTAAATGAGGTACTAGATCTAGGCCCCTATTGAATTTTATTAGCAAAATGTAAGCCAATAATTATAACGAATGTGATGGTGGAAATGGGACTGAAAAGGTTAGCATTGTTGTCAACAAAAACGATTTAATAACTGTGAAACTTAACAGTCTCAGTTGCTCAGTCAGAGGATTTAGGAGTGAGAACAGTAACAGCTAAAGTTGGTTATCACTCATCAGAATGGTTTTTATTTGGACTATCTGCTGATGCAAAGTTAACTGATGCAGATAAATTTCGATTTCTGACTGAATTCTATACTCCACCAGAATCGTATGCGTGGCCAAGAACTTTGCATTACGGGGTGCGTAATGCAAAGTTCTAGGCCACGTTAAAGTTGAATAACTTGAATTTGAAAAACACTGCTTATCAGTAGGCCTATTTTGAGATTTATCAGCAGTCGGCCTAGAATTGATTATTCGTTTTCTGGGAAGCATAACATTTGTACTGGATGTAAATTTCTGAATTGAAATTTGAGTTATTGTCAAAATAAATAATACTTTAACTTACAGCTGGGTGTGATTTATCACAATAAATAATTGATATCAAATTACCAATATTTGAAATTATAATAAAATTATAATTCCATTAAGTTGATAACGAATTAGAAGATGAATTACCATCAGAAATCTGGAGCTCAATAAAGGAAAGAAAGATTGGTGAAAGTCAGGAATGCAAACGAGAGACAAACATTCCTTCAAAGCCTTGCATTTTCAATTTCATCAAAAGCAAATGATGCAGCAAATCAATTTAATCAAGTTGACAATATCGTTGCTACTTGCTAATAATTATGATAGTAGATGTACGTGGAGTTGATCATGGTAGGCTACAGAGCGAGTTGCTGACGTAGGCCTACTTGATTTAGACAATGCAAAACAGCAATTGACGTATCCTCACTTCTTGAAATTGGATATCATAATGCGATAAATGTCATTTAAAAAATCATTTATCACATTCAAATAATCACATTTCCCTATTAAATTTCTGTAAATTTCTTTATAATTAGAGTCTTAGATGGTCCTTGTAAAAAATTAATTTTCACATTTACTTTTACTATTAACCTATTATTCAGGAATTGTTAGAACAGAACGACCCTGAAAAAGCCATAGTGAATTAGCCTATTCCAAATCGGACGACAATGAACATTCTAAAACTAGTTTTAACTGCACAAAAATGCTTCTACAGCTGCACAAATTCATTTAGGACTGCCCTTTTTGTGTAGAACTGCACACAAAGCCCTGTTATTATTATTATTACCCTTATTATTATTCGTTAAATGTAGTTTGATAGCGGTTTTTCAGGCTTACACCAGACTTGGGCTTAATAATAAAAACGAGGGGCCCTGATGGATGTCTGCCCCGGGGCCCGATTTGGCTCTCGACGCCCATGGTGATGATGACGGTCAAGTGGATTTATTACAAAGTATTATTTAGCGCACTTTTGAGCCACAGAAATAAATTATAGAGACATAATACACGCACACTAGACCCCGGCGACACCGCCATCCGTAGCCGTCGTAGCAATCAGTCGCTAAGCTATCGACTGCTATCGACTTTGTTAACTTAATAAATCAGCAGCAGGAGAGAGGCAAAACTAGCTTACAGGGTACACGTCAAAGAGCAAAAGACTAACAGCCTAACGATCAGTAGATATTAGATCACCAGTTATTTACTTACGACCTTACTGCCTACCAACTTACTACTTTACTAGCCATTCTTGCTGCCAAAACTCGGATTCTGTCACGCTACCAGACATCACGCGCTTCTTTCATAGTCAATAATATTCAAGTCCTTTGATTTTGATTAGCGTATCGTTAAATGTGTTTGAACAGCGGTATAACTACAGATGAAGTCAAGAATATTGATAACAATATTTGTGAAATTGGGGAAATAAGCGGCCATTTGCGCTGCTGGGAAAAAACCGGTGTTTGGGCCCATTTTGGCGATCTATGCTACCGGTGAGACATTTCACAGTCATTGGTCTGTCCTCTGTTAGCATGCCCAATTGCCCATGTGGAGTGGAGCCCATATAAAACCCATATTTCAATATTGGACCTGCAAAGAGCCCATAATATTATGGGTCTAATCTAATGTCCGCGGAAATGACAGCACGTTCGGTACAGAATTAGAGTATGCTGTAAAATGCGTTATATTGTTAGGTAACTAATAGGCGTTACTGTTTACCCTAGAAGTCGATATCAAGTCGGTAAGTCAGTCGATAAGCATATGACTTACTCGAGTGAGTCGATCAATCAGTCGGGTACTAGCGCCTACAGGTACATGCATACGCAGATGCATGTATAATGTATATACATTGCGCCATCTGTGCATGCCTCCTACATCCGACATAGGAGTGATAGAGTTTATAAATTACAATTACATTGTTGTGGTGGTGGTCTTGGGGGTTGTTGGTGGTGGATGTGGAGGTGGAAGAGGTGGTGGTGCATATGACGATGGCGATTACGACGATGAAAATGATGACGACTGTTATGATGAAAAGACTGAATGCGGTGATTAAACGATAATCAACGTAATAAGAATAAAGATTACGTCAAATTTCACTAGGCCTATTGCACATGAGCTTCGTTTTCCATACCTCTTTCCGATTGTAAAGGAGAAGACAGGTCCCAATTTCTCCGCGGATCTCATGAAATGTTCAGGAATCGCAGTCATTCCACCACGAAGAATCGCGCCGAAAAATGGTAGAACTGGAAGCGATGGTGGATATCGCTTTCCGTCATCTTTGACTCCGTTCTGCTTCAATCGACGCAGGAAAAGCAAGGCAGCAACGACTGTAAAGGATGCTGCAAATACTTGAATCTCTCCTCCGTCAAACATCTGTGATAAAGAAACATACTTTTCACTGCTGAGGTTTCGCCAGCATTAAAAAAATCTGCACGCTAAATCTGTACATGTTCATGCTTATCTAGACAACTGCAAATCACTTCACCGGATTATAGAAACTACAAAAAACAAACTGCATTCAAGCTACTCAGAACCTTGTAGATCGTGTTGCCATTGAAACTACTCTCAAATCACTCCAACTGGCTTAGAATATTTGACAGTGATCAGCATCCCAAAAGCCATAAGGTACACCCACAAGCTTTCAGGGAACAAAAGCTCTATTGTCCAGTTTATATTTATTGCTTTAGAGAAACCCTATTGAAGCATTACAAGTCATGCATAATCAGTAGTTGCACTACAGCTTACCTTTAGAAACCTATTTTAACACACAATCTAACTCGCAAGTTTTCACTGACCTAGTTTTGTGTGCGATCCTTCTCTTAAGTAGGCCTACGCAGTTTGCTCTCCAAGCGAATGATTTGCTCGTTAGCGAACCTGAACCTAAAAATAGTCTGCTAATGTCACACACGTGTCTACGTCGGCCAACAAACAAATGTTTAGCTAAGGTCTTCAGAACTTTGAGACTTTGAGTTTATTAGAAACAAGTATAAACCAGTGTCTAGCCTTACCGAGTTATGTCATGGCATGTTATGTTACGTAACCCCGACCACTTGATTGACAGTTCGGCATGCAAACCACTTGACTAACTGAATCCGAGTGCAGAGACAAACTGCCAATTGATTGGCATTCCTCTGTTTAGTACTATTAGACCAGCTCATAGGTTGAGCGTTCGTATTCCACAGTTGAGTCCAGGGTAAAAGTTAAGCTCACATGAGTTTATGGGGTAACATATGTGAGACGCCACTTTTCTGTTGTGGCCCATTAGCCGATAATAGACGACGCTTAAGGTTTAGTACACGTGTCCTTTGAGCGCATCGCAAGACTTAACCCGATACAAAGCGTGCAACCGAATTTGTCAGTGTTGTCGTGTAGTCCAAAGTATATTATTCTGAACTCGATACCTGAAGAAACTGAAGTGACAGGTGTATGGGTCCAAGACTTGCACGTGTAAATTAGAGACTGCATGGTTTGAAACCGGGTCTCCCCTGCTGCCTACCAGTAATCAAAGTTTGGATTCACATCACCGGGACAAAATATGCTATGTGTTAACACTTAGCATTTCATTAGCATGCCCTGTAAATGATCGAATTAGGTCGTCGTAAGATTTGACTATTTAGCCTGTGACTAGCAAGCAAGCAAGCATTCAAGCAAGCAAACATTCAAGCAAGCAAGATTTCCGCAAAGTTAAACTAGATGGATAAAATAAGAACGTCTTCAGACGATTGCAATTGTTATTTCAAGAATATAGGTCAGATTTCAGTCATATAAAATTTAATTATCATACTAGTTTTTGACAAATGTTCGAATGTCTATGAATTTTTTTTCTTATGTTGGGATCCCGCACTTAGAGGATCGAGGTAACCAGCGCCGATGGGGTAAACGTCGGTGGTGATCGGTTTGGCGACTATACTTGGTCCCCTGAGCAACTATTTAAGTTTGCGCCCCAAAGAATTCTGCGGACATGGACACCGCTTCTGTGGCCAGAACTGCACACTAAAAAAGCCCTGTTATTATTATTATTACCCTTATTATTATTCGTTAAATGTAGTTTGATAGCGGTTTTTCAGGCTTACACCAGACTTGGGCTTAATAATAAAAACGAGGGGCCCTGATGGATGTCTGCCCCGGGGCCCGATTTGGCTCTCGACGCCCATGGTGATGATGACGGTCAAGTGGATTTATTACAAAGTATTATTTAGCGCACTTTTGAGCCACAGAAATAAATTATAGAGACATAATACACGCACACTAGACCCCGGCGACACCGCCATCCGTAGCCGTCGTAGCAATCAGTCGCTAAGCTATCGACTGCTATCGACTTTGTTAACTTAATAAATCAGCAGCAGGAGAGAGGCAAAACTAGCTTACAGGGTACACGTCAAAGAGCAAAAGACTAACAGCCTAACGATCAGTAGATATTAGATCACCAGTTATTTACTTACGACCTTACTGCCTACCAACTTACTACTTTACTAGCCATTCTTGCTGCCAAAACTCGGATTCTGTCACGCTACCAGACATCACGCGCTTCTTTCATAGTCAATAATATTCAAGTCCTTTGATTTTGATTAGCGTATCGTTAAATGTGTTTGAACAGCGGTATAACTACAGATGAAGTCAAGAATATTGATAACAATATTTGTGAAATTGGGGAAATAAGCGGCCATTTGCGCTGCTGGGAAAAAACCGGTGTTTGGGCCCATTTTGGCGATCTATGCTACCGGTGAGACATTTCACAGTCATTGGTCTGTCCTCTGTTAGCATGCCCAATTGCCCATGTGGAGTGGAGCCCATATAAAACCCATATTTCAATATTGGACCTGCAAAGAGCCCATAATATTATGGGTCTAATCTAATGTCCGCGGAAATGACAGCACGTTCGGTACAGAATTAGAGTATGCTGTAAAATGCGTTATATTGTTAGGTAACTAATAGGCGTTACTGTTTACCCTAGAAGTCGATATCAAGTCGGTAAGTCAGTCGATAAGCATATGACTTACTCGAGTGAGTCGATCAATCAGTCGGGTACTAGCGCCTACAGGTACATGCATACGCAGATGCATGTATAATGTATATACATTGCGCCATCTGTGCATGCCTCCTACATCCGACATAGGAGTGATAGAGTTTATAAATTACAATTACATTGTTGTGGTGGTGGTCTTGGGGGTTGTTGGTGGTGGATGTGGAGGTGGAAGAGGTGGTGGTGCATATGACGATGGCGATTACGACGATGAAAATGATGACGACTGTTATGATGAAAAGACTGAATGCGGTGATTAAACGATAATCAACGTAATAAGAATAAAGATTACGTCAAATTTCACTAGGCCTATTGCACATGAGCTTCGTTTTCCATACCTCTTTCCGATTGTAAAGGAGAAGACAGGTCCCAATTTCTCCGCGGATCTCATGAAATGTTCAGGAATCGCAGTCATTCCACCACGAAGAATCGCGCCGAAAAATGGTAGAACTGGAAGCGATGGTGGATATCGCTTTCCGTCATCTTTGACTCCGTTCTGCTTCAATCGACGCAGGAAAAGCAAGGCAGCAACGACTGTAAAGGATGCTGCAAATACTTGAATCTCTCCTCCGTCAAACATCTGTGATAAAGAAACATACTTTTCACTGCTGAGGTTTCGCCAGCATTAAAAAAATCTGCACGCTAAATCTGTACATGTTCATGCTTATCTAGACAACTGCAAATCACTTCACCGGATTATAGAAACTACAAAAACAAACTGCATTCAAGCTACTCAGAACCTTGTAGATCGTGTTGCCATTGAAACTACTCTCAAATCACTCCAACTGGCTTAGAATATTTGACAGTGATCAGCATCCCAAAAGCCATAAGGTACACCCACAAGCTTTCAGGGAACAAAAGCTCTATTGTCCAGTTTATATTTATTGCTTTAGAGAAACCCTATTGAAGCATTACAAGTCATGCATAATCAGTAGTTGCACTACAGCTTACCTTTAGAAACCTATTTTAACACACAATCTAACTCGCAAGTTTTCACTGACCTAGTTTTGTGTGCGATCCTTCTCTTAAGTAGGCCTACGCAGTTTGCTCTCCAAGCGAATGATTTGCTCGTTAGCGAACCTGAACCTAAAAATAGTCTGCTAATGTCACACACGTGTCTACGTCGGCCAACAAACAAATGTTTAGCTAAGGTCTTCAGAACTTTGAGACTTTGAGTTTATTAGAAACAAGTATAAACCAGTGTCTAGCCTTACCGAGTTATGTCATGGCATGTTATGTTACGTAACCCCGACCACTTGATTGACAGTTCGGCATGCAAACCACTTGACTAACTGAATCCGAGTGCAGAGACAAACTGCCAATTGATTGGCATTCCTCTGTTTAGTACTATTAGACCAGCTCATAGGTTGAGCGTTCGTATTCCACAGTTGAGTCCAGGGTAAAAGTTAAGCTCACATGAGTTTATGGGGTAACATATGTGAGACGCCACTTTTCTGTTGTGGCCCATTAGCCGATAATAGACGACGCTTAAGGTTTAGTACACGTGTCCTTTGAGCGCATCGCAAGACTTAACCCGATACAAAGCGTGCAACCGAATTTGTCAGTGTTGTCGTGTAGTCCAAAGTATATTATTCTGAACTCGATACCTGAAGAAACTGAAGTGACAGGTGTATGGGTCCAAGACTTGCACGTGTAAATTAGAGACTGCATGGTTTGAAACCGGGTCTCCCCTGCTGCCTACCAGTAATCAAAGTTTGGATTCACATCACCGGGACAAAATATGCTATGTGTTAACACTTAGCATTTCATTAGCATGCCCTTTAATCATAAGTGCATGCGTATTGTCAGCCTTGTTTTTAGTTTGTACGTACTTTGTTAATGTTCGAGTCTATTAAGTTATAAAGGATCATTAATTTAACTGGGTTGTTGACATCCGATAATATAACGGCCTGCAATGCAGTTCTGAGTGCCAGGTGGGAGTTAGAACCCACTGATTTCACGTAACTTAATGTAATTGCTAAGTGAATTAGATATGCATAGATACGTTGCAATGCCCTGGAGCGTAATGCAAAGTGACGCAACAGCTGTAATATGCGAAAAAATAATCTTTGTCGGCAGCAACGGCCTATGTTGTCATGAAACTCTGTTAAACTCTGGATCCATCCAGCACTGTTTCTGATGGTGTCACACATTTTCATTTAATAAAATGCACTTTTATAGCGCCTTCTGTCTGTATCCTTTGCCCTCCAGGGCCACTGATGTAGACTTAATGCAATAGAATAAGAATGTTATCTAGTCGATCTTTGTATAATTTCTGTTAGTTTGCGTTAAGCAGCGTTCCGTCACAACGGAGATGATAGGCGGCGCCCTCCTTCATTATCCAGGATTGGGACAGGCACCACCCGAGAACTGATAAATGTCAGATTTTAGCGAGTAAACGCCACTTACGAAGAAAATAGTTTAGAATGGAAATGTTCGAGAATTATTTAATGTTTGAGAAGCTTTGGAGCCTCATGATTGTGTCAGAGCTGATGAGTATATTTAATTGTCATGTGATGTGGGTTCGTGATCTTTGTCAGTGGTCAGCCCCGAGTTAGTTTCACTCGCGGGATCAGACGAACTTTGAAGTGTTTTGGGGCCGTCGTAATGGCGCTGTGTTCCTTCACAATGATCGTTTTTTGGCCCTCTGGTGGTCGGATATCGAAACGCTGGACGAGACTTGTGAGAAAGAGAAATGTACTCTGACGACCAAGAATCTCTCCCAAACAAGAACGCTTTCCTACAGCAGAATAAGCAGATCACATTTTATTAAGGTAAATTAGCAATTGGAGTCCCATTATTGCAGAACTGTCAACATAGAACCCAGTGACATGGATTCAAATTTCGCCATGCAAAGCAGAAAGATGTCTCGAGATTTCTGCTTCACTTCCGTTCTTTTGCGAACTCAAAAAAAGATTGCTAAACATGGCGGCGAGGAAAAAGAATGTCCGAAGAAAAAACTCTCATCACTAGCGTTTCATACGGTGGATAACTTTCATAGTATATAGGCAGTTTGAGGGATTGTCGATAATTATTGCAACTTTTGAGGCTATATTCAGTATAATAACAATACATTGCGTTAAAATAAGCTGAAATGGATATATCTAGTTGCAATATGTCTAGTGTCAAACCGAAATGAAATATAATGCTGCAGTTGGGGTAAGTGAGTCAGTACCATCGGAACAGTAGCGCTGTATAAATGTCAAATTACAATAACATACTGTTATTTCCGTAAGGGTTCGTCAATTAATGACGGAACGCACCAAAGGAGGGGTCAGAAATTTGTGACGATATTTGACATGAGGGGAGGGGTTTAAGAAATGAGACCTCACATCAGGTCTGGGTAACTATATTTAACAATTTAACTAAAATTTAATTTTAACAGTAACGACACTAATTTTGAATATTAAATTTTCATCTTTATTTTCTGACTATTTAAATATAATATACGGTCACCATTATTATAATTTTGTGATTATTTAAAAATTTATATTATGGTCACCATGAGATTTTATTCAAAACAATATTAAATGAATAAATTTGTCTTCAATCACTAGATGTCAAAATCCAGGGACTTGAAATGAATGATTGACGAGCTAGTAATGAATTATCTACCTATGGTTTCAAATTATGTTCACATTTGCCAGTATACTTCGTCAGGTGGAGTATTTTTTAACAGTAACCAGTTTTCACTTGCAAATATACATCATCTAACCAGCAATACAGATGCAAAGAATATTAATATAACATTCTGTAAGTCTGTAGTAATTGGTTAGACGATGAATATTTTCAAGTTAATCTCATGGTAGAATAATTTCAGCTTTCCAACGCCTCCTCTTTGATACACGACTTTCTAATACAAACATCAGAGCGTAGCTTCACATTAAATACTTATTACAAGGGCAATAAATGTGACTTGAAACAATCATGTTTCATTATCAAAGTGAAAATTTGGCTTTTAGGCGAGGGAAAACCTTTCAGACGTCATTTTGAGGAGATGTCACTTTTTGTAATCACGTATGACTAGGGGAGGGTAAAAATCTGCCAAAATTGCTTGACGTCATTTGTGGACGGCTCCTAAAATCCACTTAGCATCTAAGACTGAAATTGATTCTCCATAGCATACCTAATCCAAATGCAATCACTTTCTTACTGTCGATGATTTTGTTGCCTGCATCCAGGAATCTTTCTGGTCTGAAGTTCTCCGGATCTTTCCAGAATTTCGGATCCATGTGAGCGCTATAGGCATTCGGTATGACCTAAATCGTAAATTGTGATATATATATAGCGTTAGAGATGTATTGCTAGAGAACAGCATGAAATCTGAAAGCACAACTTTAGAAAAAATTAAGCTGCAGCGCGCCCAACCATGCAGGGAACTCTCACGATCAAATTAAACAGACCTCAAGCACCTGCGAAACAACGATGGTGAAAGACCGATTACCTCGTTACTGATTGAAGTTTATTTAGAGTATTATGCGCTGAACCATCGTGTAATAATCCGCACAAATCTGACACAGATTCCTAACTAATCCTACCTCTCTTACCTCAACCTCGCATTAACTGGCCATTGCAAAAACAGACTTGCGTATACTTGCCATACATCCTTTAGGTACGTAGTACTCAAGTACTTTGGTGTCTTTCAGAGTTGCATGCGATAAGAAAAATGGTAGTACAGTACGTCGTCTCATGATTTCCAGGATCACAGCTTCCGTGTAGGGTAGACGTGGTTTATCATCGAGTGACGGAAGTCTGTCCCCTGGCACCATTTCATCTATCTCCTTCTGAAAGCGGTTCTGGACTTCTCGATGGTTGGCTAATTCCACCATTGTCCACCGCAACGTTGTCGACACAGTTTCTATACTACCGAAGCACAGATCTCGCAGCAAATAGAGTAGATCTTGGTGGTCATAATTGGTTCCCTCGATTTCCAGAAATCTCCCAGCGAACGTAGGTTCAGAATTGTTCGATTTGTTGAACTTTATCCCGGCTTCTATGCCGCTCAACATCCTCTCACTTGAAGCTCGCAAACGGCCAATCGTCTTCCAAAACATTGGTAGAAACCGAAGAAATGGTGCCATGTTGAGAGTCATGTCCATGTTTTCAACGCACTCTGTGGAACTCTCAACGATTGCAGAATGGTCCTTCGGCAAAGACTGTAGAAAGTTCTTGCCGAACAGAATGCTTAGCATGAAATTTGATGTGGAGAAAATCGTCAGCCATTTTGGATCGAAAGATCGGCCATTTTGTTTCAGAATCTCGTCATTCATTGATTCCACTTCTTGGAGAATTCGCGTTTCAGAGACACTCTGGACACCAAATCCAAACTCCTTGAGGATTGACAGAGAAAGCTTATGGTACTTCTTATACGCATCGTTGTAGTGTGAGAGGTTTATGCCTAGAACAGTAAATACAGACAATAATAAAGAGGCTTTATAAATTTAACGAGTTCTCAACGTAACCTAACAGGCAAAAATTAATGAGATTACGCAATCCTAAACGAGATACGTAATCTCATTTTTTTCCACTCTTTGCAAGCAATGTCAAAAATTTCATTCCTAGGATATTATTTAATAGTCTAATGTTGCCCCGATGACTATGTCTCCCCTGCTGGAACAGTGATTTAAATCCATTAATTTAATTTAATTAATTTGTAACTGGTATTACTGTTTTCTGTAATGGGTTGCGGTGATTCTTCAATAAACGAATATTATTATTAATGTTTCCTGAATTATATTTCTAACGACCCTAGAATAAAGTTTTAAACATTTGAAACCAGTTATTACAACCATCATCAACTTCTCTCTTGGCGTCATCTTTTATTGTGCTCGTTGATCATGTTCAATATGCACTGTCTTTGTGCATAAGTTTTGTCTCGACCGTGTTTTCTGGAAATGTGCACAGCATATGCAAATCCTTAAATTTCACAAGCAGTATATTCGCGGAACCATATCCAATACTTTTCATTGATAACACACCACAGGGAGATTTACAAACACTGCAAATGGTGAGAAAGCCTGTGACCAGAGCCATTAACAACTTCTCAGTGTGCACACATCACCCATTTTGCAATCAGTACTAGCTGCCCCTTGAGCAAAGCATCCAATTTAAACTCTCTGTTATAGCTCGGAACGCAGCCCTCTGTTCTGAAATGCTGAAATTCGGGAATGTTTATGTCAATGGCTGGACTGACCTCTGAGCTCGTGATTGATGACTTTTTCTTCAGTGTAGAGAGCGTCTCTGTCGGCGAAGGCCTCCGCGTGTCTTGCCATAGCATCGAAAATAGCGTCATAGCCATTCAGAACGACCACCATGCTGAATACATAACCAAGGGAGTGGCAAGCGTAAGATTATCAGAGAGGGAATGTTGTGATGTTTATTATGACGATGATAACTGCCAGGTGGATTAATTACCCTCAAAGCCCTACCCCCTCTCAAAGCCCTACCTGCACCCCCTCTCAAAGCCCTACCTGCACCTCACCGTGGTGAGAGGGTGAACAGCCAAGTAGGGGATAGCCTGGTGGGGCTATACCATCAGTGGTGAAGACCTTGGTCGAAGACCTTGGTTGAAGAACCACCTTGGGCGTTTCGCGAGGTGGAAAGGCTCACCAGGAACCCTGAAACAGCTGGCCAACGCAGGAGGCAGGTTTTGGAAGGACACCTCAGACCGGAAGAGGCCAGAGTGGCCCAACGATCTCCTTACCCTACCAGGAGAGGACTGGTCACCGCCTGGCAAGAGACCAAGAAACTCTAACAAAATGAACACAAGAATGCCGGCAAAGGCGCTGCACGGAGAGGTGGAGGGAACGAGGAGCAGAGGACGTCAGAAGAAGAGATGGATAGATAACGTACTGGAGGACATAGAAGACAGAGGATGGGACTTAAGAAGGGCAATAGAACTCGCAAGAGACCGACCGAAATGGAGAAGTTTTGTTAGAGCCTCATCGTCAGAGAATACTTGACGGAGGAGAAAGAAAGAAAGAAAAAGGATTAATTACAAAAAGTCATGTTTAGTGCACTTGTGAGCCAAATAAATAATGTTATTATACAAGCACACATACACGCAGAACATGAACAAGGGCAGTAGGCCTACATCATCCGCATAAAGGTAGGTGACCAGCTGAGGAATAGCACGCAAACTATAAGCCATATAGAGAATATACAAATGGAGATATTCGTGCCTAATTCAGAAATGATTTGCTGGGCTTGGAGGTAGTTGTTGGTGGTGGCGTCTATGACGATGAAAATGATGACGATGACAATGACGATTGTGATCAGAAGACTGAATGCGGCGATGATCACGATAATCAAGACAATAAAAAGCATGATAACATTCCGACTATCGAACAAGAGCTACGCTTGCCGTACCGTTTACCCATTGTAAAGGAGAAGACAGGTCCAAGGTTTTCCGCAGATCTCATGAAGTGTTCTGGAAGCACAGTCATTCCTCCACGTATTATAGCGCCAAGAACTGGAAGAACTGGCAACGATGGTGGATATCGCTTTCCATCATCTTTGACTCCGTTCTGCACAAATCGACGCAGGAAAAACAAGGCACCAACGACTGCAAAGGATGCCGCAAACACCGGAATCTCTCCTCCCTCAAACATCTGTGGAGAAGAAAATATTTGTCACTGCTCAAATATTAAGATGGTATGATTTTATTATTACACTTATTACTTCACCCTGAAATAAAAAAAAACATCGCATCATAAATTAAATATATGTAATAAAATGAAATAATAACAAATAAATTACTCTACATGTATATATTGGCTATGAATTCTTAATAAGAATATCCAGCTCTTTACTGCACAAGGATTTTCCACATTTCCGCTTGTCACTTATCAAGTGTTTTGGGATTAAACACATAGACAGAGTTTGAAAGGCCTAAACTATAGGCTATGCTTTGGGGAGAGTCTGAACTGGTGGGAGGAATTAGCTATTCCCACGAGTGAATATATGAGACAGGGTTAATATATTGGAAGGGAGGAGAAAAGACGGCAATTTAAAGTGATGAAATGAACAAAGAAAAACAACGACAATACATAGTCCGTATAGTCTTCTTTATTTTATGGGCCCGCAATGGTCATTAGAAGTTTAATATTAGCCTACCTTTAACAAAATTGTTTACCTTATTGAAATTGCTAATCTACCAACAGCTTAGTGAACTAATTTAAACATTTATCGGAATGTTGATGATTTTGGTGCGCCATCAGTTGATGCGCCATGCATCAGACACCGGCGAGATAGAAGCAGGAAAAGCAAAGTACCGATTATATTTATTCAGAGTTTAATACTATTATACAAAATATGGCTATTCAACTGTACCGTATTGAATGGTTTTCCGAAGTAGAACAGAACACGAATTCTCGACCTGATGAAGTCTGAGCGATGTCTCTGAATATTCAGTCTTTTATTACATTAAAACGTGTCGCGTTTATAATGTATTGCATGCCCTCAAACAAGTTCAATGAACCCCGGCTTTACAGTGAGGTTACGTCTAGACTTCGGCTTCGCTTTTGACATGTAAATAAACTACGAGCGACTTTAAAAATTCGCGACAGCGGAGGTCGACGAAAGCTAACCTTGAGCCTTGATCATACACACGATGATACATACACTGTAGGCCCAGGTCTGCCAATGCCCAGCAGCATAACCTCTCGAAAAACAGGATCACGCCCTGTAGAGAGTCCAATGGGCGCTATGCCAAAATATCGTGATGTGTTTACAAGTTAGCACGACCTTGGAACATAGGTGAATGCTGATTGCAAGTCTTGCTTTTGTCTGAACGCAATTTATAATATGAGAGACTTTTTTAGCAAACGAGGCGTTATGTAAATGCATACATTGCCCTCAAAACGAGTTCAATTAAATCCGGCTTCTCAACAAGGTTACGACCAGCCTTCGGCTTCGTTATTTATTCTTAAATAAAATACGACCTACCCTAAAGATAGATAATTAATAAAGTGAAATCTACTCTGTGCACATGAATAAACTTACACAACAGCGGAGGAGTGTCTTCAGTGATGAAAGTTAACATTTGGCTTTGATCAGACTCGTCATAATATTTACGTCTGTCATTACGTAAGCAGCATAATAACCCGAGAAGATAAATATGGTCTCGCCCTGTGGAACATCCTATGGGTGTAACACCAAAATATCGCTATGTTTTTTACACTTAGCATAACATTAGCATGCCCTTCAAATATAAGTGCATGCGTCTCTTCAGTTTTGTTTTTCATTTGTACGAAATTTATAATATCGGTGTTTTGAGTTAGAAAGGCGCTATATAAAAATATCACATGCACAGATTAGCCTTCCAAAATGCATGCATGCGTGCATACATATTGCCAGCATAAGCACAAACATGCATGCATACATGCATACATACATACATAAGACTTACATACATACATACATACATACATACATGCATACATACATACATACATACATACATACATACATACATACATACATGCATACATACATACATTCATCGATCTCGGTACATTATGCTATATATATATATATATAATAGTGTGTAAGTGTAATCGTGCATTATGCAATTTATGCATGCATGTATTTGTGTATAATTATACATGATGCATGCATGTATGCAGCCCCCTAGTCTTCACATATATATATATATATATATATATATCACCATCAATGGAAGTGCACAATTTTTGAACGATTTTTTTAGTAAACCAGAAACTTTTTAAACACCACTCTCTAATTTTACTCATATTAAAGTCTTCATTGTCCTTGAGGTTTTCAACCAATTGACACGAAATAATCAACTGCGTAACATAGATTCTATATTCGGAGGGAGTGGTCGAACATTGGAGACATCATCCACACTTAAGTGTGAGTGATGAAGTAATTAGAGACTTCTTCTTTTTTCATATAAACGGAAAGACGAATTGGATGAGAAGTATACTCTTCTAAGGAAAATGCGCGATCCAAACACTTTCGTTGTTAGATGGATTCGTCGTGGTTGACGAAGCTTTTGCTTTCTACGACATTGTATGTAATGTAAATAACTAAATATGTATCTTTATTTGAGTCAAATTTCGTATATTTTATGTAAATAATTGCTGAATGGTAATATTTTAAGTAATGCAATGGATAAGCGAATAAGAAATGTAAAAAGTAAGTAAGTATATCCTTAATTGAAAAAACAACTTTTAACCGCATGTTAGTGTACATAGTTCATCATATAGAAAAATTTAAGTATAAAGCATCCGTGTGACAAATGTTTTACTATAGAAAGTTTGTCTTAAGTATAATTCTATGTACAGGTCAGGTAAGCTGCAATGTTTCTGCATCATAATGAAAAGTGACGCAAGGCAGAATAGTTTTAAATTAATAACACAAAGCCACCTGTTTGGCGTCATTACACCTACAATGCTACATCTTTCCACCACCACAGCCACGACTAAATGCAACGGTTTACGGATAGCGATCTGGTCGAATTTTCTGTAGTTCATGTTAACGGACGTTCTGTCATAACGGAGATGATAAACTGCGCCCTCCTTTATTATTCAGAATAGGCACTGGCAACACTCGATAACTAATTTGAAGAGCTCACGCTATTGACGAATACATAGTTTAGAATGGAAGTGTTTGAGAGGTATGTAACTGTGGCTCCATTGACAGAGTTCACACTGTATATTTGAATGTAAGTGATCTTTGTCACTGACCATTTTCTGGCCCACTGGCGGTTAGATATCGAACAGATACGATATAATGCAACAGCAGCGTAATGTAACGTAATGCAATGAAATGTATTGTAAACCAGATGCAAAGCATGAACATTCGTTATTCCGTTAATCCTTAGCCCTGTGTTGATTTCACTCTGGGAATCAGACGAACTTCGTAGTGCGTTGGGGCCATCACAGCAACGCAGTGTACCTTGGCAATAATCATTTTCTGGCCCTCTGGTGGTCGGATATCGAAACGCTGGACGAGACTTGTGAGAAAGAGAAAGGTGCTTTGGCGAGCTATTATCTCTCCCAGGCAGGAACGCTTTCCTGCAGCATAAGAAGCAAGTACTTTTCAATGTAGACTAAACTCCGTCACTGCTCGTCTTCTGACAGTGTCAGTCCTAAGCCTGGAAAAAGGAGGGCGACGCTAATGATCTTTGTCATCACACAGTGTCGTTAAGCTGAAACTCCTACTACAAAGTCGATTAGCAATTGGCGTTCCACAATTGTTAAGTGGTTAGCTTGTGGGACTGTCAACCAAGAAGCCAGTGACATGGATTCAAATCATCGCCATTTAACGTAGGGAGGTTTGAAGATTTCTGGTATGTTTGCGTCCATTAGCGAACTCAGTCATAGAATGAAAGGTTGGTAAACAAGACGACAAGGAAAAGGACTGGCCGAAACCTAATAAATGAAGTCATTACTCATTTATAATAATAGTTAGTTTGAGAGACATAATATTTTTCTCTCGGGTTTCTATGAAAATGTTCACAGAATTTGTAAATCTCTTAAATTTCGTGGACAGTATATTCGCAGAATCAGATCCCATACTTTTCATTGATATCACAAATGGGCATTTGCCTAAACTGCAAATGGTTCACAACTTTTAAGCAGCCAATGATCATATCACCCATATTTCATTCGTTGCACTAGCTGCCCCTTGAGCAAAGCATCCAATTTAAAATCTGTCCTATAGCTCACAAAGCAGCCACACTGTCTCTGTTCAGTGCTCACTCCTCATGCTAAAACCGTTTGCATTCCATGGACATATACATTCACTCATGCTGTGATCTACACCCGATCAATGAGGTTGGTCCAAAGCTTTGGCATTAATTGTTCAGTTCTGTTCGTTTGTCAGATCGTTATTTCCGAGATTTAAAAAGATGCTCTACAATATTTGTAATTCTGAAATCGGTTCTATTATTTTTTTATCATTAATGTGACCACAGTTTAGATTTATCAGCCAATAAATATATAAATAGAATTATAATTTTAATGAAAAATAATGTTAGTTTCACAATCTGTTGCACTACTTTACGTCTCTGAATAAATATAATTTACAAGGACGCTACATAAGTTATGCAATGCTGCAATTCGCTGCAATTCGAGGATGTTGCTGACGACGACTGAACTGACCTCTAAGCTCGTGGTTGATGACTTTCTCTTCGGTGAAGAGTGCACCTCTGTCGGCGAAAGCCTCCGAATGTTTGACCATGGCATCGAAAATTGCGTCGTAGCCATTCAGAACCACCACCATGCTGAAGACATAATCATGGGAGTGGCATCGTAAGATTAGGCGAACGGGAGTGCAGTGATGATGATGATGACTGTCAGGTGGAATAATTCCAAAGTCAATAATGATAAATTATACAAACACACATGCATGCACACTTACATACGCAGATACATGAATATAACCATACATTGCTCCATCAGTTCATACATATACCCGCATTGGTGACCCGTCAGAACGGCCCAGGACAAATCGGCCCCGACAAAACGGCCCCGACAAATGGGCCCCGACAAAACGGCCCCGACAAAACGGCCCCGTCAAAATGGCCTCGACAAAACAGCCCCGTCAAATCGGCCCCCGTCAAATCGGCCCCGTCATATCGACCCTCCGTCATATCGGCCCCAGTCATAATTTATCGGCCCCAGTCATATCGGCCCCAGTCATATCGGCCCCATACAAAATATCCAATGTTGCAAGTACTTTTCAGCTTACGCTGACAAACTATGTTGAAATGAGGCTTCAAGCGACGGTTCAACTGGGCAATGGACTGCGGGGACCATCGTCTAATGCTAACTTGTTGGCGTATTTAATTATTTAAATGCTTTCAATGACAACAGTTACTATCGTAGAACCAATTTCTATTTACGCAGCGAATTATTTTTCATAAATTCAACTTCCATTTTAAACTGACCACATAAAATAATTTGGCAACGTAAACTACGGTTTTACCAATCCGAGTTCTATTTACGCAAATAATTCTTTTCATCTATCCAACTTAAAAGTACTTAGAATGTGGGATATTTTGTGATGGGCCGATGTGACTGGGGCCGATATGACTGGGGCCGGTTTGACGGGGGCCGATATGACGGGGGCCGAAATGACGGGGCTGTTTTGTCGAGGCCATTTTGACGAGGGCCGTTTTGTCGGGGCCGTTTTGTCGGGGCCCATTTGTCGGGGCCGTTTTGTCGGGGCCAATTTGTCCTGGGCCGTTCTGTCTGGGTACCACCGGTATTCAAAGTAAATTGCGAGCTGAAAGCTAATAAGGAACAATACCGTTAACTTAGATCATTGCACAACAGCTACGCTTTCCATACCGTTTTCCGATTGTAAGGGAGAAGACAGGACCGAGCTTTTCCGCGGATCTCATGAAATGTTCTGCAACCGCAGTCATTCCACCACGAACAACCGCGCCGAGAAATGGTAGAACTGGCAACGATGGTGGATATCGCTTTCCATCATCTTTTACTCCGTTCTGCTTGAATCGACGCAGGAGAAGCAAGGCAGCAACGACTGTAAAGGATGCTGCGAATACCGGAATCTCTTTTCCGTCAAACATCTGTGAAGAAGAAACACACTTTTCACGACTAAGACGTCGACAGCAAAATGCGAAAGATTTCAACACTAAATCTGTACATGTTCATGTTTATCTAAACTACTGCAATTTACTTTACGTGATTATTGAGACTGTGAAAATAAACTGCCTTTAAGTTGCTCGGAATGCTGACGTTCATTATTAATGCCACTAAAACTGACAGACACCATTGCGTTACGACTGTTCTGATATCACTCATCTTACCTACAGCACACTTCAATCCCCACAGTCGCCAAATCTTCGTCAATCGTTTCAACCACCCTTCCGTTACCTCATCCTTCACATTCGAAATCGCTCCATAATTGTAGCTGTTTAGCCAATCTGGAATTACGACAATCACCTTCCTACAATGTTTGCTCATGTATTCATGTATGTCACTTAAGACTAAAAGCACTCATCTTCGTTAAACCTTATCCAGATTCCTCCTCTCGTCTTTACCTCTCTCGCTGTTCCAATTCTAAACACCATCCACCGTTGCCGTCTAACTGACACTCTACTTGACCTTATGATCTTAACCTGGAACCGACCCTGAACTGACCTGCCTTTCGATTTTGTATTGACTGAGCGCCTTTAAATAAACTGGTTCCCGCGACTTAGCTATCTAAAGGATGCTGTAGAATTATCTGCATTACAATGACGATCACAATTATAACGATGATGCAATCGATGATCCCTTCTGGCAAAACCGTATATTCAAGAACGATAATTATGCGTTATAGCAAACCCGGTTGAAGTATGATAGGTCATCAATATCTGAAGTCCGACTACGTCTTCCTTTTAGAAACATATTTGATAGGCCTATTATAATAGGCTACAGTTGGCTCTGCAGTGTACATGTAAGTGAATGATTTGTGCGTCGGCGACTAGAAAGTCTGCTAATTTCAAACAATGTGTAAGCCAGCCATCAAAGAAAATTTGTAACAGGTGTCCTGACAAATTTAAGACTGTAGAAGCCACTTTCCTTCAAATTTTGTTTTAAAAAACAAGTCTGCAACCATTAAGGATGCTGTAGAATGTAAATTTTAGTCTGCTATGTTGCACAGTCCAAATTGTTTCATTCTGAAATTGGTAGCTGTGAAATCGAAGCGAAAGACCCATGGATCAAAGATCCACTTAGACTCCATACCACGTATGTATGCATGTATGTAGCCTACGTATGCATATCTGCATATAGGCTTGGAGTCCAGTATGGCGTGGATATGGTGTCCACATTGGTTCTGCTGTGCTACGGCGATCTGCAAATTGTCTTATAATAATATTGATTTTGTTTTTGTCTTATTATAATATTGCTGATCAATTCTGAGTGAAGTACTTATTCAAAGTCCCTACATAGTTACCATCTTAAATCGCAGCTCCAACCCGTACTCACCGTGTCACAAGGCGAGCGACTTAACCAATGGGCTATCGTGTCCAAGTAGTTCACATGGTCAGCCATTGACAAATTGTCGATGATAAGCACTCTTAGGTTACGGATAAGGCGCTTATGAGACAATTTTGGCTGATTATAGTTAGTGTCTGTCGAATACCAAGCCAGAACATTATTAGCTGCTTTCAACCGGAGCTGATTAGATTAAATCCACGTCTGTACCTCAGTCACAGCAAAATAAGGCAATCCTAACAAACCAAGTAGATGGATTGGTTGCAACCCGAATGGTAGTTGCCTATTAATATTTTTAACAATTATTTACAACAATGATTATCCCTAATCCACATAAATGCACTGTCACAAATTGTGCACATCCTTGTCATTATAATAATCTACGAGGAAATACGAAACGTGAGAAAATGGGATTCCTACCTTCTGTTATCAATAGTGATTTGAGATCTCTACGTCTGTGCGCGCTTGACGGAACTGAAATTCTAACCGACTCTTCACTGTATCAAAAGTTCAAACAGTCCGACGAATGGAGACAACAAGAGAAGGTCGTTTGCAACTGGTAGGACTACAGACTATTTTATTATGTCACTCTTAACACTTGCGTAAACACATTGACATTTATCATAATGTCAATTCAAAGG
This sequence comes from Aporrectodea caliginosa, assembly GCA_020284085.1. Classification (NCBI taxonomy): domain Eukaryota; kingdom Metazoa; phylum Annelida; class Clitellata; order Crassiclitellata; family Lumbricidae; genus Aporrectodea; species Aporrectodea caliginosa. The sequence continues at coordinate 43,651 of JACEVL010000277.1, read as the reverse complement.
AACTGTAGGTAAGTGTCTGGCAGAAAGCTACTGACGCCATCGCTATGCATGCGCGCATTTGCACCTTATGTATTTATGTATGTGTGTGTCTGTATGTATGCATTTGCGCCTGTATGTGTTTATGTATGCGTGTGTCTGTATGTATGCATTTGTGCATGTATTTATGTATGTTTGTATGTATGTATGTATGTATGCATGTATGTATGTATGTATGTATGTATGTATGTATGTATGTACGTACGTACGTACGTACTAGAGGTCTGCGGGTAGAGCGTTTTTGCTACCCGACCCGTACCCGTAAAACAGAACCGTTACCCGTACCCGTACCCGACCCGTACTCAAAATTACTACCCGACCCGACCCGTACCCGCGGGTATACCCGTACCCGTACTATACCCGCTACGTCATTTGCACGCCTTCCCACAGTCCGTCCCTACCAGGCCAATAACTCATCATGTAGTAATAATAAGAAATAGGCTGATGATAACGATAGTAGTAGTAGTAGTAGTAGTAGTAGTAGTAGTAGTAGTAGTAGTAGTAGTAGTAGTAGTAGTAGTAGTAGTGGTAGTGGTAGTGGTAGTGGTAGTGGTAGTGGTAGTGGCAGTAGCAGTGGCAGTGGCAGTAGCAGTAGCAGTAGTAGTAGTATCAAATCTCTAATGCAGTCGGTAAATCACATAGGCCTATTTAAGAAATTGCGATTCTCTACCAGCGGCTTTCGGATTGGAATTTTTCTGAAGTAATATCGTTATGCAATGGGAAAGAAACGCCCTTCTTCCGGCTGCGGCCCGATTATTTGAATGATTGAGAAATGGCAAAGACGAAACTTTAAATAGGTAGGCCTATCCATAAACATGTTTCTGTAAGTTTCTTGGCAGTGATCTTAAGCCAAATCATTATCATACACAGACATGAAGCGCAAGCCCCCTGTTTGAAGCATGCTCAACGCCAGCTTGGCTTCTGTGAACACTTTAATCTACTTAAAAAACTGCGACTATAGTAAATTAAATTCGAATAAACGAATTGATTGATTAATTGGCACCAATGCTCACACGAGATTTGGCTCTGAGGTTCCGAGGGCGAGGTATAGGAGCATGCTCACATAACATTTTTTTAACATTATTATAATAAAAAAATATCTTTTGGGAGCTAAATTTTAATAGTGCTTCATTATCAATGTAACCATCATCATGATCATCATAACCACCACCACCATAATCAGTTTCTGACGTCACGCCAGTCAGTTGGCGACGATGGGTACGCATAAATGATCGCTATACTCTGTAGGCCTATACAAGCAGCAGTAGGCCTATATATAATTATGTGTTATTGACATGTACTATTATAGTTTACACGTAACCCGTGTGAACAGACATTATAGCAAAAGTGTCTTCAGACAACAGACATTATAATTATTTAAGTTTGTACATGTGTAAGATCTATTCTATATAAGTTTCAAATTACTTGAACGGGCTCAGTCTCTCTACCACTCTCTTCACCCCGCTCTGTGTCTGTCTATAGGCCTATCTGTGTGTGTGTGTGTGTGTGTGTGTGTGTGTGTGTGTGTGTGTGTGTGTGTGTGTGTGTGTGTGTGTGTGTGTGTGTGTAGTGTACACATATATGTATATCTCTACCGTATCTTTCTATCTCTCTCTCTCTCTCTCTCTCTCTCTCTCTCTCTCTCTCTCTCTCTCTCTCTCTATCTTTGCTTAATATTGTTTAATATTATCAGATTGCCGTGACTTGAGCGCCAAAATACGTCGCCAGTCGCCACGCCCACGCCGGCACCTCTCTTTCCCATTTCGACCTGTGAATCACAGTATCTGGGCCTGCACTAGCCTTAATGCGGCCTTGTTATATAGGCTGCTAGGCATATCTTTCACGTCCTTTGTCTAACTGCAGCGGTGAAATATAAGCTTATCAAAACTGCTTTAAGATCTAATATGGGACAAGATAGACTGACTAATTTAACACTCGCCGTATCATCTATATACTAAACAACTATAGTTTGAATTCGATGACAGCGAACCTAGTTAGACCATCATGCTGCCCAACTAATTTTTACTGTTTGGCGCGTCTCTTTTCGAGATTTAGTACTCACAATTAAGTGAATTAATTAACTGACTAACCAGTGTATGTATGAATTTATGTATGTATGTATGTATGTATGTATGTGTATGTATGTATGTATGTATGTATGTATGTTTGTATGTATGTATGTATGTATGCATGCATGCATGCATGTATGTATGTATGTATGTATGTATGTATGTATGTATGTATGTATGACATTGTATATTTATGAATGTAATGTACATGTAAGTATACGTTTTACTTACTTCTGACGTAGTTTATCATCCGCCATTATTTGAGGTGAGAAACACAGAATTAACAATATTGTCGTCCAACTTAAAAATTACGACGGCGGATTACAATATTGTAAAGACGTGTCGTTTTGTGCACAAGCAGAAATTGTTGACGTAGGCCTAGCAGTAAAACGTTTAGTACGTAGGCCTAACTATGTTTCTATACGTCGGCATGAATTCCTGCATAATAAAGGAGTCATAGCCACGCCAGCCCTATACCACTGAAATCAGCTTATCCCTCCGGCCTGTACGGCCTGCATGTCCCACTGCCACCCAAGGTCGGTGATGACTTGTCAGTTGATAAATTCCATCGGGTATGTATACATGTTATTCTATACAGTCAAGCAACAGAACTCGGGTATCTGAACAATAGGCTCTTATACCCGGGTTCAGGCCAAGCATAACTCGTCGTTAATTGAAGTTTAAACATTTCTGACAGATTAAGGGATGACACACTTTGAAATACATCTACTTGTACTGCAAAAACCTGTTGTAAGAAAACAAGACTCTATCACTGAGATCAGACATAATTATGTGGAACAGCTTTGCGACGGCGTTAAATGGAACGAGTCTCTCTATTAAACTGTAATTTGACATCCATTAATAAACGCCAAGTTCACGAACAGACACTATGTGTATTATAAGTATATGTATGTATTATGATTGTATAATGTATGTGTATATAATGTGTATATGTTGTCTATATATTTGTATATGTATTAGCATATATTATGTGTGTGTGTCTCAAAATATGTGTATTATATATTGTGTAGGCTTATATCGGGGTCCATTCGGGGACGGCAGAAAAAGAGATAGGGAGATATAACACAACAAGTTCTGAAGTCTCTCATATTGAAGAAAAAGATACTGTAGACAGAAACAGATGGGGAATTAAGAAGGATGAATGTGGCTGACCCCTCCTCTGGTGGGATTAATTCAAGCCTGAAGGATATACTGTATATACACTGTGTCCTAAAAAAAGGGACCCCTTTTGGTAATATGAAAATAAACTAGTACATGTTCATCGATTTTTAACATTCCAAGACCATTTTAATCCTGACATAATTTGCTAAATACTGGTTAAAGTATAAAAGTTTCTGTTATTTAATAATGACGCCATAATGACGTCATTTTCATCAAAATTTAAGTGTCAAGGACGGCACAAAAAATCATCTTAAATTTTCAATATTATTTTAAACTGTCATTTATCAATTATAAATTTTAGTTTAATTTAATTTTTATATTTGAATAATATTAGACTACAAGACGTGCTCAAAGTGTCCGCCTTCGGCCTCAACACAAGCTTCAAGACGAGCGCACCATTGGCCAATAGCAGCATCGATAACCAGCTGATCAAATTCATCCCAGGCATTAACAATACGCGTACGGAGTTCTTCAATGTCTCTGATCTTTGTCCTGTAAACCTTCTCTTGCATTAGTCTCCAAATCTTGTAATCAACGGGATTTAAGTCCGGGCTGTTTGGCGGCCAAAGATTAGGAGGTATGTTCAATATTGTCATGTTACCGTGCAGTTCTCGATCTACCGCTACCCGCGCGACGCTGAGACGATCCGGTTAAATAAAATTTTCTTAGAAGCTTCTTTAGACACCAAATGTCCAACCATTGTCCGGAAATTTTCTAATGAACTTTCTTGCTCCGTAATGTTTGTTTTTCCGTAAACATTTTATAACAATTTTCTCTTCGTGGCTGAATGCCATTTTCTAACCGTGTTGTTTTTACAATTTGCTATTTAAAGACGTCATTATGACGTAATTTATTTAATTGGGCCGTTCATAAATTACAAATTTGTTGATAATTATGTCAGGATTAAAATGGTCTTGGAATTTTAAAAATCGATGAACATTTACTAGTTTTTTCGTATTACCATAAGGGGTCCCTTTTTTAGGACACAGTGTATATATATGTGTACATGTATAAACATTGTGTATATGTAGGCCTACATGTTTGCAGCCATATGGTACTAAGATTTGGGACGTGCCAGTTAGCCCATAGTAAGTCTTTTACGGTGCAAGATTCACTATCATATGTAACGGCGACAGTTTAACCCCAAAACTTCAAGTCGGTACGGGTAAAACCGGGTATACCCGTACCCGTGATGACCTTACCCGTACCCGACCCGACCCGTGAAATGCGTACCCGACCCGTACCCGATCCGCGGGTACGGGTCGGGTACGGTAAACCTGCGGGTACGGGTATACCCGCAGACCCCTAGTACGTACGTACGTATGTATGTATGTATGTATGTATGTATGTATGTATGTATGTATGTTTGTATGTATGTATGTATGTATGTATGTATGTATGTATGTATGTATGTATGTATGTATGTATGTATACGGGTGGATTTATGTGAACATTTATATTGCCCCTACGCAGTGCTCTCATTAGCACTGAAACTTGGCTTTCCTTTATGTCAACAACTTTCACTTTTTTGCTCGTTAGTCTAAAAGGTTGAAATTGATTGGGAGTTTTTCAAGCACGATATTGCGAGATATACCACAGCTCAGGAAGAGCAGTGTGCTTCTCCTTACAGATTTTATTTTAGTTATAGTTACAGTAATAGTTAATGGTTTCTTATTTTAGTTATAGTTATAGTTATAGTTAGTATTATTTTTTTAGTTATAGTTATAGTTATAGTTAATGGATTTTTATTTTAGTTAATTTTAGTTACTACTTAGTTACAATAATCAAGGCTATAAGCAAAATTGTGCGTATTAACACGCTGTTTCACAATTTGCTCACAGCTTTGAAAGGCTTTGAAGCATGGGTGCATTCAGCTTCATGAATACACGAGTTTCTAAAGTAACTGACAAATTGCATAATAAAAATATCGCATTTTTCGTTCTCATTTATGTCGAATCGTCCATATTGTACTTCCTATTTTCATTTTTTTTATTAACGAAAATAAAGATGAATTTTTGTTAGTGTTATTTTCGTTATAGTTATAGTTATAGTTAATGATATTTTTTAGTTATAGTTATAGTTATCGTTAACGAAGTCATTTTATTTTCGTTAACGAACATTTTCGTTATCGTTATCGTTAACGAGAATCACACTGAGGAAGAGCTTCTTATGAGTCTACAGTTCGGAGTTTTGATCATTTAGTGTCAAATTTGCTAAAACTACGTATCACACCATTTTGATATTTCTAGTACATTTAAGACGATCCTTGCCACGACGGCAAAGATAATCTAAGACAACCATCAAAACAGTTTTTAAGCACATGCCCTAAACTCATCGAGACTGACAGATGTTTTTACAAACAGTTACACTATGTTAACGTCATGAATATAGGCTTGTACTAAAGTTAGAATGCGTAGTTTGTATAATAGAGGGCATTTCCGCATCAACAATGGTCGCTATGAGCTTAATTACCTTCAACAAATTGCCATTTGCCTTAATCAAATTGCTAATTTACCAACGTCTCAGTTGACAGATTTAAACAATTATCTGAATAGCGGTGGTTTTGGTGCGCAATCAGTTGATATATTGTGCATTGGGCACCGATGCGATAGAACCGGAAACGGAAAAGTACCAGTTGTATTTTGTTGAGAGCTTACTATAAAAAAATTGTTCAGAAATGTACCGTATTTAATGATTTTCCGAAGGACAACTGGACACTTAAATTATTTCTGACTTTGTATGTAAAGCGCTGAGCGTTTGCTTGGGTTTAATAAAGAACATACATACTTACTTACTTATTGACGACCCGATGAAGTCTGAGCAAAGTCTCTGAATATTAAGTGGTTTAATATATCGGTACGTCACGTTTATAGCAGGTTTATACCATTTTCAACAGGATCAACCAACCCTGACTTCGGAGTAAGGCTACGTCTAGACTTCGGTTTCGCTTTTTACATGCAAATAAATTACAAAGGAGTCTAAGAATTCGCGACAACAGTCACTGAAGTCATCTTGAATAACGAAAGTTAGCCTTGTGCCTTGATCAGGCACGCGATGGTATAATTATAATACGTCTGCTATTGAGTGTACAGCATAATAGCCCGAAAAGATATAGGGTCACGCCCAGTAGTACGTCCTATGGGCGTTGTGCGAAAATATCGTAAAGTAGGACCTATTTACACTTTAACCCTCGGGCTACCAAGGGGCGGATGGTTACCACCCTCTATGTTTTTATGCATAACAAACTTGTTTCATATGGAATATAGTTTTTACATTTTAGGTAGCTGTAGCAGGTTTATTTGCGCACACTTTGAGGTAAACATCGTGGTGGTATACCACGCCATTAAAAAGTTATATACCCGATATAGCAGAGGTACTGGGGGGTGGATAACACCCCCTTAGTTTTTCCGACTATAGCGTATTCATTACTCTTCCTGGAAGAGAAACAAATATGCCATTCTGTAGAGGGAATGCAGGGCTACATTTGCTTGCTTACTTTTTTGTTTTTTGGAAACGGGAAGTGATCATAATAAATAATAATACCCATAATCTGGGCGAAAATGGCTGATGCAACATCACAACGTAAACCGATATTTCTACCTAAACGTTTGTCAACAGCTACAGATTTCGAACTTCTATTAGCTGAAACAGATACTGAAGATGAAGTGAGAAGCCAGTTTACATGAAGCATTCGCACGAAACAACGGGAGTAACTTGCAATAAATGCAAGGACCACTGACATATTTGACTGCCGTGAACAATAATGTAAAGTGTAAGATATGTAGTACTTTATGTGCAGATACTTTGCTAAGTCATGAAGTGCAATGCAAACCGACGTCACACAATGCAGGTCTAATTTAATAAAAAGCACTTATATAGCGCCTTTCCAGCATCTGTTGCCCACCTGGGCCAATAATGTAGACCCAATGCGATGGATTAAGAATGGTTTCAGGGCGATTTGCTGTGGTTTATGTTAAGCGGCATTTCTGTAATAACAGAGATGATAAGCGACGACCTCCTTCATTATTCAGGATTGGCACTGGCACCACCCGCTAAATAATAAGTGTCTGAGTTAGGCGAGCAAACGTGTAAATTTTAATGTTAATAGCAAAGTAATTATAGCTGAAACTAATGTAATGTAGTGTAAATCAGATGCAAAGCATCATCGACCCTCCTCTTGTTCACAATGTTCAGCCTCGTGGTGACCTCATTCGGGGGATCAGACGAACTTCGAAGTGCGTTGGGGCCGTCAGAGCAGTTCCGTGTTCCTTCGCAATAATCGTTTTCTGGCCCTCTGGGGGTCGTATATCGAAACGCTGGACGAGACTTGTGAGAAATAGAAAGGTGCTCTGACGAGCTAGTATTTCTCCCAAGCAGGAACGCTTTCCTACAGCAATAGAAGCAAATCACCTTCATCAACGTTGATTAACAATAATATTGGAGGCTCATGATTATGGAGTGGTTAGCTTGTGTGACTGTCAACCAAGAACCCAGTGACATGGATTCAAATCATCGCCATTTAGCGTAGCGAACTCAGTTATAGAATGAAAGGTTGGTAAACAAGACGGCAAGGAAAAGGACTGGCCGAGGCGTAATAAACGAAGTCATTAGCATTTCATACCGTGGACTCATTCATTATAATTATACTCAGTTTGTGGGACTTCGTCAATAATGGCAAATCATGTGACTGCATTCAGTATGCAGCAATACGTAGTGTTAAAATCGGCTGAAATGTGTACCTGTTCTAACGAGGTTCATCTTTTGGCCTCATCCATCGCAGCAGTTGAGTTTATTCATGAAGTGGCTTGTATATGTTATTTCCATTATATCTATTTGGCATCTGAGACAAAAATTGACTCTCCATAACATACCCAATCCGAATGCAATCACTTTCCGACTATCGATTATCATGTTGTCTGCATCAACGAATCTTTCTGGTCTGAAGTTCTCCGGATCTTTCCAGAATTTCGGATCCATGTGAGCGCTGTAGCCATTCGGTATGACCTGAATCAAAATTTGTGTTATGCCAGGGTTATACTTTATGTTTTTTTTTAACTATTGTTAATGAACCATACTGAGACACTACTAAGATTTAAAATTTGAGAAAGATCCCTAGGTGAGAAGTGAGCATGGCATTGACTAGACCATCAATTTCAGAGTTTCAGACATGACATCAAGATCGACTCGATTGCAGCGTCTACTTCTGGCGTCTTTTTTTTCTAGCATTTGCCCCATTATGAGTGTGGCAATAGGTTATGATGGCCAAGCATTAAATGCCAGTCGGTTCTTTCAATTTATATTAATTATTTAAAATAGGTACTAGAATTAACTGTCATTGTATAATCACACAATCATTGCCTGGAAAGTCTAAATGTTAACTATAAGTTGCATTAGATTTATTCCACCTAACCGACATCTATTGGTTTAATTGTATTATTTTAAGACCTATCCTAACCTCACTCATCTGATTTGTTTTGTCTTTTCTATTAAACGATGATTGACTATCCCTTCACAATGACTGCCTCTTATTCGCCCCCGTCTCCTGGATCATGATCGAATCTTTTTCTCATTTTCACTGTTCTTGAATCAAAGTTAGACCGATGATTTCCTCTTACGTTTTATGAATGTCTGTTCGTTGAATGCAGTCACAACACTTCCTCTCATAGATCAAAAACAATAGTCCCACCTTCGATTTTTTCCAAACATCGCCAGAATGAGCTACTTTTTTCCATTTTACTCAAGTTGGCGTTTTTCTTCTGATCAAAACTCGCCTGAGCTCAATAATCGATCATTAGTGACAACCAGCGTTCACTCTGTCAAAACTCAAGAGAACGATAAGTTTTAAAATATTCAGACATGATTCATTGCCTTGCATCGATTAACACAAAGTCATGGTGATTCGTGTTTTCAAAACTCTTTTGATGCTGGTATTAAGAAGCTGTTAAATAATTAGTCCATTTAACTAAATCACCTATCTATGTAAAGTTTACAAACTTGTGCATCTAACGCATAGCATAACACAACAACACAACTCAACGTGCATTTTTGGGACATAAACTTGTAGTACAAAATCAGCGTCACATGGATGAAGATGGGGATTAATAATGTGAAAGCTGTAAAACAAGATCGCGAGCATAGTAATACAGAAACAGATAGAGGGGCCCATTTAGAGACTCGTCAAACAAGCGATTATTGGAGGGAGGAATAATCAGCGCTAACCAACCGAGTTATTCTGTGCCTATGCGAGGGCGTAATAAAAAAATCAACATCAAACCCTTAGGGTCCACGCCGCACACGTGGAACCAGCGAAAGGACACTCGTCGACAACTGACAGAAGGTTCTTATTCTGCCTCATCTTTCCAGCCGTGACCACCTCTCTCACCTTCTGGAAAAACTTTCATTAACTCAATAGCTCGTCCACTTTAAGTTCAACCAAAGCCAACCATAAACGCGCTCACGTATTGTGAAGAGAGAACGCGCTGCAAGAACTGATTCTGATTCACAAAAATCATCAAATTGAATTTTTCCCCCAAATACAGCTTATTTTGCGCTTTGACTACAGACGTTTGCAGTATTGGCAGGGTAAAACCAACGCTAAAAACGTTGACATTGACCCCAGAGAAGGCTAAACCAGCTGTCGTACGCAGGAGCAGCCTATTCTCGATGTGGCCATAATGGCCCCTCCCCCGACCTTTTATCAAAACACAATCTGACACAGATTCCTGAATGTGTCTGACTTCTCCTCAACCTAACCAGAACTTACCATGGCAAAACCGATCAGTCGATACTTACCATGCATCCTTTAGGTACACCGTACCCAAGTACTGTTGTGTCCTTCAGAGTTGCATGCAGTCCAAGAAGCGGAGTTACAGTACGTCGTCTCATGATTTCCAGGATCACAGCTTACGCGTGTATGGTAAACGTGGTTTATCATCGAGTGAGGGAAGTCTGTCTCCTGGAACCATCCCATCGATCTCCCTCTGAAAACGGTTCTGGATCTCTTGATGGTTGGCCAATTCCACCATTTCCCATTGCAACGTTATCGACACAGTATCTGTACTACCGAAGACCAAATCGCGAACAATATAAAGAAGGTCCTGGTGGTTGTAGTCGGTACCCTCGATTTCCAGAAATCTCCCAACGAACGTAGGCTCAGAATTGTTGGATTTGTTGAACTTTATCCCGGCTTCTATGCCGTTCAACATCCTCTCACTTGAGTCACGCATACCTTCGATCGTCTTCCAAAACATTGGTAGAAAGCGAACAATTGGAGCCAAGTTGAGTGTCATATCCGCGTTTTCAATGCACTCTACGGAACTTTCAACGATTGTAGAATGATCCTTCGGAAAAGATTGTAGAAAGTTCTTGCCTAACAGAATGCTTAGTACGACATTTGAAGTGGAGAATGCAAACAGCCTTTTTGGATATAGGGTACGACCATTTTGTTTGAGAATCTCATCATTCATTGACTCTACTTCTTGCAGAATTCGTGTTTCAGATACACCTTGGATACCAAATCCAAACTCCTTGAGGATGGATAGGGAGAGCTTATGGTACTTCTTATACGCTTCGTTGTAGTGTGCGCTAACTATACCTAATACAATAAAATAACATGACAAGGAAACTTCGTCAATTTATAGTTTTCTTGCTTTCTTTAACATGACGGTCTATAGTACCCAAATATGCTCCACAGGACCTCGGCGTATTCTTGCCGAAAAATCTAAATGAGATAACTAAACCCTAAAATGTAATGAGGAACGTAATCTAATTTTTTCATCTCCTTGCAAGCAATGTGCTTTGAGTCATAATACTAACGAGCCTAGAAAGGGTCAACCATGGAGTTTTTATTTATTATCACACCCATCATCAAATTCTCTCTTTCCCGTCCCATGTTACTCAATAACAAAATTAGCTCAAAATAAGAAATTACTGTTCCCATTACCCTCGACCGATATGCTGTATTTTATATCGTAAATAATGACACACTCTTTTACCGTCTCGAACAATAGTTTGCTCTTTCTGATCCTTTTTCTAAACTAATTCACGTCGCTCCTGCACAATTGTGCACAATCGTTTCCGATATAGCCGATCAATTCATTTCGGCGCTGGCTAGCTTGCACGTCAGTGCTCAGCAATGTTCAGTACTCAGCCCTGTGCTGTTTTTCATGTCACTCTCTACCATTGGGTTCAGTATTCACGGCGAGTCCTCTAAGCTTGCATTTATGCAGGTGATATCCAACTATTATTTTTTTTGGACAGTTTTGTGTTGTATTTAGAGATTTATAAAGCATCTCTCACTGTAATACACAATCAGAGGTTCTCGCAGTGCGAAGAGCCCTGCGAAAAAGAAAATCTTAAGACAACGAGAAGAGACTGAAACACCCCCGGTTTAGATCTCAGATCGAATTGTAGAGGGAAAGTCATACAAGAGCATAACATAACAGATGCATAGGCGCGATGCTGGGCAGTTACTGTAGCAGTCCGCGACCGAGGTACAAGGAGGTCATGCCGCTTTAAAGAGCGGAGTTAGCGACCAGAGGCAGCCGAGAGGATTCGTCGAATTGAATCACAAAGATAACGAGTGCTAGACCCAAGAGCACTCTGTATGTAAGACAGAGATTTTGTAAAAAGATGCGCTACGATAAAATTGTAATCCTCAAATCGTGTCTCTAACTTTTTTATAATTATTTTGAGCACAGTCTAGATCTATTAGCCAGTAATTATATAATGAGAACTCGAATTTTAATTAGAAATTAACATGAAACATAATGCAAGTTTTGCATACTGTGATACCACGCTAAGTCTCTGAATAAATATATTTCAAAAGGCGCTACATAAGTTACATAATGCTGGAATTCGAGGATGTTTCATTTCAGATATTTATATAGCGCCCCTTCAAGATTTCCACTCAGAGGCGCTCCCGACTACAGCGCGGACACACTGAATCGGAGTTTCACGCCGAAGCGCATGAGCAATTGCGAGTGAAGGACTTGCCCAGGGTCCCTACGCGGCGGCTTGAGGTGGATTCGAACCCGCAACCCTCCGGCTGCAAGGCACAAATATACCCCTTGATGTTGATGGCAATGGCTGGACTGACCTCTGAGCTCGCGGTTCATGACGTTCACTTCAGTCCAGAAGGAAACTCTGTCGGCGAAAGCTTCCGAATGTTTGACCATGGCATCGAAAATTGCGTCGTAGCCATTAAGAACCACCATGCTGAAGACATAACCATGAGAGTGGCATTGTACGATTGATGATGATGACGACTGTCAGGTGGATTATTTACAAAGTCAATGTTAATTATGCAAACACACATGCATGTATACATACATAGGCAGATACATGAATATAACCATATATTGCGCCATCAGTTCGTGCCTCGTACATCCGACAACGACGCGATAGAGATTATTAATTACAATTAATTCTGATGGTGGTGGTTGTAACGTTCCATGCCTCTTGTTGTGTATTATACCCGTTATTTGCTAATCAGTCGCCTCCATAATCAGCATAAAACATATAACAGCATAGTATATGATGTCAAACACCTCGATGAAAATAACGACAATTATTGTGATAAAAAGACTGAATGCGGTTATGGCAACGTGAATCAAGGTAATTAGAAAACGATAACGTTAACTTAGATCATTGCCCAAGAGCTACGCTTTCCATACCGTTTTCCGATTGTAAGGTAGGAGACAGGACCGAGCTTCTCCGCGGATCTCATAAAATGTTCTGCAACCGCAGTCATTCCACCACCACGGAGAATCGCGCCGAAAAATGGTAGAACTGGCAGCGATGGTGGATATGGATTTCCATCATCTTTGACTCCGCTCTGCTTGAATCGACGCAGGAAAAGGAAGACAGCAACGACTGTAAAGGACGCTGCAAAAATCTGAATCTCTCCTCCCTCAAACATCTGTGAAGAAGAAACATACTTTTCACGACTAAGACGTCTACAGCATATGTATAAAGATTTCCACCCACAATCTGTGCATGTTCATGCTTATATATATATATATATATATATATATATATATATATATATATATATATATATATATAGACAACCTCAATCAAGCTATCAATCAAAACGTTTTATTGCCACCGTTTCAAAATATACAAGTATGCAATTTTCAGGGCTCTGATTAGAGACGCAACAATAGGAGACACAGATTGAAGGGATCTAGATCCCGCTAACTAGGGACAACTGGATGAATGATGTCGCGACGGTGTTGAGAGGACTGGGTGTCTAGCCTACTGAGGCCTTGGGTAAGGGTTTCCGGGTTTAAACTAAGGTCACGGGCATAACGGCCAGTGGCTTCTCTCTCGGTAGATAAGCAGGGAGAGAAGGGATCCATAGGCACCCCGTTAGGTAATTTATATAGCTCCTTCTCCTTTGGGATTTGTTGTTCCGCTTCTCTAGGGCCTGTTGAGATACTCCCAAGATGGCGTGTGTGGCCGCCCGCGGCTACCTGGTCTGGGGCAGTGACCCTCCTAGTATAGGTTCACTTGGGCCCTTTTTCCTCTCAACAGACTTTCTCTTTATTTCAGGTTCAGGCGCTACAGAAGCGAATCTCCTTCCTCGAGAGAGTGATTTTAGAAATGCTTGCATGGACAAGAACTGAGTAGTTTGAAATTGTATTAACTTGTCTGAAACTTCAGTGACTTCATCATTGTAATCAAAATCATTACAAAAGGTGGACATGTTGCGCCAAATAAAAGAGTTCACAAACAGGATTGATTGTCATGCAATTAAACTTTAGAGTCTCTTTTCCAGCCTAAATTATTCAGTTACATCTAATTGGTGTGATCGATTTATACAGTCCACTTAGCACTAAAACCAACAATATTTCTTGGTATTTAGGCAATAATCAAACAAAGATAGTCTACGAGTAAATAATTATGAAAACTGAGAAAATTGGATCCCTACCTTCTGTTATTAATGTTGATTTGAGATCTCAACGTCTGTGCGCGACCAGCTATGTCTGCAGAAATTCTAACTTACTTTGCATTGCATATAAACAGACCGACGAATGGAAACAACAAGAAGAGATCTATTGCCTCTGGGCGAGAAGAAGGCCTACAGACTATTATTGTTACTTTTAAGAGTTGCGTAGACAGTTAAATTTATTAAGCCGCTCTCACAATGTCATTGTGTAGCCTAAGTATCTGGCAGAAAGCTACCGACTCTTTCCGTATGCATGAATGTACCTGTACGTATTTATGTCTATATGTATGGCTATATGTATGCATTTGTGTATGTATGTATGTATGTATGTAAGTATGTATGTATGTATGTATGTATGTATGTATGTATGTATGTATGTATGTATGTATGTATGTATGTATGTAACCATAACCATAACCATAAATTTTATTGTTTCCAGCAGAAGCAAAGCATACAATCATCATAATTACAGTATGATAGTAGGAAAACAACGGGGATAGAGAACCCTAAAGGGAACAAGTCCCGACTAGTAGGGTCACCCTTACATCATTGTAGTACTCGAGTGGCAGACCGAATAATTTGTTAATTCTGCTATTTTTTAATCCTTAACAAATCTTAACTAGTTAACTAGCACGCACAATATTATTAGAACATACCATTGGCAATCAAATAGGCACGCAGTCTACGTTTAAATAGGTGAAAACTAGTTAGGTACCGTATGTCGTTGGGGATACTATTCCAGATTTTAGGGCCGGCACTTTTAATTGAGAACCTACGGGTATTAGTGCGGGAGTATATGGGTCTATAATTGGCTGAAGAACGTACAGGATAGGGATTAGATTGAGACGTAGTTTTGAAGTAGTTGTTAAATGATGAAGGCAGTTGATTATTTGTATATTTGTGCATAAATTCACTGGTTTGCTGAAAGGTTATTTGCTCAAGTTTTAAGATGTGTGTGTCTTGGAATGCTAGGTCCGTAGGAAGATGAGTAGAAGAGTGCCGAGCTTGGTTGACAATAATGCGGAGAGCTCTGTTTTGGAGGACAATTAATCTTTTTAATCTTGCTGGGTAATTAGAAGCCCATATCATATTACAATAACTAAAATATGGATGGATAATCGAATAGTATAAGCTTATTCGTATATGAGTGGGAAGTAAGTAGGCAACTCTGGATAGTATACCTATACTTTTAGCAATTTTTGAAGAGATATTCTCAATGTGGTCGTTCCATGTTAGGTGTTGATCTACAAAGACGCCAAGAAATTTAACAGAAGTTGCCTGTGGTATAGGAATATCATTTAATGTGATAGTTTCTTTTGGTAAAATTGTAGTGTCGTTCTACTACTATCGTGTACTCTGTATATTCAGTAAGTAAGTCTACTGTAACACTCTTTATTGTTCAACACCCATTATACACTATGTAAGCTACACAGCGCTCGTGACTCCACCACACGCACCGACTGATGATAATTGCCGGAACTGTCCTTAAATACTCCCACGATGACGACGATGGCAGCCAAGCCCGGCCAGCCGCACATGCATGCACCAGCTCCTCCCATGATGACACTACATGGTCAGTCACAATAAAAAACCCGAGCCGCGGGTTTTCTTGCAACCCAGGTGCGTGTGGAGAACCAACAAATAATCAAGCGCGATAACAGTAAAACAATGAAAGTTCAAATCAACTAGTAAGCGACAATCAAAGCGTAATAACATCGTACGTCTCAATCAGCATAATCCATAATGTTGATAAACACAAGAAAGCTAACATGACATCAGTAAATAATGTACTCAAACGCGAAACTAAACGATAACAATAAAGTTCGGTTAGCAATCACAACCAAAACTAAAGAAATAATGTAACCATTATTGTAAAGCGAGTGGAACATTGAACTCCGAACTAGAAATGTAAAGTTTAACAGAATAACGCTTTGTCGGTCCAATAATGTTCTCGAGTCGTCTAGCTGCACCGCAAGTAATGGGTAGCGACTGCGGCAACAAAATACGAATTTGTGACGGTTTATGTAAAACTGTAATGTGCCACTGAAACCGTAATTTACGTCCCAAACAACGACGCGAGAGACTAATGTGAGAAATTGCATTTACAGCGACGATGTCATAATCATTCAAAGCATATCGCAGCTCGTACCAAGGAATCACAACCGTGTCTTCTGTGTTTAATATGTGCATAGTTAACCGAACCGACTTAGCAGTCGACGATTTCCCACAGTAGCAAAATTTCCGAACAATCCCACTTAAAAATATGAACAAAAGAAACATGATCACCGTAATCTGGAACCAAGGAAACTCTGCATAACCCAATGAAACCGTGGAACTGGATGTGGTAACAGTTGTTGACCGTGAAAAAATCCAAACCGGTGGAATAGAATTAGCTTGTACGACCTGTGGTAGCGCCAATACAATAGCCGACAATCGATGCACCCTAATCACCAAATAAATAGTTACTATAGTAAGCAGAGTAATCAGAACGGATCCAACAGGTATAAGAAAAGATTGTGAAGTAGAGTACCATGGAGAATCCGTATTACCTAACATGTCAAGTTGATCTCGAAATATGTCTGCCTTTGACTTAAATATAACCTGCCCGTCTTTGACAGACTGCATAGCTCTAGCAAATTCTTCAGTCAACTGTTCATCAGCCGCCGTGGATGCATTTGAATGAGTTAAAAAAATAGGTAACTGTAGTGTAATTTGCTCAGCCACTGTAGCATCAGCCTTCAATGTAGCCCAGTCCGATCGACCAAAGAACTGTTGAATGACAGCCAAGTTAAACTGGTGCACCACTGTATGCGTCGTGTTAAATAGGTCAGCCTCCTGGCACGATGCAGGGAAAATATACTGATCAGTAATCAGTGTGCATTCATTAGGGATGGAAATATGACAAGAAATGCATGCTGCGATCCGCTTAGGATGTAATGTAGGACAATTCAACGTCATGTCAGATAAACTATTTTCAATCGCTATTGTATTGGATGTTAAATACACAAATGAAGACGGCTTTTGATTAAGAAGAAGCATCGCGCAAAACCTCTGAACAGAAACTGGATCATCAATATATAATGCCAATATACATGCTTCCGGATTAGTGGTTAACTGGATGTCACTCATGTCAACAATGCGAAAATTATCACCGCTCTGTAATGACGGAAGCACCTCCCAGACGGCAAACGTGTGACTGACGGAATCAACCGCAAAATAACGGGGTAAGTGGTCAAGTAACGTAGCATGCTGATTGTCTGCACTAATACCCTTGGCTACAACCGTGACTTTATAGAGTTCCATAGAAAAATTTAAAGTTGTAATAGGAATTTTCAATGTAATGTAAATGAAACTGCGCTGTATAGTAGCAATATGAGTATTAACTCTGTAAAAGTATGCAGGATCATTGACTAGCAGTCGAACAGTTAGCCTTAAAGACTCCAGATGTCTGGTAAGTCGTACTAGTACGCGATGAATGTCCTCCTTATGCACAAGAGTGGCCTCCAACCTTCCTGCAACTAGTGACTCAACAGATAACAACAGACTATGCAAATTAGCTTCCAAACACGTGAAATTATACAGTGTCTCAGCCATGTAAAAAGCCATCTGCAATGACGTCTGAAAATCCAATCTCATGGCTCTACCTATGTCCAACAAAATTTTATCGTGACCAGTAACCTGTGAACGGATAGCATCCAACCGTTGGTTAGTAATACTAGTTGCACTAGCTAAAGTAGTAACGTCTGCCTCAAACTGACCAAGTGTGCGTTGCTGATTTTCAAGGACCGTCTTAATACGATCCTGCATCGCTTGAATATCCGAATCCCTTGCAACTCCAAACAAAGAATGAGCCACATCACCAATGAAATTGACAAATCCCCGTTTATGAATACGTGGTTTGCGACGCTTACCTCGCTCACCTTTAAGTGTATTTCGGACACGGTCGACCAGATTATTAATTTTAACTTCTGCTCTCCTATGTAAATTGTGTATTGCTGTAAACATACTAAGGTAATCAGAACAACTGCTTGGCGTTGAAGTATTTCCAAACATACAAAGAGGTTCATCAACCACTGGTGGCAGCGATTTGACCTTGGGCAATGCAACATCAAAGGTGTGAACCCAAACATCCGTACTGACCTCCAACACACCCAATGAGTGCAAATACACCCCATAAGCTCCTCGATTGAGAACGACTCCAGGCGTCGCATAAATCAGATTAACGTTCATGACCGCGAGCAGAGCCATGATAATCAATTCCCAGGGAATCCATCCTATAATAAAATAGAATAAAATAAAATTTGATTAACCAGACTATTATAGAACCCCTACCCATTACACAATGCAATCATGAGCAACCTCGAAAGTGAAACCGAATTCTAAGAATAACAGACAGAGAGGAGAGGTTTAACGATTTAAAATCACACCACTCGAGCTTGCCAAAATAAGATAAGAGTTGAATGATAGCATATTCTCGCTCACTAATCGACTGTACTTAGAACGGCTATCTCTCCCAACGAATTTGGCAAAGGTGCAGGGCAGGCATCCATCCTATAATAAAATAAAATAAGGACGGGCAGGCATAATCTGAGCTGCTCCGGCTGCATGCATCCGCCTACGGTGACAAAGTTACAAGGTTAGACAAGGTTATGCTGGCTTAAGGAAACTAAAATGACTAAATGCAATATGATCACTGACAGAATCAGACACTTTACTAGAAATTAATGTCTCTTTACTAGAAATTATGTCTCGATATCAGTGATTAGAAGCGAACATCACTGATCAGAAGCTACGCAAAACTGCTAACATTAATACGTCATAAAACGATATACTTTATATATACAATATGATGTTAACTTCTGTCACTCCGTTTCTCCAATAAAACACTGCACTGTAATAAGACCCGTCAATTAGTGATTAGATAGTCCCTTCAATAAAACCTTCAGGTTGGCGAACTGACATATCGTACCATATTTATCCACGACTACGAAGTCGATTTCCTAGCGCTGAATTTACCCGTTGTGGTAAATGTGTAAATAGATGATCGGCCGATCTTAATCTCTAGAATATTAATGAAATGCGCTGTATAGTATTCACTCTTGTGACCTTCACAGCATAATCCACTAAAGTAAAATATAGCAGGCTTCAATCCAATCACAAGAGGTGAATATTCTCCCTAAAACATGTACACAATGTTATCATTCTCAGGAGACCACAGTGGTAACGAACATCAGTTGCAACCAGTCTAATTACTCATGAACCCGTCCACGCTTATGGTGGAGCATTCATAAACCTCTCAGGCGTTGGTCGTTTCCTAACCTTTCCTGACATAGTTCGCTTGATATGAAATTCCCTCTTCAAACAATCACTAACATCCTTCTCATGAATCCATTCCGGCTTAAAAGACTTATTCCTAAATATGACTCGATAAAATCTTTGTTTATTAACGAATTTCATTCCGCTTAATTGCTCTGCTTCAATCCATGGCGACGGCGATGACACATTGTCTGGCGATGTGCCAGGCATCAGCTTTTGAGAATCGTCTGCACCCGGAACAACAGGAAGAGTTCCATCCGACTCCATAAAATCTCTTCGATCCACATACGGCTTTAATCGATCCGCATTCACAGGATGACGCAAAAGTTTGTTAGTCAAAGAGTGTCTTAGTAAGTAAGTATATGGACCTATTTGAGACGTAATGTAATAAGGTCCAATGAACTTCCGATAAAGTTTAGGTTTTTTACCTACCGGTGTAACAGGATTAAACAACCACACAAGACTCCCAATAGCATAATGTGTATCGGTTGTTTTAAGATCATAGGTCCTCTTATTCCGAGCCTGAAGGGCCAAAGTTTCCCCTACTGCTTCTTTTCTAGCCATCTCAAGTGCGTTACCTATTCGCTTTACATACTCATTAGTGGTCTGTGGTTCGTCAGACAAACCCATTCGTTGATCAACAGGTAACTTAAGATCCCTTCCAAATAGTAAGAATGCAGGGCTATGACCCAGATTTGCACTCGTTGTCGCACGAAGAGCATACATTATCGCCGGCATAAAATCAGGCCACTCGACTTCATTCTTACAATGAAGTCTCAACATTTTCCATATGGATCGATTCACAATCTCACACGCCCCATTTGAACGAGGAGAATATGAAGCCGTGTGAATTCTTGTAACTCCAAACAATGAGGATAACTCAGTCACAATTTTACTTAAAAAATTTGCTCCCCGATCCGAAAGCAAAGTTTCAGGTGGTCCAAAACGAGTGAAAATTTCTTTATATAATGCCTCAGCAATCGCCTGAGCTGACTGTTGTTTGAGCATGATAAATTCAGGCCATCTTGTGAGTGATTCGACACAGAGAAGAATGTAATTATAACCCTCTTTGCTTCGAGGCAGTTTGAGGATGTCCATATGCCATCTGCCAAAAATCTGCTTAATGGGCAATGATGTCAGTGGTGGTTTGTTCAACGGAACGGGATATTTACATTCTTGGCACTGCCTGCACGACGTGATATGTCTATGCAGATCACTGTGCATCCCTCTCCAGTAATATCTACGCCTGATTGACAGATAACATCTGTGAAATCCTGGATGAGAACACTCTTCGTGATAACCATTCAGAACACGTTGTCGCATACTTTTCGGAACCACCAGCTGATTAATATAACTCTTCTGTGGTCCTCTAGATCGAGGCTGATAATAGTGAAAAAGTAGTCCGTCGTGTAAAGCGTACTCAGAAATCTCGATTACTAACTTTCGGGCATCCTTATCATTCTCAGGCAATTCGCCTGACTCCAAATAACGAATGAAAGGCTTACAATCCAAACATTTATTCTGTTCTTTTGCCGTCTCTATTAGAAATGCGTCACCATCTGGTTCCTTAGGTGCAATCAAATCATCCTCCACTATGAGATTCAAGTCCACCTGTTGAACCTCATTATCAACCTGAGCCAAAAGATGCTCCTCAGCGTCATCATGACCATCCGCGGATATTGGATATGATCGTCGCGATAATGCGTCTGCATTAGTATTCGTCTTCCCTTTTTTGAATCTAACGTCGAACGTATACTGCTGTAATTGTAATGACCATCTTAGTAACCTGCCAGTACTCATTTTTAATGACTGCAAATACTTCAAACTGATATGATCGGTGTAAACTGTAAATGGAGAATTTGCCAAATAACAGTGAAATTGTTTTATTGCACATATCATGGCCAACATTTCCAACTCCGTGACCGAATAAGCTCTCTCACAAGCAGTTAAAGACCTCCCCCAAAAGCAATGGGGTGTTCCCTAGCAGAAGCATCTTCCTGAGCTAACACAAAACCTATCGCTTGGGAACTTGAATCACAATTAATTATAAATGGCTTAGTCATGTCAGGATAAATCAGTACAGGTGCAGTCGTCAACGCCTGCCTTAATCGAACGAAAGCTTCTTCGCAGCTATCATCCCATACAAATTTCATGTCCTTCCGTAGCAATCGATTCAATGGACTTGCAATGATCGAAAAATTAGCTATGAACTTGCGATAATAAGATGCAAGGCCTAAAAATGATCGTATCTCTTTAGGAGTCCTTGGTCTTGGATAATCGCGAATGACCTTGACCTTCGAATCATCCACACCCACGCCATGAGGAGATAAAACGTGCCCCAAATAAAGAATTTTATCCAAACCAAACGAACATTTTCGAGGATTTAACTTCAAATTAGCATCATTGAGGCGGTCAAAGACTTCCTGCAAATGAACCAGGTGTTGATCAAAATTCTGACTATACACAAGAATATCATCCAGATAACACAAGACAGACTTAAAATGTAAGTTCTGAAAAACTCTGGACATGAGTAACTGAAAAAATGATGGCAAATTTCTTAAACCGAACGGTGCAGCTCGAAATTGAAACTGACCCTGATGTGTTATAAAACTCGATTTTTCCCTCGAGTCAGGGTGTAACGATATTTGGTGATAACCACTCCGTAAATCCAACAAACTGAAATACTTAGGCTTTGCCTCTGTCACAGCATCAAAAATATCCGTTAATTGAGGTAATGGAAAACTTATCGGTGTGGTGACAGCATTGAGCTTTCTATAATCAACACAAAAACGAATCTCTCCGTTTTTCTTTTTCACCAACACAACAGGCGAACTCCACATACTATCACTCGGTTCAATCAACCCTGCTGATAACATTTTTTCTGTCTGTGATGCTATTTCGGCCTTGGCAGCAATAGAATGTCGATAAGCCTTTTGGTGGATGGGTACGGCGGACCCAGTATGAATCGAATGTTGAGCAAAGCTAGTTCTGCCAAGATCGGTCAATGATGCCGAAAATGTACCTAAATTGGCTTTCAGAAAATCCTTCAATCTAACATTCTCATCCGCAGACAAGTTATCAGAATGATAATTAATTTTAAGGTCGTCCAAAGATCTTGATTGTTCAGTGCCAGTCAGATTATTCGCATTATCATGATCATTAGAGGATGCGTTATCATGTTTTTTTATTGGCACCCTCAGATCGTCCAAGGGCATTGCCTGATTGAAATGTGTAGCGTTGGTGCTTGTGGTTGGTGGTTGTTCCTGATTATCACCAGAAAACGATGCCAACACATCTGAAAGAATAGGTTCCACGCACGCTAACGACTTATGCCGCGGCAGCCAAAGTACTTGATTTGTTGGGTTCAAAACCTTGCAAACAGCCGTTCTTTTAGAAGAATCGATGGCGCTCCTTGCACAAATGAATTTACGTTTTGCCTCAATCGGAAATGGTTCAATTATCGATGTGTCAGACGAATACTTAGCCGGTAGTAAAACTGGCACCAAAGTTTCAGACAAAGGTGGTAAAACAGTTGCATGCAGAGTACAGACAGTGTTAGAACGAACATTAGAAGTTGACAAACGAGTGGCAGTCAAATTATCATAAAAGGTGACAACCTTTTCATCAAAATCGATCCGTGCCCCACTCGCCTCCAAAAAATCTAATCCCAAGATCAAACTGTACCCCACCTGTGGCAGAATCAATACCTCACAAGGAATGCTCAACCCCGTAATCGTTACAGTAATTTCCGCTCTACCTTGTACCTGCACAGGATGACCGTCAGCCAAAAACACATCTCTATTGTCTCCCTCCCTCAATGGTTTTAAAGGAATTTTTAGTTTTTGCAGAAATGCGGCACTCATGCAAGACACACTCGCCCCAGAATCAAGCAAAGATTGTACAGTATGATTCCTAATCGTGACAAAAATTGTGTTTCTATGCATTGCAACTTTATCAGTCTGCGCATAAATTCTGTCCATGTTAACGTTTATTCCGCCCGCCGCCTGTGAACGACGGGAAGCGAATTCCTATGTTTGACTATAGCGCCCCCTTGTTGACCTGCAAACAGACTGTAAATGACCTCGCTTAGAACACCTAAAACAAGTAACCCCCCGGGCGCGACAGAAGTTATTTGAAGTATGAATACCTCCACAATTTCCACATGTTGGCTTTGAAGTTGTGCGCCAGGCGTTCAGTGGCTGCGAACGGTAAGGCGGTCGTGGTCGCCACGACGGTGAATCAGGTGGTCGATTATTCTCCGAGTGTCCTGGATAAGACTGCGCCGATGGTGGATAGCCTCGTGAAGTCGATGTCGCGTAGGGCTCGAGACGTGGCTCCAACACTGGCTTAGGTGACTGATCAACGAACGTGACATGATGGGGTGAAGGCGTCCTGCGTCTCGTAGAATTAATCGCTGCGACACTCGTAATCTGTAGTTGCTTTAGCTCCTCGCGGATAGCGGCGAGCTCGGACACAGTGTGACGGATATGGTGATCAGTGTCTGATTGATCTTCCTGCGACAATTCCGTCAATCGTCCCCATTTCCGTAGCCCCTCAATTGTAGTTAAATCATGCTGCAGAACATGCTGTCTAATGTTCGAACGTAGACCGTTCAATGCCACGAGGAACGTCTGGCCAGCGTCGACATCAAGTTTTTGAGCCGCTTGCTGGACACTTGTTAAGAAGTCATCAACAGACTGGTGCGGTAATTGTTTGAGACTCCACAGGTCAGCAGCGCGTTTCCAGGCATCCGTCGCTTTAGGTCCGTAACGCAGGGTCAGAGCGTCCCGCAAGGCACCAAAATTCTGACGTGTTGTCTCCGACTGCGTGTTAAACCACACCGCTGCTCCATTCTTAAGCAGAAGCGGTAATGCTGCTAATTTCTGCGCCCCCGACATGCGTCGAAACGTTGACCATAGTTCGAAATTCTTCAAAAACTCAAGAATGTCTTCCTGCTGATTTCCCGTAAATGGTGAGGGAACCAATGTATTCCCAGCCATTTCAGAGTCAGATGATATTGAATCAGCGTCAGAACCGTCGTCAGAATCGATAACAGCGTTGCTTGATTGCGGCGACAAAACGAATGCCGGAGACGTAGATAGAAAAGCGTCTGCAGGCGGTGTGAGAACCTGTGGCGCAGACGTGGAGGGAAAAGCGTCAGCAAGCGGTGTGGGAACCGGTGGCGAAGACGTAGTGGTCAAAGCGTCTGCAGGCGGAGCGAGGACAGCAAATGGAGAATCAGTGGGAAGATTCAAAGAAGATGGCAGCAACCCAGAGAAGCCGGATCCCGTTGGAGTAGAAATTAGTGTCTTACCGGAACGAAGTAAGTAACGGCCTGTTGTTTGATTGTCCGGCCCACTCATCTATGTGATGTTCTAGGAGTACGGTGCGTGTGACGAGTGTCTGTAGTCAGATGATCCAGAAACGTTGTCTCGAGAGGTACGGAAGCGACCTTTTCTTTTGAGTTCTCCACCACTTGTAGTGTCGTTCTACTACTATCGTGTACTCTGTATATTCAGTAAGTAAGTCTACTGTAACACTCTTTATTGTTCAACACCCATTATACACTATGTAAGCTACACAGCGCTCGTGACTCCACCACACGCACCGACTGATGATAATTGCCGGAACTGTCCTTAAATACTCCCACGATGACGACGATGGCAGCCAAGCCCGGCCAGCCGCACATGCAGCCCGGCCAGCCGCACATGCAAGTTCTTGGTTCATTAATTGGAACAATTTGTCTAGCGATTTGTGTGAAGCGAAAATATTTGTGTCGTCCGCAAAAAGCAAAAAGTGCAAAAGTGAGGAAGCATTTGGCAGGTCATTAATAAATAACAGAAAGAGGAGAGGGCCAAGAATTGCACAGGACCTGTTGGTATCTATTACTTAGATTTTGAAACCAGTGACACGTATTATATTTGCGAGCTTAGTAAGTATTTTTATGATCTACTGTAGCCTCACAATGTAATATATGTCTAGCAGTACGTGAACGTTTATATTGCATGCAGTACTGTCCAAAAGCACTGAAACTTGACTTTCTTTGATGTCGTCAACAGCTTTTCATTCTTATGCTCGTTAATAGACACATTAAAGATTATGTATTTTGTTCGCAGTGTCAATACATATATGGCTTCCAAATGTACCGTATGGAAAGATTTTTACTGAAGGAGACTACAACACGTATTCTAAGCAATATCTCTAAATATTCAGTGGTTAATATATCGATAGGTCACGTTTATAACAGGTTTATACTATTCTCAAAGGATCAACCAACCGAGACTTCGAAGCAATGGCAACCAACGACTAGACTTCGGCTTCGCTTTTCGCATGCAAAATAAATTACGAACGCGTCGAAGAATTCGGAGGAGGTCATCTTGAATCATGCAAGTTAACCATGTGCCTTGATCAGACACGCGATGATATAATACGTCTGCCACTGCGTGTGCAGCACAACTGCTCGAAAAGATAGATTTACGCCCGTTGTACGTCCTATGGGCGTTATGCCTAAATATCGTTTTTTTATCGCATTTTTTCAGCTGTTTGATGGCCACGTGTTGAGCGCTTCTGAGAGAGCTCTTAAGTGGCGCTTTATAAATGTTTTGTAACATTACATTACATTACATCGTTATG
Source organism: Aporrectodea caliginosa (assembly GCA_020284085.1). NCBI lineage: Eukaryota > Metazoa > Annelida > Clitellata > Crassiclitellata > Lumbricidae > Aporrectodea > Aporrectodea caliginosa. The sequence goes on along the minus strand of JACEVL010000277.1, from coordinate 17,464 downwards.
TGCTTACACTTTTGCATGAACGTGGAGCATAGGTGCATGCAGGATGTCAGTTTCAGTTTTTAGCGTGTATGCAATTTAGTATATTTATTATATCAGTCTTTTCAGTTACGTCTAGGCTCTAAAATAAATGCTCATAATTTTTATGCAAACATTAACCTACGTATAGCAAGCATACATAGTTGTCCGCCTACGGAGCGCGATCTCGGTACCTCTCGCTCTCTATGCCAGTGTGTTATCCAATGCGCTATCGGGCCGAAGTGAATGCAGGATGTCAGTTTTGTTTTTGTCTGTACGCAATTTATGATATCAGTCTTTTCAGTTTCCAAGGCTCTAAAATAAATGCTCATATGCAAAACAGTCGGAGGTCCATGATATTGTAGTTGTTAGCTGGCAGGACTGTCAAGCAAGCAAGAAGCTAGTGAAAGTGGTTAAATTTTTCGCCATGTCTAGCGGAAAGATATTTCCAGATTTCATGCTATACCTGCGTCCCCTAGCGAACTCAACTATAGAATTAAAGATTCGTAAAACGACGGCGTGGAAAATTACTGACAGGCTAAAAACGAAGTCACAAGCATTTCACACCGTGGTATCATTTATGTTATACAGTCAGTTTAAGGTATATATATATATATTCGTTTTATTGTAAATTCCAACTCAAGGATGACACACCGCACCCAAGCTCACAGTTACAGAAAGGTTACAAACTAGGAAAGATAATAAAAAAAATGAAGTAAACAGAGTTGGCTTATGGCGTCACAGAGAAATTCGCTTATACAGGATTCTTGAAATAAAATTCTTGTCGTCTTTGCGTGGCAGTTCGAATTCATGGGCACGAGGGCGGAGGCTGTAACGGCGCTGGATTGTAGGCGGGAAAAGGTGACGCAGTACGTGCACCCCATTCCACACGACTGCCTGGAGGAGGCGATCTCCGCAGCCCCGACTCGCTCCTCCATCGTTGGCGCACCAGTCGGCAGGTACAATCATGATTGTATCCCACACGTTCGAGTCTAGTCAAGAATCTCATCCAGTCTTTGATGGTCGGCTGATGATGCAAAGCCCCACCACGCCGGTATCACGAAATAGAGTATCCGTCCTAGGACTATCCGGGGGATGAATGAATTTATCCCCCCGGATGGACTATACCGGTATAGAGTATCCGGGGGATAAACCATTTCTATCTCCCATCGTGTGAAATCATCCCCGGGGGATAAAAATGCACAGGTATAAGGTATTATTTTTTTTAATGCGTATAATTTATGAATATATATTTTAATCAAAATCCAAAGCCATAAATATTTAGAACAAGTGACTGTAGGTGAGCCTTCTGGTTCAAAAGTCCATTTTAAATGTTCACTTTGAAGCACTGTTCCACTAAAGTGAATGCGCTCTTTCAGATCATAAATTCAGCTCACCTGCTTAATGTTAACGGCTTTATGAGGCGAATAATTTTTGACGTATTGAATATAGAACTGACAATAAGCAGTGCACACCACATTTCATTAGTTAATCCTGCTTTTTAAATTCATTCTTAATGTTTGCTGCTTTGACTGTACTTTTGTGCAAAAGTTGTTCAAGTCAGGCTTGTTTCCCTTTTGCGTATAAATCTTTTCACTCAGTGACACCACTATGGCATTGCACTGCGGACCATTCCCACTTGAGCGCCACTGATCGGTGTGCACTGCGAGAGGCACTATATAAATTGATAGTTACAATACAATACCTGAGCCACTCTTCCAGTGGCGTGAGGGCATTGCTTCCAGAGGTCCCGAGGAAGTTTTCTTCTGGTCTGGACTCTTCCATCTCCGAAGTTCGTGTCGTTTAAAAGAAGGAAGACAATTAAATGACTGCTGATATTTGTCTTCCTCTGTTTATACACTTCCATCGCATCAAGACCTTCACGCAACTAATTATGCGAATGGACTAACTCTGAGGCATTGCTTAATTAACGTGAGATGAGGCATTGCTTAATTAACGTGAGATTACAAGAGCACACAGTACACAAGAGCCCTTGAAGTTGGTTCGTTGCCTCAAATGGCTTCAATGACATTGCTGGTACGAAACGACCGATATCAAGCGCGAATTATTTTTAGGCTACCAAGTCACCTAATTAGCACCTTATTCCCTTATAAGTACACTGTCGTTTGTGACTGCTGATATTTGTCTTCCTTCTTTTAGACACTTCCATCGCATCAAGAACTTATTATGCGAATGGATTAACTTTGAGGCATTGCTTAATTAACGTGAGATTACAAGAGCACACAGAACACAAGAGCCCTTGAAGTTGGCTCGTTGCCTCAAATGGCTTCAATGACTTTGCTGGTGTACCCTATTTGATACGAAACGACACATATCAAGCGCGAGCTGCCAAGTCACCTAATTAGCACTTTAGTCCCTTTTCATGACACTGTGTCTTAATTGCATTTTGTCTGAAATCCCCTACGTTGTCTCCGTACTTTCAAGGATTCAGGTAATTACGTCACTATTTAATGTCATCATTTCATAAATAAATAGCACAGTACCAGAAATAAAATTTATGAAAGTTATTTGAATTTCTAAGTTATCCAAATATGCGAAATGTTGTCTTTATATACAGTAATCTCCGATTGACTGATAAACTGACTTATATTTCTCCATAATTTTTATCAAGTTTTATATAAGTAAAAATTGTAAGTAGGCCTACAAGTTTTAATAAAGTAAGCTAGTCTAGTTTAGTTTTAGTTTAGTTTTTAATAATTATGTTAGTTTATGTTAGTCAGCATGGACTTAGCCTATGTGGACTTTTGCTTACAATTTAAATTAGGAAAGATTTCAATATTTTTAATTTCTCAATTTCTTATTAAACAAAACATATAAAAATAAAATAATTGTTGTAGATTAATGTTACTTAATTGGGTTGTTTGCTGATTAAAATTAAATTGTTTAAATACAGTTTTTACTTTCAAAATGCAGTACAAGATGTAACAGAGTGAAATTATTTTCTAGTTTCTTTTGTTCCGTTATTCCGTTTTTATTTGTTGTTGTTGAAAAGACTACGTTTTTCGTTTATGATTCAGTTTTAAGTTTTAACCGTTTTTAAAAACTATGGTTATAAATTTACTTAAATAGCCCAATTTGTAATTAATTTGCAGGGGGATACTTTTTGAATGGGGGATGATTTCGTACGACTCATGGGGGATACTTTCGCACGAGGGGGGATAGTCCTCCACGTTCAGATTCATCCGGCCGGATACTTCATTTCGCTAAGGGGATATAATTCTAATGGGGGATACTCTATTTCGTGACACCGGCGCCGCATACAATAGTCTCGCTACTGTTGTAGCTTCTGTCACTATATGTACCGCCTTCGGGGGAGGCCATAAGCTCCAAGACTTAGTGTCCGCAGCGCATGTAGTGAACCCGAACAGGCTCCAATGATCTCGTCAACATGAGAAGCGGCTTTGAGATCCTGTCTTAAGGTGACTCCAAGGATTTTCATTGACTCCACTCTTTCCACTCCTTCCAACGGTGGCGGTGACTCGACGCATCCTCGCCTCATGACCAGCATCTCCCATTCTCCCTAGACTTCCTAGCATTCAGTCGGAGGTGCTTCCTCAATAATTGCAAATTTTGTGGCTATATTCAGTATAATAGCCATAGGCCTACATTGCGTAAAAATAGGTTGAAATGGGTACAACTGTTTCGCGTCGCTCTTGTTTCAAGCCGAAGCGTATGAGCAATTGCGAGTGAAGGACTTGCCCAGGGTCCTTGTGTAGATATGTATGTACGTACGTATGTATGTATGTATGTATGAAGGTATAGACGTGTACACCCATGTTAGTATGTATTTATGTGAATATTTATTTCGCACCTATGCAGTGTCCCTCATAAACACTTAAACATGTCTTTCTTTGATGTCAGCAACTTTAATTGTTATGCTCTTTAATCGAGAAGTGCTGAAGAATTAATTTAGCAGAATTCGCGCATTGGGGGATACTTGAAATGCTTGAAATGCTTCAAATTGACCATTTTATAGTGCAGGTCTACGCAGTCAAATTACAAGCACTATTATAAAATTATTCAATTTATTATTTTTGCAGGCACGATATGGTAAGAGCTTCGTGCGTTCTGATAATTTAATGTCAACTCAGCTAGAACTCTGCTCATTCATTCATTAATTCATTAATTAATTCTGTCACCAACTCTTCTCCTTTCTTAGTTGTGACCTAAACTCAAGAACTTTCCTTATCTCTACATATTATAAATTGCTCAACGTCTTCTAACTGTTTAAGAATTAAATTGACACGGTTCTTTGAATGTTTTTCTTTAAACACAGTTATTCTTCAAACACAACTCGACTGTAACTTCTAACATACAGCTCTCTACTGCATTAAAACAACTACTACACTGTATATTTATCAAATTCACTGTCATCAGCAGTTTCTAAGTTTGGCGCGCTAACTGCACGTGTAAAAGAATCTACCGTCAGCCAATGTTTAGGCTACTTTAGGCCAAAACGCCGGCCGACCGTGCAACTAAGGCCTAAGACTAAAACCGCTTAACAATCGAATACACATTATATATATATATCAACATAAGGAACACCTGTGCTCATTATATATGCAAAACATTTGTTCACAAAATCATTCAATTTAAAATCTGTCTTATAGCTCAGAAAGCACCTCCCTGTTCAGCGATCACTCCTCATGCTAAAAGCGTTTGCTCTCCTTGAACAGATGCATTCATTCTTGCCGTGCTCCACATCCGAACAATGTGGCTGGTCCAAAGCTAGAGAAGTTGGAATTCATTGCTTTGTGCTGTTCGTTCGTCAGATCGATATAAATTGAGAGATTTTGAAAAAAGATGCGCTACGATAATTGTAATTCTGAAATCGTGTCTCTTACTTTTTTATCATTATTTTGAGCACAGTTTTGATTTATTAGCCAGTAATTATATAATTAGAATTCGAATTTTATTTAAACACTAGCATGAATCATAATGTAAGTTTTACATACTGTGACACCACGATGCGCCTCTGAATAAATATATTTCTAAAGGCGCTACATAAGTTACATAATGCTGGAATTCGAGGGTGTTGATGGCATTAGCTGGACTGACCTCTGAGCTCGCGGTTTATGACATTCTCTTCAGTCCAGAGAGAAACTCTATCGGCGAAAGCCTCCGAATGTTTGACCATGGCATCGAAAATTGCGTCGTAGCCATTCAAAACAAATACCATGCTGAAGATACAATCAAGGGAGTGGCATCGTAAGATTGACCGAAAGGGAGTGCAGTGATGATGATGATGATGATGATGATGACGACGACGACGACGACGATGATGATGATGATGATAACGAAGACGACGACAGTCAGATGGATCATTTACAACGTCAATGGTAATTATACAAGCACACATACATACATACATATGCAGATACATGCAAATATATAACGATACATTGCGCCATCAGTTCACTCCTCGCACATCCGACAGGCTACAACGACGCTATAGAGGTTATTAATTACGATTAAAATGTGATGGTGGTGGTTGTAACGTCCCATGCCTCTTGTTTGGTATTATAACCGTTATTTATTACCGTATTATTACTCCTATGTTTTATTTTCTATTCCATATTGATGTCCCATTGTGCTTTTGCTAATGGAGTATTAAAGGCTGCACTTACTTACTTATTTGTTAGTTAGACGCTTACATCATCAGTGTAACACGTATAACAGACTTGCGTATAATGTCAAACAGTTTGAAAGTTTAATATAATTATTATCTGAATTGAAATAAAAATACATGAATTCAAAAGCAAGATTGTACATTTATGCTTGGAATGTGTTAGATTTGTAACATCAATTCTGCCTTAAACAGCATCTCTCTCTTTAATACTGCTATTTCATTTCATTTAATTTCATTTCAGATATTTATATAGCGCCCTTCAAGATTTCTACTCAGAGGCGCTCCCGACTACAGCGCGGACACTGAATCGGAGTTTCACGCCGAAGCGCATGAGCAATTGCGAGTGAAGGACTTGCCCAGGGTCCCTACGCGGCGGCTTGAGGTGGATTCGAACCCGCAACCCTCCGGCTGCAAGGCACCAAACATACCCCTTGAGGTGGATTCGAACCCGCAACCATCCGGCTGCAAGGCACCGAACATATCCCTACACCACCGCGCCCCACAGTTACGGGCCTATGCCAACCTCCCTCTTCAAGGTCCTTAGGCCTATCGGATCTTTGAAGTCACTCGCGCGTGACACGCCTTCACAAAGTTTGCTTCTTCATCGCCTTCGTCTCTATATTATTTGCCTTCTCTTGACTTGACTTGATCATCCGGGGCATTTCGCTGTAATTCTGTCCTTGAAAAGTGCAACAAAAAACAAATTCCTCTTAAGCCGAAACGTCTGATGATTCTGACCACCGTCTTGATCAGATAACAACTTGGCTCCCCTTAGCACTTTTCCTTCTCAAGAAACTTGAGAATCAATCTGCACTTCTCGCCGCTGAATTTTTCACACGCATCAGGTACCGCAACTCGATAGATCGATATAACTCAACGATTATCTCTACACTTTGCTCAGACTCAATTACTCTTAACACTTATCAAACCTGCGACCTAAACTGATCAACTTCGACAAAGCTGCCTTATCGAAAAGATCCGGAGCTGATAAGTCGACCTGTTTCACAAGCGACGAACTTCCTTAACCAGAGTCACAAACCAACTGAAACTGTTTAAAGTGTCATGACCCATCACCGGCAACCGCGGCCAAATCGAGCATACGGTTAAGTTTTGAATTATTCAGTCATGATTCCCTGTTTCAAATTATATAATCCAGCACGGTGAATCCGAATCGTATCCAAAAACCCTATAGATATAGGTCTAATTATGTTTTTCTTAAGATGCAGTTTTAGATGCTGATGATTAAGTTGGCCTAGATATTTCAATTAAAACCCACATCTATGCTTTTACAACTTATGCTTGACATGACACAACAACACAAGTCGTTTTTAATCAGATATGGATATGAGTAGTTTAAGAACACTGTCACAGTGTTCTTGGATTGTGGTTGTAACTTGGTGTTAGAGGTGGTGGAGATGGTGCACTCAATGGTGAACATGATGATAATGATCAAAAGACTGAATGCGGTGATGATCACGATAATCAAGGCAATTTGAAAAACGATAACGTTAACTTAGATCATTGCACAAGAGCTACGTTTTCAATACCGTTTTCCGATTGTGAGGGAGAAGACAGGCCCGAGCTTTTCCGCAGATCTCATAAAATGTTCTGCAACCGCAGTCATTCCACCACCACGGAGAACCGCTCCAAAAACCGGTAAACTGGCAGCGATGGTGCATATCGTTTTCCATCATCTTTCACTCCGTTCTGCTTAAATCGACGCAAGAGAAGCAAGGCAGCAACGACTGTAAAGGATGCTGCGAATACTGAAATCTCTCCTCCGTCAAACATCTGTGAAGAAGAAACATCCTTTTCACAATTAGGGTGTCGGCAGCATTAAAAAATCTCTACCAAAAACCTGTACATTTCCAGTCTGAGCTAAATTACTGTAAATAACTTTTCCTGATTATAGAAACTAAAAAAACAAACTACCTTGAAATTACTCAGAACCCTGTAGATCGTGTTGTCAAATGTTGAAACTGCTCTCATATCACTCAAATGGCTTAGAATACCTGACAGTGCTCAGCATCCCAAAAGCCATAAGTAGAATCAAAAGCTTTCAGGGAACAAAAGCTCTATTGTCCAGAGTTATATTACGTAAGAGAAACCGTATTTAAGCATTACAAGTCATGCATAAACACTAGTTGCACGACAGCTTACCTTTAGAAACTTATTTTAACACACAGTCTAACTCGCAAGTTTTCACTGACCTAGTTGCGTGTGCGATCCTTCTCACAAGTACGCAGTTTACTGTCCAAGCGAATGATTTGCTCGTTAGCGAACCCGAACCTAAAAATAGTCTGCTAATGTCACACACGTGTCTACGTCGGCCAACAGAACTTTGATACTTTAAGCTTTTTATAAAAAAAGTAGAACTGTTTATTTTAAAGTAGCAGTACCATCATCAAACCTTTCTGCCAACACATCGTTATAATTTGCTGCGAGTGTGTCGATGGTTCTAAACCAATAAACCTACTTACTGCAGCTGCATTCGGGTAAAGTAACATTGCCTGAAGTAACTGACGTTATGCAATCCGAAATCAACGCCATAAAACATGTGGAAAATTACATGTACATATATCTACATTCTTGAGCTATGAGACCCACAAATGCGAATCAGATGAAACCTTCATGAACTCATAAGGCAGAAAGGATGAATAGGGCAGGGTGGGAGACGCGGTTGGGGAGTTAGGGTAAGAACATCATAACTGTACCGAATTTTAACATTACTAACTAACTGCATTTCCTGAAGCGAGCTGACGGACCAAGGCGCAATAGATGTGAGAATGTAAAATGATGGAGTCTAAATGATGCCTAGAGTTTGAATGGTTCAGGGGTACAGACACGACCTGGCAGGCCGAGTTTGTAATCCATAACCATTTAGACGCTAGACATACCACACTTACAGCCAACGAGTTAACAAAATATTGATGTCATGTATCGGTATCTTGAATCCCGCCTCTAGCTGTACTGAGTTATGACATGGCATAATAATAATAATAATAATAATAATAATAATAATAATTAGTATTATTATTATTATTATTTTTATGCCCCCTGAGGTAAACATGATCTCTCAGGGACTTGAATATTACTATTGTAGATGGGGTTGTCTGGAGATGACCCTACTATACGTTGTGTCAACTTATACTTATTATTATTATTATTATTATTATTATTATTATTATTATTATTATTATTATTATTATTATTATTATTATTATTATTATTATTATTATTATTATTATTATTATTATTATTATTATTATTATTATTAAACATCATTAACTATTTGTTAATGTAACTGGAAAGGCTACCCCTCTTCCATCTCGGGCTTAGGGTCAACTAAAGAACCGGAGAAGGCCACAGCGTTAAAGCGCTGAATTGTCAACGAAAGTCTTTGAAAGAGAAAGGTCGTCTCTTTGACTTCGTCCGTCGCCTTTGTTAGATGACGGCCCAACTCAATGATGAATGCAAGGCCTCTTGCGTTAATGGGACCTAAAGTTTACAGGGTCAGCGGGATGAAGTCATGTGTGTCTAGAAGGGTCTGGTATTTTTGATTTTTCCTGTTATCCGCTATTTCTGCTGCTGCTCCTGCTGTCACGGCCGTTGCCTGTAGGTAGGAAGACGCTAGTGTGTCAACCACCGTTGCGTCCCACACGAGGTTTCGGCCCGCTCTCCATGGTTATTATTATTATTATTATTATTATTATTATTATTATTATTATTATTATTATTATTATTATTATTATTATTATTATTATTTTTTTTATTATTATTATTATTATTATTATTATTATTATTATTATTATTATTATTATTATTATAGAAATGCAGGGAAGAAATTTCGAAATAGTCTACATGAAAGCCTGCCAACAAAATCAGGGTAAAGTCCTGAAAATAGTGATTTTGCAAAACACATGATGACGTGGCGATATAATAGAAGAGCAAAAACAGCCGAAAATCTGAAAAAAATCAGGTCGACTCGCTGATGTTGCTACTCGTCAACGCTCAAAGCCTACGCTCTTACAGCAGCCTACTCTTTTACTATATTTTATTCTTTTATCTTGGAATATAGGCTAGTGAAACCGCTATAAATAACGCCTGCGAAAACCCCGAGCGAAGCCGGATATGTAGACCTACGCTAGTAGACCTACCACATACTGCAAAGTCAATGACTCCGGAATCTGTGCAGGGCTGTTAATTGTTAAAGGCTTGGTCTTTTGTTTGTTTTTTTTTAAAAAAACCCAAAACGGCATTTTGTTTTATAAATTTCTAAATTATAAATGCCAAAATGGCGTGTCTTCAACTCTCTTCGCAATTGTTGTATGGTCTTTGTTAACTTCATTTTATGACATTCTACGGTTCTACTGTTGTAGTTAATTTCATTTATATGCATCTGATTAATTTGAACGGCATTATGCCATTCATACGAGTTTTGTGATCCGAAATAGGAAAATCTCATAAACAAAAAACACAAAAACAATAAAAACAAAAAACTTTTCATTTTGAAAAGTTTGTTTTTGCACCTCTGAGTCTGTGTAATGGGAATAGGCGCAACCAGTGCTTTTTTCAGCCGGAGCGGTTCGGAACGGCGTTCCGGTACCTTTTTTCAGCCATTAAAAATATTTATTTAATTTAAATTTTTACTGAAAATTATATAAAACTATTTAGGTACTTTAATTTAATGTAAGTGCTTCCAGTTTTTATTGATATGATATATATATATATATGTATATATGAAACAAAAATATTAGCATAAAATATAATCGTATGATTGTTCTGAATTTGTTGAGTTCCGGAACCTTTTTTCTATAAATAAAGCACTGGGCGCAACCACCCTATGGGACCCGTGAGACGCGTACCCCCAATTTTCGAACAGGTTTGGACGGTTTCCCCAACCTTTGAATTTGTTTAGGTAAACAAGAACCCAAAATGCACTCCATTTGGTATCAAATGTTCAAAATTGCGTCGGCTTCTGGGGCTCCGCACCAGACCCTGATGGGGGAAGCTTACGACGCTCCCCCGTTCTCCTAGTCGTTAGCAGCTTCTTGCTTTCCGCAATCACGGCTGTGCGCCTTCCGCCTTCCGCACTCGCAGTTCCCCTCACTCGGACGTTCTAGTAGGTCCCTCCCCAAAAAATCGCTGGCACTGCTGCCGATAAAATAAAGGGTCAGGCTAAAGCCGCTTAACTCAAGTCTATCAGAATTCAGTGCGGAATGTTGCTGCATAATGTCACTCTATAACTTTACCTATTTCGCTTTTTCAAATTCGACTAAGGCTCGCGGTAGAAGACTAGGAGGACATTTCAATTTTTATTGCTGTGACTGCGAGTGGTGTTATTCTAAAACTTAAAATCTCCGTTTATTCATATAATAAAGTCATATTTTTCACAGATCTACATGGTTTAGGTACTTTTATATCGAAATCATCGGTGACAAATTTGAGGTAAATTAGAGCCCGAAATGCACTCCATTTAGAATCAAATGCTCAAAATTGCGTCCCCAATGGAGAGTTTACGGCGCTCTCCATACCCCCTAGTCGTTAGAAGCTCCTTGCCTTCGGCAATCGCAGCTTCGCGCCTTCAGCGCTCGCAATTCCCCCACTCAGAAATTATAGTATAGGTCCCCCCAACTTCTGGACCGTGGTTGCGCCCATGGTAGTGGGCATTTTGCGGTTCTGCAATGGTCGTTAGAAGTAGAGTGAGTTAAGAGTTTAATGTTGGAAGCTGGCTATTTTTCAACTATTTTTATATTGAACATTAAAACAATGCAATTCCACCAGTTTTAAAGTCTTCAGTGGCCATCCACTTAAGCTAGAATTTCGCCTCTTCCTTTACCACCACCTGTGACGCCTTAAACTAACTGAGACGAAATAATCGACTGCTTTATACAGATTCTACACTCTTCTACGGCCTATCAGATAATTATGTTTGCCGATGTCCCAAGTAACTTCTATTTTTATTATTAATGAGGCGATGAATTGGACGAGTTAGTAAAGACTATTCTTATAAGAGAAATGCAAGATCCAAACACTTTCGCAGATAGATGGAATAATTGTCGTTGTTGTATACCTATTAAGTCATATTTCGTAGATTTTATGTAAAATAACGACTACATTGTCATATTTAACGTATTTTAATGGCTAAGCGAACAAGATAGGTACAATGTACTGGAATGTAATGACAAGTAACGTAATGCAATGAATGTCTAATATAATGTTATACATTTTCAGGAAACAAAAGGCACCTAAATATCGCCTTTCCCTTGCATCTTTTCGACCGCCATAGCCACTGATGGCGACCCAATGCAATGGATTAAGAATGGTATCTAGGCTAGTTTTCTGTAGTTTGCATTTAGCAGCGTTCAGTCATCGTGGAGATGGAGTGCCGCCCTCCTTTATTATCCAGGATTGGCACTGGCACCACTCAATAAGTGGTAAATATTGGAGATTAAAAGCCGTTGACGAATACTATAGTTTAGAATGGAAATGTTTGAGAGGTATTCAATTGAAACCGTGGAACTTCATGCGTCACAGTTGACGTGTATAATATTATTTGAATGCTATGTGATGGCTACGTGATCTTCGTGATTGATCGTTTTCTGGATATCTAGTGTTTGGATATCGAACAGATGCGATATAATGCAATGTAATGTAAATTCAACTTAAAGCAATGCACCCCATTGTTAATAAGATGCAAAGCCTCAGAAAGCCCTTCTCCTGTTCAGCCCAAGCCCCTTGGTGACCTCACTCTGGGGATCAGACGAACTTCGAAGCGGGTAGGGACCATGAACTCAGCGCTGTGTGCCTTCGCAATGATCGTTTTCTGGCCCTCTGGTGGTCGGATATCGAAACGCTGGACGAGACTTGTGAGAAAGAGAAAGGTGCTGTGACGAGCCAGAATCTCTCCAATACAAGAACGCTTTCCTACAACAGAACAAAATAATGTCACCTCAATTTAAGGTAAATTAACACTTGGAGTCCCAAGATTGTGAAGTGGTCAGCTATCAACCAAGAACCCAGCCACATGGATTCAGATCTTCGCCATGTGGCAGAAAGATGTTTCGAGATTTCTGCCATACTCGCATCCTCAAGCGAACTCGTTAAGGATTGAAAGGTTGGTAAACAAGATGGGGAAGAAAAGGACTGGCCGAGTCCTAAAAGAAGTCACTAACATACCACACCATGCTAGTACCTTCTTTTATTTAGGCAAATAGTCCCTTTCTTCCCATCTTGTTTGCCAACCCTTCATTCCAAAATTTGGCATTACTTACGAAATCTCGCAAACTGACTGAATAATATTATTTAGTCAGTTTGCGGTACTTCATCATTAATGGCATATTTTGTGGCTTTATTCAGTATGACAGCAATGCATTGCGTTAAAATAGGTTTGAATGGATACACCTCGTTCCGCGTAGTTCTTATGCTAAGCCAAAGTGATATTCACATTTTCCTGTAGGTTACCTTTTGGAAAAAGCATCAAACCGGAACCAACTTTTGTTCCATCGGGGTTCATCGCTTGGTGTATCAACCCATCGCCACGGATATGTATATCCTTCAAGTGGCGCTTTATAAATGTCAGATTACAATTATAAAATGTTATTTCCTTTAAGTGTATTAGGCATCTGAGACTGAAAACATAACATACCCAATCCGAATGCAATCACTCTCCGATTATGGATGATCTTGTTGTCTGCATCGAGGAATCTCTCCGGTCTGAAGTTCTCTGGATCTTTCCAGAATTTCGGATCCATGTGAGCACTGTAGCCATTCGCAATGACCTGAATCAAATTTGTCTTTTATACAGGGCTATGCTTTGTGTTAATGCTCGACAGATGACCTTTAGATAGAAGTTAGAGAAGAAGGCGAAGGGAACAAGCGAGTTGGTTGTAATTAGATCTCCAGTATCAGAGTGTGAGACGTAAAATGAGCAACGATTGGATTAGTCGTGTGAAAGTTGGAAATATTATATTGCGAGCATAGGGATACGGAGACAGAGACATCGGCCTTCGTAGCGATATGCCGCGACGCGCCAAACCGGAGATTACTGGAGGCCGGAAGAATAAGTAATTCCCAGCAGGATTGGTTTGTGCATTATGCGAGGACTTTATAAAAAGAAGAACTTCAAACGCGTACGTACACAAACACACACAAACACACACACACAAACACACACACAAACACACACAGAGAAAAACGTGGCAGATGACAGAAGGCTACAGCGACGCCAAGGCAAGCCTAGACCATCAGTCAACCATCATGACGTCTTCCGCAAAGCTCTTTACCTTACGTTAATCTGCGGCCGCGAAATCAAAACAGCTCTGACCTGTGCAAAACAGTTAAAAGACTTTTGGGACGGGCTTTATGTGTCAGCTCTTATTTGGTAGAATGCATAAACCATCTAAGCGGTCGTGTCGAACTCTTGGTAAAAGTTTGTACCAATTGTACAAGTGGGCGTTATGCCAAAGTAATTACGTCCAGGATCCCTTCCCCTCGGCTGTAGAGGCTTGGCTGGGTCCCCTCTCAAACCGCCGCAGACGCACAAACACAGCGATTGGTTGCGCGTGTTTGGCTGCGTCCCCTCTCCCTCCTCCAGGCGCTTGTTTGCGTGTATTTGGCTGCGTCCCCTCTCCCCACCCCGTCCCTCTGGCAATACTATAAATAGAGACGCCTGTTGCGTCAGTTGGTCGGCAAGCTTAGGTTTGAGTTCAGTCGTGTCTGTTAGTTCGATAGAAGTCTGATGTTTGATTGGCTGTTTGGTCTTCGATTTGACGTTGACAATACAATTTGCTGTGTTGATCTGAGTTGCTGTCATCTTCCCAAGTTAATCTAGTGTTAGGCATCGTCGGTGGCACCATTAAGTCCTTTGCCCGAAGGGAAAGGCCGAGCTCAGCCGACGAGCACAGAAGAGGGAAGATCCGAAGACGCTATCCTGGTGACCGAAGAGAGAACGGAATCCGCCCTACGGCCACGTCCGCCACACAAGTAAGATTAACAGATCAGTCTGGTATTGTTGACGACCATCAAGATTTCTGAAAACTGTGGAAAGGGGAGATTGAGAACGTGACACCACCGATTCTCTACTGTCATAATTTTCTTCGCGAAAGGACATACTTGCAAGTTGACGTTCTTATTAGATCGCGAGTCCTTTGTCCAACTGTAGCAACCTAGAAATCATAGAAATACTGACTGGATGAGATCCCATCGCAATGGAAACTCTCATCTCAGCCGATCGCTGTCGTTGCCAGTCTTTATTATTCGGCAGATTTCGCAGCTGATGAGGAAACATTATGGCCAGTCGGAACATTAAATTTTCAGTTTGATCGGGTCCCATCTGCAGTTCCGCTCCGGTTTGTTGGTTTGCTTCCAACCTTGACCACCCCACTCACCTTCTGGATCACTCCCTCTAACTCAAAAGGCCATCCACTGAAACCTAGAGCCAGTCTCATACTCGCTTCTGAGGTATTGCGAAGCGTAGAACCCTCTGCAAGATCTGATTCTGATTCACAAAATTAGCAAATAGATATATTTTCTCGACTTTAGTGCCAGCATTAACTCAAGATATAGCAGTATTGGCAAATATAACCAACGATCCAAAAATTGCCATTCACCTTGGTTACCTGTAAGCCCGGAGTCAAGTATTTATCGCACATATATAAGCAGTCTATTCTCGATATGACCATAGGCCCTTATATATATTAGCCTACAATATCAAAAGACAACTTGACACACAGTCTTAGCTATATTGTATATTCTGGCCTCACCTAACCTCAAAACTTCAATATGGCAAAGCAGATACCTACCAAGCATCCTTTAGGTACGTCGTACCCAAATACTTTGGTGTCTTTTAGAGTCGCGTGGGGAATGTAAAGCGGGGCCACAGTACGTCGTCTCATGATTTCCAGGATCACAGCTTCCGTGTAGGGTAGACGTCGTTTATCATCGAGTGATGGAAGTCTGTCTCCTGGCACCATCTCATCGATCTCCTTCTGAAAGCGGTTCTGAACCTCTGGATGGTTGGCCAATTCCGCCATTGCCCACTGCAACGTTGTCGACACGGTATCTGTACTACCGAAGGAAAGGTCCCGCAGAATGTAGAGTAGGTCCTGGTGGTTGTAGTCGGTTCCTTCAATTTCCATAAATCTCCCAACGAACGTAGCCTCAGAACTGTTGGATTTGTTGAACTTTATCCCCGCTTCTATGCCTTTCAACATCTTCTCACTTGACGTCCGCAAACCGTGAATCCCTTTCCAAAACATTGGTAGAAACCGAACAAATGGTGCTATGTTCAGTCTCATGTCGACGTTAGCAATACACTCTGCCGAACCCTCCACAATTGCAGAATGGTGCTCCGGAAAAGACTGAAGAAAGTTCTTCCCGAACAGAATGCTTATTAGGACATTTGAAGTGTAGAAACTAGTCAGCCATTTTGTATCGAATGGGCGGCCATTTTGTTTCAAAATATCATCATTCATTGACTCCACTTCTTGCAGGATTCGCGTCTCAGAGACCCCCTGGACACCAAATCCAAACTCCTTGAGAATAGACAGAGACAGCTTGTGGTATTTCTTATACGCCTCGTTGTAGTGCGAGCTAACTATACCTAAAACAGTAAATAAAATCAATATAAGTAAGCTTGCTGAATTTATAGTCAAGTTTTCTTACATTCCTTCGCATGACTGGCAATAATACACAAATATTCTCCAGAGGAATTCAGCGTACTCTTACTGACAAATCTAACTGAGGTTGAGACACTATACGTGCTCTGGATCACTTTGCAAAAGGACCCTAGAATAGAGTTTTAAAATGTTTTGCACCTCGTTATCACACATCTCATCAACTTTTCTCATCCAACCAGTTTTGCTCATGCTACAGTTTACCTTGTTCTTTAAAAGTAACCCCTTTTCCAACAAAAACTCGCCTCGTCTTCAATGACAATTTCTTTTCCAAAAAATCGAGAAAATATTTGCCAATCGCATGTGTCATCATTTTGCCATTACAAAACTGTTAAGTATGAGCTTATCACCCATATTTCAGTCTTTACATTGCCTGACGCGTGAATAAAACATCCAAACTAAAATCTGTCTCATACAGTAGCTTTCAAAGAAGCTGCCCTGTCTCTGTGTGCAGTGCTCACGCCTCATGCTAAAACTGTTGATCTCCATGAGCAGATACATTCACTCAGAGCTTTGGATTTCATTGCTCATTTCAGTTTGTTTGTCATATCGCTATTTGCAAAATTTCTAAATGAAGCGCTATAGCGTCTATTAGTTGTAATTATTCTGAAATCATATTTTTTATGTTTCATCATAGTTTCGAACAGAATTTAAATTAATTGGCCAAACATTTCATAATTAGAATTTAAATTTGAATGCTAAATTTAAATGATACCATAGGGCCTACGCAAGTTTTCAATCCTGTGGCTAACATCCTATCTCTCTGAATAAATGAAATTTCAGGAGGCGCTACATAGGTCATGTAATGCTGAAATTCTAGAATGTTATTGGCAACGACTGGACTGACCTCTGAGCTCGTGGTTGATGACTTTCTCTTCAGTCCAGTAGGAACATCTATCGGCGAACGCTTCCGAATGTCTGACCATAGCATCGAAAATCGCGTCGTAGCCATTCAGAACCACCATCGTGCTGAAGAAATGACCAAGGGAGTGGCATCATGAGGGAGTACAGTGATGATGATCATAACTATCACGTGGATTCATTACATGGTAATGTTTAGCACACTTGTTAGCCACATAAATATATTATGCACACACATAGACTCGAATACATGCATACACAG